>JAOXJK010000001.1:188918343-188933505 GCA_025774025.1 Xenus cinereus
GAAGTTGTGGATGCCCCATCCCTGGAGGTGTTCAAGGCCAGGCTGGATGGGGCTTTGAGCAACCTGCTCTAGTGGGAAGTGTTCCTGCCCATGGCAGGGGGGTTGGAACTCAATGAGCTCGATGATCTTTAAGGTCCCTTCTGTCCCGAACCATTCTATGCTTCTATGAAACTTGAGGCCAGGTTCCCCTCTGAAGTAAGGAACAAGATTCATAAAGTTGGATATAAACGCTGCCCTCTTGGGAGAGCATCTGAGCCTCCAGTTCTGGGATGACAAGAGGAATACGAATGGAACACGGTGGTTTCATGAAACTGTCAGATTGTTTAGTTGGAGGACATTGACAAACCATCTCAACCAAAGCTGCCTGAGCTCTTGTAACGTCTTATCTCGTTTTCTCAGTGTTTAGCTTCAGGGACATTATTTCAGAGCCACAAATGAATAGACTCATAGATTGTAAGCATCTGTGGGAGACTATCCCATAAAAGCATGGTGCGCTATTTGGCAGACCCAGCATTTCAGAGTTGAGATCCTTAAATGGTAGGTGAGAAAAATGTATGTTTGCAAGATACCACATAAAAAATTGCTTCTTCAAACATTTGCTGCATCTTTTTTACTCCCCTCTTAATGGCTGGCAGAATATATTAATTTCTATTTAGAAGTATGGTTGTCTAGACAAATTGCAGAGGAAGTCTGTGTATTTGTATAGTTTCACCATTCAAATTTCTGGAAATATTTGTGGTACAGTTCAGAGGACCTCTTTTTTCTGAAAACTTGTTATGCCCTGGCTTCAGGCCTCTTCAAGTGAGCTATAATTTCATTTACGTCTGTGTTTAAGTGTACCCTTTAAATCTTTTGAATAAGGATGGGTGATAATATATACACAAAAACTATTGGAGCCACAGCTTAAATAAGATATACAGGGCTAAAAATTAAAATGCAGATAAATGTAACTAACTTAGATGCTAAAGATTAGTTAAAAGTTAGTTAACCCCTACAGTGTACAGCTATTTTGTTCTTTTCATGGATTGTGCTAGATAGTCCCAGAAAGTGATTTAGGTCTCTTGTCTCCATCAATGTTATAGAGAAATGGTAGGAAATACTGACAAATGGAGCACAAAACAACAAACCTCCCCTGCCCAAACCAGCAGATGAGAGCAGTGCCTCTTTACCTTCTGTACTAAATCCTTGTACTTTTAGGATCTCCTTCCAAAAGTGGGTACTTGTCTTCTAGGCCTTTCTCCAGACTGAAGGAGCTCAAGTCCACATCTCAGAACAGCTTTGCTGTTCAGCCGCTAATCTGAGGCTACACCTGCTGCTGGGTGAAAGCTACTGAATCTGAAGCAACCATTGACTTTGGAGGATTTATACAGTTGAAATTTAGTTGCCACTTTCAGCTGGAGTAGATGTCCAAAAGTTCCTTCTACAGTCAAAAAAAGAGGGAGGCCTTTCCAATGGGTGCTCCACAGCAGCCAAAAAAGGTTTATGTATTTCTACTGTGTTTGGTGCATACAGCCGTTCCTATTTGGCTGTGGCAGAGACCTCTTGGAAGGGCTTAAAATAGCTAAACTGAAACTACTTGACTGCGTTTTAGTGGAAAAGTCACATTACCCTTGTTTACATCATGCTGCTTTTCTCGTATGTTGACAAAGTAATACTTTCTCTTGGAGTAAGTGATCTGGGGTACTCTCTGCTCCTCTCACAACACTGAATCTTCATAAACTGCACTCAGGTCCAGATTTAGACTTAAACTGGTTTTCAACTTAATCGTTTCAAAATATTTGCTTGTTTTGTTCCTAGCTTCTGGAACACTTTGCTGTCAGTGCGAGGGCAACGGGATGGATCAAGGACTGTTTCTTCTTGAAGGCACGCATTTCTGTCTGTCTGCTTGCCATGAAAGCTTTTGTGGCTGTAGCCCGTTATGGGACAAAGATAAAACATTATGCCTTTCCATCACTCGCTGGCTTGATGTAAGGGTGGGTCCTGTGTTCCTCTAGTCTTCTGACCATGGGGTTCCATGGATTTCCTGAAAATTGCCCCCCATATCCTTTGAGAAGCCTGGCTTGATATTTTCAAGTGTCCTAAGCCACCTCATGTTATACTGACTCCCAGGGCTTCACCCGTACCAGAGAGGTCTGGCCATGACTGGGGCCATGCTGGCAGGCTTGCTTTCTCATTAAGGAGCAAATCTTGTCTGGAGGGTGCCTTGAACTTGTTCTCAGAATTTATTGTAGAACTGCCCAGTTACCTTTTGACACCACTTCACTGGTAGGAAGCCTGCAGCTAGCGAGGGACCATAGGTAACAGTGCTGTGACCTTCAGTCAGGAAGGGAAGATCCTTAATTCCCTTTCATTCCTCCCAGAGCAGTTCCAGCTTTGCAGCAAGTTGAGTAAGAGTTCAGTATCTTAGAGGTCAATACGTGGCTCTTGCCGTGGATGTGGCCGACTTTTGCCCTTCCCATTGAAGGGGCTGCCATGGTGGTGTTTCCTAAGGAAACGCAGCCAGTGGTGCTTGAGGGCACACTTCCTTGGATAGATATGTAGCCGCAAGGGCCTGAACTTTCTTCATGGTACGCTCAGTGAACAGTCTGAGAGCTAAGTCATTGACCGAAACTTGCATAGCTTTCATTTCAACTTTCTTTCCTGAGCAATTCTCAGGGAAGATTATGTGAGTCGTGAGTCAGAACAGCAGGATTACGCTCAGAACAAAAGAGTATGTGTGGTGAGGGGGGGACATCCCCTTTCCTTTGCTTTCTCCTTCCAGTACAACTTCATAAATGTGAGTAGACTGGGAACAGGATGATTTGTCATTGTTAATGTGTTGTTCTGTTTTTTTTTTTCTTTGTTTTTCTAGGATCTAGTTCAGGATCAAAATTAAAAGTTCCTGAGCTGAGCATAAATGGCACACAGCACGTTGTTCAAGCAGGCCAGACTTTAAATCTCACCTGCAGGTAACCAGCTGAGTTGCATTCTGATAATTTGGCCCGGAGTTCATACACCTGACACTTTCTTTTTTTGTAACTGAAATTAGAAAAAAATGAAACCTTATGTTGTGGGGAAAGGTGGGGAGTGAACTTCAATGGGCAATTGTTTTATAGTTCTTTGTTGTTTCTGTTGTTGTTTTTGGAAAACAAGATAAAAGACAACCCCAGAAATAGCCTGATATAATAAAAAAGAAAGCTTGGGAACTGGAGCTATATAATTGCAGCCCAACATAATTGTTTCTGCTTCCTTATCTGTATTTGCAGGGGGGAAATGGTTCATTCATGGTCTTTGCCTGAAACTCTAAGTAAGGATAGCAAAAGGCTGAAAGTAATTAAATATGCCTGTGGAAGGAATGGGAAGCACTCCTGCAGCAGCCTGACCTTGAGCAGAACTCAAGCAAGTGACACTGGAAACTATAGCTGCAAATACCCAACAAGTCCAGCAAAAAAGAAGAAGGAATCTACAGTCTATGTATTTATTAATGGTAAGATTACATTTTTTAACACTTCTTGGTACTTAGACTTCAATACAGCCAAATGGATAAATACGGCAGTTCAGCTGTGGTTAAATACAAGGTTTTGAATGATATTTTCAGGCTTGCAAAATGTCATGATAATTTACCAATTAATGTATAAAATCTGCTTTCTCAGAGCTTGCAAATACAAATGCTAGTGTTTTATCTGTTAGGAAAAACAAAAAAGAAGAAAGAAAAAAACCCAATCCAACCAGCCCGATAGAGTCTGATAGAACTCCACGTGGAATTAGACTAGAAGTGATTCTGTGAAATGGGTATCAGAGAAATCATATCTTACAGAATCGGATGATGACTGATGCAAACCATATATCTGGTATAATGTCCACTTTAACCTGTTTGTGTAAGATTATAGATTTCTAGGCATCTGAAGGATGCCAAAGCTGTCTATCTAGATCACTGAATTATCTTATGCCGTAGTAAAATTTGTGTGTTAATTCACATTCAAAAATGTAATCTGTAGCCCACACTACACAGACTGTAAAAATCTAGAATAAATGGAATCGAACTTAACAAAGAATTGTGTTCAGCAAACTGGTATTGTGTAATGTATGGGAAATGCTGGAATTAGGTCAGGCTATAACAGAAATTGCTTTCTGATACTGTTTTCTTCCAGGATATTAATCAGACACTTCTCTGAACAGTTGAGTTCAAAAGACACAATAGTAAAAGAAGAAATTATAAACACTTTAGGGATTTAATTGAATTTTATATATTTTTTCCTTGACTTTTACAGAATAAAATTAATAGATTACTGTAAGATACCAAGATTTGCATATTTTGAAAGCCCATATTACAGAGAATGTGCAACTGGAAGTTTTCCAAATTATGTGTCTGCTGCTTCTAACGAGTTCATATCAGAGTGAATTAGCCTTTGTTTTCATTTTGTGATACAAACAGTGGGACTGGTGCTATGAAAAGCAGAATAAAGCAGACCTCTCACTACAGTGATACAAAACAATATAGCTCTTCCACATTATTGTGTGTTGTTTTTTTGAAAATTATTGAATAATATGTGCTGTTCATCCTGCTTTCCTTAAACTGAAATATACTGCAGAGTGTTTTTCTCACCCAACTACTTTCATGTAATTCACTGAATATCCAACTACAGATGCATCCATGGAAGCATAACCGAAGTAGGTTATTCGTTTAGTGACCAACATTTCCTGCTGCCTAGGAAAACTTACAATTTTCTTGGATAACTTTTGCAAGTTTCCCATCATGGGACCTTCTTGGACTTCCCACCTTGGATGTCATCTCTATCTGAGATCTACCCACAATCCTCTTCATTCACCACATGAGAAGAGCAAGGATGGCTGTGACTGACTGAGAACCTCTCTGTTAGACCCATTTTATGATATAAGAGCTTCATTTACCTTCTTACTGCTTGTAGTGTCAATTTTTCTGGATCCTGAACTTTTTCAAATGGAAGACACAACCAGTCTTTCTAACTCTTCACTGCTTTCCAAATTGTGTGTAGCTTGCTTGCATCTGAAAGAGATCCTCAATTAGATGTATGTGAACCAAGTTTGTAATGCACATGATGATGGAAGAGAAACATATAATTGAGGAAATAGTTTTTGTACAGCCTTCCTCCCCGCCCCCGCCTCCCCAATAATACACTAAGAAAGACTGCCCAAGTGTCTTGGCTTCGTTGATTTTTCAAGGGCATTCAGTCATTATATGTTGCTGTTGAAGATAGGATTGGATTACCTTTCTCCTCCTACCTTACTTGCCAAAACCCAGTACAATATTTAAGGGACAAACCTGTATCAAGATTAGACCTCTTTGGCATCTTAATTTTCCGAATTTGACAATCCTTTTGATTGAAAACCAATTTCTTTACATTTAATTGTTGATTGTATCCTAGTAAGCATATATGAGAGTTACGGAAACTACTGATAACAAGGGAGGCTGCAAGGTAACTGCTCATTTAGTGCGTGTTGAAAGTGTCACTCGCCTAAGGTGGAGAAAGGTATATTAGTCCTCCAAAACTTCACAATTTCAGAAAGAATTGTTGGTTAGGTTGAAAAGAAATGAGATCCTGAGTACCAAAACTAACCCTTTCTGATCACTGTAGTGTTAGCATTTGGGAAGAAAATACTTCAGAAATCTCTTAATATAAGTCATCGTTTCTGTGAACGTTCATGAAATTCAATTATCTGGTTCAAGTGCGGGTGAGATGGGGATAACAAAATCCTCTGTGAAGACTACCTTTCTTAAGTTCAGTTTTATTTTAAATGAATTTATGGGTGCTTAGGAAATAAACATTTGTAAAATTTGGGTCCCTCCTAGTTTTGTATTGTTTCCTGTGGCAGGACGTTGTGTCAGTCCATTTCCCATATTAGCTCCATGTGGATCACCGAGGTGTCCGTTTCCCATGTCTCGCCATGCTGCAGATGAGAACAAATAGTTGCTATTTACAAACACAGAATCCGAATCAGGAAAGTTGATATTGTTTGTACAGGAAGTCATCACTTATTGTTTTTAAAATGTTATTCATTTCCGTAATTAGAGTGATACTGAACATGAACTGGATCTAAAAAAAAACACCCAATAAACCCAGTAAGTCCTTTGGTTCAGTAATAAGCATATGCTATGGCTGAAGATGAGCTCCTATAGACAAAAACAAGATGCAAGATGATGACTAGGAGACTGCAAGTCCCACATGTCCCAGGATGACTTGAAGCTTTTCTGAGGTGTTCTGGTGATCAAGAACAGGCAGGCTGGTGACATTTCTTTCTGGAGCTAGTCCTGACACCACCCTTCCTTCATCTGGAGAGGTCACTACTGAGTTGCACAGGGGAGTAAGTGCACGGTGTGTGCTGCAGCAGCTCTTGACCACACACAGCTCAGGAATTGAGATGTCAAGCAAGGGAAATGAATTCTCTTAAGAGCCTTGGACTTTGCTCCAAGAAAGCTGATGGCCTGACTTCCACCACAAGCCATGGGAAAAATCTGAAGTGAAGCAAAGTCTCTTTGCCAATTTCTTCACTGTCTTGGACCAAAAGCTGCTCTGATCTTTGTTTAGTTATGCAACTGCAGCCTAGTAGTAAATGGAAATATTTGTAAAGAACACTCAGTGCATACATTGGAGTGAGGCATGGGGAATTTTCTGCTTGAAAAGAGATAATTATGGAATAAAGACACTTAAGAAACACCAAACTAGCAGCAGGCTGTTTTCAAACTTATGTAGCCTTCCCTGGGGACAGTGCTAATGACTTTTATATCTGCCTGCCTTTGTTTTGGTATCTCCAAGACGTTCTTTTTGAGTTGCTGGAGCTCATTCACTTTCTTCAAAAGTGTGCAGTTCTTTTCATTCTCTACTCCCATCCTCTCTTGCCTTTGATCAGTTGTTCCTATGGTATGACAGAAGAAAAGCATATAAGTTCAATTACATTGATATGTAAAAGTTAGATTTTTGCAAGAACTTAAACAAAGTTTGATTCAAGTTGAAGTATTGCTGCCTCCTGTGATGAAGACAACTTTCAGCTATTAATACACAAAAGTAATGTCTTAATTCTGCTGCAATAGAGAATTCTATAACCGAAGTTCCACTTGGTCCATGTTCTCCCTCTCTTTGTCTTTCTGTCTCTCCTTACACTCCTGCTGTGCATGTCTTCTGACCTCATACTTCTTGCAAAATGAGACCTGCACTGGTACTTCAATCAAGCACCATTCAAAATATTCTGTTTTAAAATCAGACCTCTAGGCTGAGTCAGTTGTCTACTCTCTTTCTATACTTAACAGATAGAAAAAAGGACCTTCTGATGTGTGTTGCTCATCACTGACTTTACAAGGAATCTAGAGAACAAGCTTCTATAGGTATCTTGCTTTGAGATGATTTAAGCCGGGTGAGAGCTGGGTAATTAAAGGTACAAGTCCTGAGAATACTTGTACTCATCAGTGCCTAGAATGTCAGACACGTCTGCTAGTTTTGGATACTTGGTTTGAGATGTGTCTCAGGTTGGACGGTCCAAAATAAAGAGTTTAGCATCAGTGAATGGTTGAAAATGTAAGCCTTTGAAGTGCCAAGACATCTGGGTTTTGAGTGCATTTTCAAACTCTGGAGTTGCATTCTGCAAGTGCTGAGCGTACGGCATCTCCTTGGGAGGTCCACTTGTTGACAGGTAGTTGGATCTAGCCCCAGAACTGACATGGATTTAAGATTTAGCTTGAATGGATTGACTCCTTTAGTCATAGGACTCCTATAGCCATAGTACCTAAAGGTACTATGTTGCAGAACAGGGAGAGCATCCAAATGGTTCCCCATAAAGGTCTCTTAACATCAGAAGTGTCAAAGTCAAAATAGTTCAACAGGTGAAAAAAGCAGTAAGACAAAGGACCCTGAAAGCTAACAGAAAGGGACATTTTCTTCTTTTTCCTTTTTCTTCCTCTTATTCAGAAATAATGTACTGACAGAAGAACCTGCTGAGGCCTGGGAAACTCTTCCTCCCCCGTGCCTTTTTTCTGTCTTTACTTTTGGCACAGTTTTAACGTATGAGCAGTACGGTTTTGGCTTACACTGTCAGAGCCAATAATATGATAGTGCTTCTGTTATGAAAAGGAAACTAGTTGAAATTAAACTATGCTACAGCTGTATCAAGTATGCGGACACATTTTTAGTGTCTAATGAGGTTCCTGTTGCAAAACAGAGCCCTCTAGGACTTGCTGACGTCAATCACCTATAATTGCCATGCTTTTGTCATTGCGTGTATACAGACTTACATCATAGTACATTGTGTTGAGTGGAGCATGTGTGGATGGTTTGGCACCACCAAAAGTCATGCACTAAGCCCTCTGAGGTCCTCCTTCCTCACTAAGGCTTATAGCTCCTATTGAAACAGAAATACATTTCCAAGATGAACCATCATGAGGGAGGGATACATCTGAAAGTGGGTTCCTAATGTCCATTAACCTTTTTAGAGATCTCTATCTGAACACAGTAATTGCTCTCGTGTGGATTTCCTGGCTAATGTGGTTAAGAATATTTTTCATTAGGAGTTTTAACCGTGTTTTATGTGTGTTACGGACCTACGTCGATGATAGCATAATATAACTAGCCCCAAAGGAAAACAAACAAACCCTGCCTAAAAATCACTGTACAATTATGCTAGCAATGCTTTGTGTCTGAATGTGCTCTATTGCCCTCCTTTTTCTTTTTATTTTTGTCCTGGACTTCTATAATTATTAATTTATATCTCAAGTCTTCCTTCAAGATTTAGAAATCATTTGCATTTGAAGAGTACTGTTTTAAAAGCTAAGAAGCAGCAAGACTGGAAAAGTCTTTCTTGCTGATGTGTTGTGTTTCTAGACATACAAAACGGGATATTTTTATCTTAAGAAACATAGACATCTACATGTGAGCAGGCTGAATAGGTGCCTTTCCTAGGGTATGATTCATCTCACTGTAAAACAGATATCTAAAACAGGTCAGATGGGTCCCATGCCAGAACTCCCCTTTGCTTCCCAGTGACAACACTAACAGTTTGGCCACCTAGCTCAGTGACAAATGTCTATATTTTAGATGTGTAAGTAGATGAGAGCCACTCTTGGTGTGTAAGGTTCTCCCCAAATTTCTTCTGAACAGCTCTACTGATTTAGCTGGGATAAATAAATTTAGTTGGGGTGAGTCCCTACAATGGAAAAGGGAATTTGGTGATTGGCCCATTAACTTTAAAGAAGTTGGCATGTCTGTACTTCAGTAAAGACTCTGGTCCTCTTCACGTGCACAAGGGAAAAAGTGTTATATGAATCTGATGAAACTGTTTTGGCTCTTTTAGCCTGAAAGAAATCTTAACGATGAGCCAAGTGTATGTAGGTATTTTGGAATAACTTCATAGGACAAACTTTGAGAGATTTCAAGGAGTTCAGACTTTCCTGTAGAGGCTTTTTTTTCTAGAAAACGTATGTGTAAGTACTCTGACTTAAATAGCTCAGATTATTAAAAACAAAACAAACCCAAGAACAGTAGCCGAAGCTTGTGGAAATAAAGAACCTCTCCATCTTTTCTGAATTTGGCATTTCAGTGTTGGCTAATTTAGTTGTTTTTGCAAACCCCATAAATAGCCTAGACAGGTTACTGATACCAGACATAATATTGCTTGTGTTAAGTGTCTTATCAAGTTTGTATCTGGCTGCCAACCAGCTTAATAAAAAGCTGCTATTTATGTTCTTTAACAATATAGCAAGTGACCTTCATGGATTTTGTGATTTCATGAATGCTCTTTGTGGTTTCATGTTGATTGTAACGGAGAGATATTGTAAGGAACACAGTCAAACCAGCACACAGTCATTAATTCCAGGCGCAATTTAAAAATACACTAAACTTAAAATAACCTTTAGCACATGCAAATATTCTGGCTGTCCATCTTTCATTTTGCTACCTTTGCAGACAGGTCTGAAGCAAAAAAAAAAAAAAACCCAAACCAAACTCAAAAATCAGGGTCAACCCTCTTGGATCTTCCATTCCAAATCCCAATGGAGCTGAATGCGTAACTCACACCTGGTCTTCAAGACAGGTCAATCCATGATGTTCTTTTTATGTCTAGAGCTTTCTGAACATAAAAGTGAGTGAAGCTGGCCCAGAAAATGCTGGCATGAAGTTAGGTCATCCCAGATGCGCTGCCAGCCAGCTGCTCGGGGAAGGATGGCATTTACTCTCCCCTCAGGAAGGAATTGGGAGGAAACTTAGCAGAAGCCACTGGCAATAGGTAGGGCTATGATGGGAAGGAAAGAGGAAAAAAGAAGCAAGGAGTGCCATTGTTTGGGGGATGGAAGGATTCCACATCATTGGCATACTCCACCAATATGGCATATCCTGCCCTGGTGCTGCTGTGTGTTCAGCTTTCCCCGATCCAGGCTGGTAAAGCCTGCACCAGACTCTGGTCTCGAGACACCGAAAGTATCCCCTTATGGCCATTAAGACAGAAGGAGAATAAAATCAAAAAGGAATCAGGAAAAGCCTCCACACTCATTATGAAAACAAAACTGTGCTAGGAAACATGATGCGTATTTCTTTTAATCAAAAGCAGGAAGACATTTGGAGCACTTGGGGCCATCGATTGCCCTCTGGCCCATGGCGGAAGTCCCTGGTGATGTCAGTGGGAGCTCTGCACGCGAACAGCGGGGGCACGGAGACGCCTTGGCGAACCACTGCAGGGAGTGTACCAAGAAAGGCTGGGACTGGGCTTTAAAGCCTACCGAGAGCAGCCAGGGCGTTTGGTTGACTTTTATAGAGCACTTCATTGACTTCTCCAGGTGTGAACGTGCGTTTCCATTGAAGAAGCATTAAAAAAGTCAAACGTGGTGTTTTGTGCTCGTTTCCTGTCCCTGCCTTCCAATGGGCAGGAATCCTGTGAGATCTGAGCTGCACAACCCCCACTGCCTCGGTATTGGCATCAGTCAGTGGTGACACTGTGTCTGCAGACAGCTCCGGTAGTCCCCAGAACAGCTCTTCCTCACACTTGTAATGATCTGGAGATTATGATACAGGAAACTACTTTGCAAAGCTTGCTGGTTTTGGGCAGGAGCTCTTAATTTTGTGACAAAGACGAACGACCCTTTGGGGAGTAGTAAATCCGTTTGGCTGGTGATGTTAAGGGGCAGGTGACCTCTTCTGTGGCTGTAGCTGCAGCCCCTGAAACAAAAAAAGGTTCTTTTCACTGTGCTACAAACAGGTTCATTCTTGGTCTTTCCTTGAATCGTACTGCAGAGGAAACGTTAGCCTAACAAGTCCTTAGGGTATTTTTTTATTACATATGCATCCTCTATTACTCATAAGTTCCTCTTGCGATCTCAGTGGACATTTAACACCTATTATTAAATAAAGCATTGCAGCTTTTATTTCAGAAAGTTTGTGTAGCAGTTTCATTAAACCTCTTTAGGAAAACTTTTTCTGCATCCTGTGGTACATTTGAGATACTCTACCTTAGGATTCTCCCCAGTGTAAATTAGAGTAGAAATTGCTTCTCTCCTTGTTTGATGTCTCAAACAAAAATATTATTGCATATAATAAGAAAATAAGATCCTGAGGGCACAGTAGCTTTATGACACTTGGAAGTGCAGAACATACTCTTGAAAGAGAAGCAAAAGTAATATATTTGAAGAACTATTAGAGTGAACATAGGTCAACATGCAGAAGTTGGGGAACAGAACACTTGAATGAAGTATTACAATTTGAGGTCTTATAAAGGGTCAATTCTTGGTAGCTCTTCTCATTTCTTATCCAAGAAAGATTTCCATTGTTATTTGTATGATTTTTTGACTGAGTGAAAATAATAGGTTTTGCCTGAAAAAACATTGAAGCTATAGATAAGCACGGAGTTAAGATCTGAATGGTCCACTTTAAGAGTTAAAAACCAAACCTTATGTGAATTTTGAGGTAATCTATCTGCGATGTGAGTCAAACTGAGCCTTCAGATCTGAACACCTGCAAAGAAGATTTGGAGCCAGTGCCTGTGGCTTGAGCCCCTCTTTGTTAAGTGGTCCAAACAATAGCAGCAGCAGCAATGTTCCCTGTTCCCAGCGCAAGCTATTTATGACAATGCCCTTTGTTAAAGGGATTGTTTGAGGGACGGTAAATTACTCTGCCAAGCTTTAGTTATTGAGTCGAACAGAATGAATGTTTTCCTGGCATTTTCATTTACCTTGTCACTTACAAAAGAGACATATAGGTATTGTGATAGTGGGAAGGAGAAGAATAATTAGCTCTCACTAATCTGTATTCTCAGGGTTGAAAATATGGCTGGATAATCACAGTAGATTCTTTCTCCTGGTGAAGTCAACATGAGTTTTTTTTCCATCAATTTCCTTGCAGAGAGCAGGAATGTGTCCTGTTTAGGGGCTTCCTGATAAGTGAGTTTTGGTCACTTCCCATCTAATTATTTCTCCTGATGATAAAGAATAGAAATGCCCTGAAATAGGAAATACATCTCTCAGCAGTAGAGATGATGCTGTCATGGAGAAAATGTACTTTAACACTCCTGGATTTTAAAGGAGATACCAAGGTAGTGCTATTGATAAGGAGTGATAAATATATTTCCAAATGTTCATTAATATTTTACTAAACTTGTTTAGATGAAAGTAAACAGAAGAATGATTTAGGGAGTTTTTCTTTCTTATGTTATGGACAGAGTTAGTCAGCTCTTTCAAGACTGTACATACCATTACAATTTTCATACACTGTCTTAAGAGTTCCGATATTAATGTTTTCTTTTTCTTCTCTTGCAGATACAGGTAATCCATTTGTAGAGATGCACAGTGATATACCTAAAATAATACACATGACTGTGGGAAGAGAAATGATCATTCCATGCAGAGTCACAGCACCAAACATTGCTGTTACTTTAAAAAAGGTACCTCAATCCAAGCATATTATGAAAGTGTTATTGCGGATGATGCTTTTTTCACTTGTTTGTTTACAACTATTGTAATGCTTTCAAAATATTTCAAAAATTTAGTTTTTCTTAAACAAGATTTCTAGGTGGCGGTGCGTTTAGAAATATTTCAACCCTCAAGGCTTTGTCTCATATCCCACAGAAGGGCTTCATCAAATCTCTTAGATTGGATGGGAGTTTTCTGAAGAAACTTAAACTTTTCATACTGTTTTATTACATTTTCAATGACAAAGGTTTCTTAAGCCCAGGAAGGAATTTCTTGTTAGGAGAAGAGATTTCCTCCCACCTCTTCCCCTGCCCTTCCTCCCCTTTCCTCTTCTGTCCTCTGGAACAGCTGGTAAGTGCAGTCCCTGGAGACTTGCTGGGGCTGTACAAGGATCTAATCAAGCCTTTGCCCTACCTCACTCCCGCCAGTGACTTTGCTGCTGCCTTTTCCATATAGTGCACTTATTGTCAGACAGGGGATAGCTTGTCTTTGTAGGGAAACGTGCAGACTTTGAGATGGTGGGGGCAGTTTTAGAAAGTAGAGACATTTTTCATGTTTTGGGGAAAACGTTTCTTTCCTAAGTTCCTTGAGAGTTACATGAACAGCTAACTGACCTAGTCTGTAGTAGTAAAGTGCTTGGTCTCAAGACAGAGAATGGTGCTTCTTTTTTTTTTAAAGTTCCTTTTTTGGCTTAATAATTTGGTGGAGGTACCAGTGATGCTTTGTTTCTAAATAAAGGGAGTTGTGTACATAGTGGAATAAATGTTCATCACTGTTACAAAGAAAACAAACTTGTCTTTTTATAGAATAACATGCAATTGCCAAACAATATCACTGTAAGATGCTTATCTAGATCAATACAAGTTTTTGATTCCTCATTGACTATAGAGTTTTATACCAGCCACAAGTTTATCTTGTGTTTTAACTTGACCTAGAGGTTTACAAATTCCATCCAGCGCTTCTTTGCTAATACAGATAGTGGTTTTTGACTCCTGTTTTCCACTTGTTAAATAAAATTTATTATTTCCACATGAAAGAAAGCAAAATGCAGAGAAAAGAAAGTAATCTGACCTGGATGTTACCGTATGTGTGCGTACACACACGTTCCTCCTGCAAGAAGTGCACCGAGGTGAATGATGCACAAGATTCTGTGGCTATAGAATCAAAAGTAGATGAGGCTTAGCTTTCCATAGAGTGGATGTTGTAAAGTGAGAACTTATTTGGGCACTATATTGTCGCATCGAAATCTCAGCATACTAAATTCCTAACTGAGAAAATTCCTGTCAGGTTTCTCTCTTATTAAACAATATAAAAATATAATTTCTTCTTATTTGGAGACAATTGAGACATATCTGCTCTATTTTTTTCATATCAACTTGCTTTTAGCTTGGGGTTGTGGTGTAGGAGGCATCTTTACACCGTCAAAACCAGATGTAATTCTCTGGGAAGGAGAAAGAGGAGGTGGAGCCAAGTCTTGAAAGAAAGGATTGGTTGCTTACATGTTTTGCATTCCAGGAAAAATAAATGTGTTCCCTAATTCATCCCAGAATTTCCTGAAGTATGTAAGCTACAATGCATTACATCATATCTTACTTTATTTATCATCTGTGACACCCATGTATGAAGATTCCAGCAAGTTTTTACTCACAGAGCAATTAAGAGATGTATTAAATGCATTTCACAGCTGCAGGCAAACTACTTCTGGAGAGCTGGCAAAAGCTATTCTGTGTTTTCCATTTAGCAATAAAGGAAGAAGTCAGTGTCCTCATAATGCAATCCAATGGAGCTTGAAGGAAAATCCCAGCATTAGTCATTAGATTTTGCATCCTATATTGCCAGGAAGTCAAAATATGGATTTTTTTTTTTGTAATCTCTCTATTCTGACAGGACTCGTTGGGACAGTTACATGAGCATTTTGCTCCAGCATTTTGCTCCTATGCAGTGTTACTTCTTATTTTCAGTGGATGAATGTGGGGAAGGTTTATTGCCTGTCTTAAACCCTTCAAGTGATTATTTTTTTTTACTAAACTGCATCTTTACCTTAGTCAATCTTTTCGAGATATTGTACTGCTCTGACTTCCAGGCTGAACATCTGTATGAATTGTATTCTATAGCATGGCAATCATTTGCAACACAGGAGGAATCTTAGAAATCAAGAAGCTGATGAAACAGGAATTGGGAAATAGGGATGGAGCTTTTCATTTCTATTTCAAATTCAGCCTTCAGGTCCTGTTATAAACTATAACCACAACAGCTGATGGCCC
>JAOXJK010000001.1:188933605-188955904 GCA_025774025.1 Xenus cinereus
CCCTTCTCTTCTTAATCATATGAAGACCTGTGAAATCAATTGATAGTTTTGATCTAATGCTTAATAGAGAGATATTCAGAGCCTCTGAAACCATCATTCCTATTAATATGATTCTGGCAGACTCATCCAAGACCCCTAAAATAAGATAAACCTTATTGCAACTAAGGTATGCACTTCTCTTGCCTCTTCATTTGCTCTTATCTTGCTAAAGAGGGAAAGCATCACCTTTTTGGTACAACGGTTTGATCCCTCTGTTTACTCTTCTTTTGGATTCTCTGTCATAAAGTCAACAGTGACATTCGCAGGAGTAGAAGTACATAAGCTTCAGCATAAGGAATAAAAAGAGGGGAAGAAAACCCCTAGGATGTTGAGAGTCACACACCTGGACAGTCTGAATTCTTAGTGATGCCACCTCAGCCTTCCCAAGTTGATGGAAGTGGAAACATGAAAGAAAAGACAATCATTCAAAACTCTAATGTGCATTTTTACTATACTTTCAGCTGGCACTTTCCCATGCAATCTGCCTCTGGAGATGTGGAGAACCACAGGATGGCTATATACTCTTGACCACATGTATATATCCAAAACCTTGTGGTAGTGCTGTGTTAATATCAGCGGGTACCAAAAAGGTTCAGTGGTTGGTGCTGAGCAAAGGAGGCACAGCCTATACCAAAAGATACTGGAGTCTAGTTTGAAATAAAGTACAAAGGGGGTAAAAGGCCAAGACTGCACTGGGAGCCCCAGCGATGTGGTTCATGCAGATAAGTATGTAGACAGTAAATTCCATGTTTACTGCAGCTGTCACAACAAATTGATTCTTTGAATGCCTCTGACTATCTGCTGGTACCCATCTGTAAGCTATTATTTTAGCTGGATTTATCCTCTCTCTTCTGCTTCAGTGGAAATCTCACTGTTCCAGTGCTGTGTTTCTTCACAGGTTTTCTACTTCTGCCTGTGATGACCAAAGGCCAAGTTTTTTGGCAAGGCCCTGAACGACATTGGCCTTGCTCTGCATGGGGGATGAACCAGGTGACCTCTAGAGGTCCCTTCCAGCCTAAATTATTATGTGTTTCTGGGGTCCTCTGTCCTGTACCATCCATGCAGTGATCATCACAGTGATGATGCCATGTCTCTAGGTGGTGGCCTGAAAGCTGGTTTAGGGCAGAGCAAAGCACATGTGCTTCTCTGAGAGTGGGAAACAGGTCATCTGAACCAGGGGGTTTGGCAGAGGAAACCAGCGTGGAGGAGAGCTGGGTAAGAAACCAAAACAAGTAAGGAGAGAGGATAGAGCTGTGAAGGCCCATGAGGGTGAGCACCAGCCACTGCCCTTGGTCCCATCTGAGACAAAATCCTGGTACTTCCACCCTCTGAAAGCGACTTGTTGCAGTATCTTGTTTCCCCGACTTAGCCAGAGACCAGCTCTGTTACAGTGGTCTTTCATTAGTCATAGACTTCAGTTTTCTGAATTATTCCTTACAGTGAACTAAAAAATTGAATTTATGCTTTTGTGTGTGAGTGTGTGCAACTTTTTAGTCTCCAAACTGAAAAAAAAAACCTACACAAAAAGATGTAGCTCTGTTCTTGAGGCGTGTCAGACAAGTACACTGTACAGGCAAAGGTTTGCCTCCAGGGCAGGTGAGCCTGTTGGATGTAAAGACAACCGACCACATTTGGTGTTGCAAAAGAGGGTCATATTTATGAGCACTTTATTTCCAAGACCTGGACACTTTCTGGGTGTTTTGATTAATTTCCTATTCCTGGAGTAAGGCTAATACAAATTCAGTAATCAATCGATTAACTAATTAATGTGAAGTGAATGCATTCCCTAGGAAATGTCAGTCTAGGGAAGCTCTGAAGTTCTGACTTGACTCTTCATCATTTATATGAAAACCTATAGAGGAATACTCTCAGAAATAGTATGGTTTTCACCAAAGCAGTAAGGGGATAAACCCAGTTGAAGCCCTTGAAAGCATAACCATGAACAAAAGTTGAATATTTGTTTTATTTAGAACAGAAATGGCAACAGAACTCTTAGAGTCCAGGATATTGTTGAATGGTAGCCAGCAGGCTATAATGTAGTGGGCTTTACTTTTGTGTGTGTGTGTAACACAGACTTCCCCTGTGACTTGCATGCTTATTATAGCATCTTATCAGCTGCTGTAAAGATAAGGAATTCTAACACAGCATTTTGCACTCTGTAATTATTGTTCATTTGATTCTTCATGCATTTCTGGTGGAGGAAATGGCATGAGATGAGCGGAGGTGATCCCAAGTGCAGCTTTTGGCATGTGTTGAGGGGCAGGCACTGTTGAGAGGGTTCTGTGTTTTGGAGAGACACTGTGCCACGCAGGAAGGTGCTGGGCAGCCGCACTTCCCCCAGCCTCTGGCAGCCACCCATGCTGGCTTTGGCAGTAGAAAGGAGAGGGCTGGCCAACATACAAGTCCTCTGCTCAAATAAAGGGGAAGAAAGAGATGAAGGGGGCATAGTGAGACTGGGTGCACAGGGAGAGGTGACGGGCTGCAAGGCTGACCCAGAGGTCTTTGCTTAGGGCATTGACTCACTCAAACTCTGCTATGTGCGATCTTTAAATATATGTTATTTTTACCATAAAATCAGACTTTACAAAAGTAGAGTCCCATCCAGGCTTCGTACTCGTGGCTGATCTCTGTGTTAGTCAAATGGTGGCATTTATTCCATCGATAAGGTGTAACAAAAAACCATGATATGAAAACGAGCTCTTGTCTGAGCTTCAATGCCGGTGTCATGCTTTGCCTTTTCAGGGTTTTCTTGAGACCTTATTAAAATGAGGCTTAAAACTCAAGGGATCCTAATGTAAAATATAATTTATACTGCTGACAAAGTGAACCCTTGATCCCACATGTCAATATTTTAGTCTTTATTAGATTTCAGGTCTTAAGTTTAAAAATGCCTCATGGCTTTCCACTAATTACTTGTTGGGTCCCCAACTTCTGAGGGATTTAGAAGTGCCAAAATTTTAAAATGTGCTGAATACTTTTTCTGTGGAAATGTGATGTATTTAGTGTTTCAAGATGTCTTTTCAAAATCTCTAGTCAATATGCCTTTCTTCATTCAGGTATGATCAGTAGTTCTCAATAAAAGTGCCCAAGGAAGCTTTGTGGCTTTAAAATTTGCACTTCGCATAGTATGTAATGACTAAGAGATGTGTACTCTGTGACCTGACAGTTTTGGGACAGCCATTCATGTCCTTACATTTTTATTTTTATTTTTTTTTAAACAGTCCAATCCTTTAGACAACATAAATGTGAGAAGCATCAGATTGAATCTTGGCAGGAATTTGTTAAAGGCACAAAATGACAGCAAATTAAGTCCATTTATCACCTCCATTGAAAAATGTGTATTCGTGTCTCAGTGGTACTTAATTGCAAAGGTTTGCCAAGCCGAGCACTTTAGCTGCCAACCAGGAGCCAACAGAATAGCAGCCTGAGCGCTGAGGCTAATGATAGTGTCAATCTATTGTGTCATAAATTACATCCTGTTACAAATAATGAAATCTTGGAAACAAATAAAACAGTCACATTCTTCACACAGATTTTTTCCTCTATTTTCTGATGAAACTGTGACTTGAAAAATATGCATAATTAAATGTCATCTTTTCTACTTTGATTGGCATTTTTTAGGGTGTTTTTTTCCCCATTCCTATTTATTAGGCTGCTTTGATTAGAGAGTGGCATGAGGATGAGCTGGTTTTATGATGTGTTATTGACACTTCCAGATTCCACGAGAAACCCTAATTCCCGATGGCAAGACAATAATCTGGGACAGCACGAAAGGCTTCAGAATACCTAAGGCAACCTACAGATTCATAGGGCTCCTGAGCTGTGAGACAACCATCGGTGGACACAAGTATAGCACAAAGTACCTAACGCACCGAGAAAGTAAGTGGTGTTCTCCACTCCCCATCCTTCAGAAAGCACTCTGCCCGGGTGGCATTATTCACTTCTCTTTCTCTTTGTCACATGCAGCCAACACAATTTTTGATGTTCAGTTAAGCACACCGCGTCTTGTCAAGTTGCTGAAAGGAGACAGCCTGGCAATTAACTGCACTGTCACCGCAGCCTGGAACACCAGGGTGCAGATGACATGGACTTATCCTGGACAGGTGAGTGCTGTAGTTGAAATTAAGAATCCGGGGGCGGTTCCCATAGATCAAGCTGCATCTAGCATCCTGGGAGGAATTTTGCCTCAAAATGCTTGCCATGGTTCACATTCCGTTGTTTTGACCCTTGTTGACATGTCTTTAGAGGTTTCCTTTTTTTTCTTTCCGGTGCTTAATTGAATAAGTAAACATGTTTACACAAATGTTATATTGCATAATTGTGAGCGAATGCTGGAGTTGTTTCATCCCTGGGAGCTTCTTTTCAACCTGTAGAAATGGTAGAAATTTATCACCCAGTCCCAGGCAGGGACTTTCTCTTGTGACAAAAAAAGTTTTCAGTGAGGCTGTCTTTCTCAACGCGTTCATTTCAAAGACTGGCAGACAGTCAGGCACCCAACTCGAGCATGTTTAGAAAAGATATTTTGATTTAGCTAGCCAAAATCTCATTTGTTAAGTGTCACATGAACAATCCTCTTGTTTTGACAACTACAGGAATGATCTTGAATGTGCTTCTCCTCCCCCTACATTGGGAGCATCCTCATAAATATTTGTCGCTTACAGAATAACTGCCAGGGAGTCCGTGTAAAGCTGATAAGAAATTTGACATTAGTTTAAGGTTTACAACTCCCATTCCTTTCATGTCAGTTTGATTTATGCTGGTGATTCAAGTCAAGATCATTTATTATGTCACTCATTGTGTCTAATCACAAGCTAAAATTATGATTACATTATATAGGGAAGATTAATGCAACCATTTCTTGCATACTGTAGCCACTTTTTCCTGGCATTTTTTCACCCCAGAAATAAACAACTTAGCAACAAGAAATGTTCCAAATATATTATATTGCTCATTGCTCTCTTACCAAGCCCTAGCCGGGGCAACATACTTGTGAAATTCTCCTTCGTTGTTATTTGGATGGTAACTGAAGGGTGCTCAGTGTTTATAAGCCACCAACAATATCCTGGGTTAAATAAACTTTGAGGCCAAAGGCTGAGGGGGAGTTGCAGGAAATAACTCCTCAGACTCACATTATCTTCAGTTCCACCCTGTTATTCCCTTGCCAAATCAAGTCCCTTTTCCGTCTATAGCGTTTCCAGAATTCTCCCCTTCTTGTCTTAATGCTGCCTTCTTCTATATATCTGCTGCCTATGGGCACTGAATCCAGGCACCAAACTATGTGCCAGTGGCTCTGGGGTTCTTTTTGAGTGATGCTGGACAAGGAGCAATGGGGGGCTGGGTGTGTTGGTACCGCAAGCCATACAGAAAGGATCGTCTTCCTGTCGTTCGGTTGCGCTTACAACTTTGCTGAAGATAAGAATGAATTGCCATACAATGTTACTTATAATTTTTACTGTTGACTCTCTGGAAGTGTTAGGTGTCTTTTGCATATCTGTGTTGTACGGAAGGGTCTGGGTTTTTTTGCGGAGGCATGGTGGCAGTACAGTAAAATGAAAATCTTAATAATAATGAAAATTGATTTGATTAAACTCTTTCTTGTTCATTTTCACTTTTATAGGGAAGGAAGAGAGGTTCTGTAACACAGCGCATTGACCAGAAGAATACAGAAGCCAATATTTTTTACAGTATCCTCGTTGTTGACAAAGTGCGTGATATCGATAAAGGCCAGTATACCTGCCACGTAAAGAGCGGGCCATCAATCAAAGCTGTTAACACAACAGTCATTGTTTACGGTAAGAAATGTTGTAGATTTGTAGAATACTGAATGCTCACATACCAAGTTCAGTCATACGACAGCTTGACACAAAGTAGAACTTAATTTTTAGCATATTTATCATTGGTAGAAAAAGGGGGGAGACGAAAGAGAATATGTGCCTTTTCTTCCCCGACTGTTGTTGGAAGTAGACATGTTAATGTTCAGTTAGATCACTCTCGTCTGCTGAAGACTGGGATGACCGTGTCCTCAGTCAGTTCTGGCAGAAGCAATCAGTTAAATTATAGTTTGCAAAGAAAAAAAAAAAGTACAAGCTGCATTTAAATAGAAGAACCCCACTTCCTCTTCTATGGTACTTACTCATTGTTTTCTATGAAAAATGAAGAAGAAATAGATACTCTGTCTCTACACGGAGCAGGTAGCTGCTAGACCATTCCAAGAAATGAAACAAACACAAGATAGTGCAACTGATTAATGTGGTTTTACAGTAGGAGCCTTAAACAAGTTCCCTGTGGTCTGCCTGGGCTTCCTGTGAGCTCTGGAAGTTTCTGGTGTTTTTTCAAATTTGTTTGAATTAGGACTTTTGTGCATTGGGACTCTATGAGATGCTATCTTCTTTGTGGCATCCTGTTACAATTAGGGCTATCCCACGAGCATTGAAGTATCATTGGTATTAAAAATCAAGCAGTTGGTGGATGTCTTCTATGACAGAAGAGTCATGGTCAGAATATTGATTTGTTCCGTGTTTTCACTGCTCTACCTTTTCTCTCTCATCTGGAAGTGTGAACTAAGCACCCTATGCTGCTATTCTTAAACAGTATTTCTGTCCATTTTCTCTATTTAAGTCTTGGACTAAGTCACTGGCAGTATAGGATGAATCATGCTAGCCACTTAATATATTCTTAAACAGATAGGCCTGAAGCTGTCAGAAACTGAGTTTTAGATTAACTTTAAAGTCAGAGAAGCTGGAACTGTTGAAGCTTGCCTGTAAACTCTTACTCGCATAAGCAGCCCCATCTATGGGATACCCATATTAGAAACAGCCTGTGTGAATAAAGGTTTGCAGAAGCAGGGTTTTGTCTTGAAGTATAACCTGACTCATGTAATTAAACTACTGATTTGTCTTGTGCATGCTGTTTTCAATATACATGACAAATATGATTAAATATTGCACTTGCTTATAGATACCCAACATCCTAGGCAGTCTAGAACGTGAGTAAATACTGCACCTCAGGTACTCTCTGAAGGACACTCAAACAATTTTTCATGTTTTGAAAGTTTTATTTTGCTTAAGTGCATTTTGGAAAAAACAATATTTTTTTTTTCAATATATTGTACAAATACTCTGCTTTGTTGCCTCTGGTTAAGCCCATCAACTTGCCAGAGAGTTTGAAATATAGGGCAGCACAACTGGAAAAGAACAAATTCCAACAGGTTGAGATTGTTCCAAAGAAGTGATAAAGATTTGTTTGTTTGATAAAACAGCTGTTTACCAACGATAAAGAAAGTTTCTGCCTTTTCCTGTGCTGTTTCTCTGAAGATCCCCTAAATCCTCTCTGGCAGAATTTTTTCTTTTGGAACATTCATTGATTCTCAGCCTTTAGTTGTGGAGGGGTCATCTGCTCATCTAGTTCAGTTTCCCATGCACCATGAACCACTTTATCTCTTTTGTGTTGAAACCAGTGCCTTTTTTTCTGGCTGAAGCACAATATGAATTTTGGCTAGAGCATATCTTTTCCAGGCAGATTTGTGGCCTGGGAACTGTATCTTAGTTTCTTGTATATTTGTGGTATTATTCTCTATATTTTATAGATCTCTAGGAGGTTAGGTTTTGTTCTTGCTGTTGCCATGTGGGAACACCAAAATTATTAAAGATCATTTTCGTTTGGATTCCTGTTCTCTTTAGTAGAACAACTGTTTTTGCAGGTTGAAGATCAGTAATATAGGTGCATTGTTTTTCTTTGTTTAAGATAAAATGTTCATTAATTTGAAACGTCGAAGAAAAACTGCACTGGAGGCTGTAGCTGGAAGAAAATCCTATCGTTTGTCAATGAAAGTGAAGGCATTTCCCTCGCCAGAGGTTATATGGTAAGACAACAGCTACTTCCACATATGCACACTGGACCTCTTCTTAGATGAAAAATAATATCCTGGTAAAATATTCAAATAACACCCCTTGAAATGGCAACAAACTGAAGACAACATGCTTGTGGAGTTTTGTTGGAGGTTTCAGGATTATCCTGGGTTTTAACAATAATATTCTATGAGAATATCATCTCCGTTTTGCAAGTGCAAAAAGGAGGTCTGTAAAGTTTAAAGCTCAGTTCTCCAAATATGTTAGATATGTCTCCTCTTGAAATCAATGGACGTTCTACAGTTAAATATCTCTACCAACCTTGACTGAAGTGTTGCATCCAACTTCACTCAGACCTAGATACAAGACCTGAACTTGCATTTTAAACAGTAGGAAAAATAAGAGGCAGCTTTAATTAAAATAACTGACTGAGTTAAGTCATACAGACATACACTACTAGAAAAGCAATGGAAGTTGGTTTTATTATGTGGTTATCTGCAGGTTGTGGATCTACTTTAGCGACTGGAGCGTTGACTTTGGCTCATGTATACTGGGCTAAGAAATCTTTTGAACAGCTTTTTGTATTAACCCAAACCACTTTTATATAAAACAATGTTATCTATTCATGATCTCATTTTTTTTTGTTTGAATCATTTTAAATACCAGTAGCTCTGGCTCAATTCATTACACTTTAACAAAGGGTCTATGACAAGACTGATTAAGAAAACAAACCATACACACATGAACAGTGAGAGTTCACGTTACTCACAGCCAGCAATTACTTTTGCTCCAAACATTTTGTTTCGTTTTACAAAACCCTTACATTTATAGCTTCGCATGGAAAATTAAGGGGCAAAAGTGGAGCTGATGCTAACCATATATACAGTATTTTCTGTTTCTTTAGTGGTTGACCTTGTTGACTATACCTACAGATCCAAAACTTCTGAAATAGAAAAAATTCCACTTAAACCACGTTTTTTTTTAAAAAAAATATTTTTCACTGTAAGGTCCAGAGAGGCTGTGGAGTCTCCATCTTTGGAGATATTAAAAAACAGACTGAAAATGGTCTTGGGCAACCTGCTGACCTTGCTTTCACCAGGGGGTTAGACCGGATGAAGTCCAGAGGCCCTTTCAGCTTTCAACTGTTCTGTGGTTCTCTAAAATACAGATACAGTGAAATGCCAAAATACATAGTCCTTAGACCCAATTTTAAGTGCTCTTCTTATAACTCTAAGAGTTTTCTGTAAACATTTACTAAAACTCACAAATCATTTTAATCGTCTCATTGTAGTGAAACTCTATTGCACTCTTTTAACATCATGTCAACCTTCATACAGCAACCTACCAAAAATGTGCTTTACGCTGTGTTTTAGACTTTGAAGAAAAATAATGCTTCTCCAGGAATCTGTGTGTGAGCAACAGTTAGTACTTTCTATGTTGATTTTCTGTTATCTTTAAAAACATTCACCTGATAGCAGGATATCTGATTCTTAAGTGCTTATCTAATCTACATACTCTTCCTTTTCCTAAAATCACAGCTGTGCTTAGGCTACTGTAATACTTTGTCCCAGGAAGTATTCTGAGGTCATAAAGAAATGGCCAGTGCTGGATGATGCAACCTTTATTTGTGTGAATGACTCTTAGCCAAAATGGTTGTCTTCTAGACTAAATGGTGGCACAAGCATGGAAAACTGGGATCTTCAGAGACAGAGTTGCAATTTTCAGCAATTCTCCAATATTATGTAGCCCTGAGAGATCCTTATCAATTTCAATATATAGAATGGTATTCTCCAAAGTGCTTTATAAATATCAGCAATCTCATTTGTAAGGGAAGAATAAGCCTCTGGCAAACAAAGATCAGACTCAGACTGTAAATTGAATCCTTGTCCAAAGATTGAGAAATGTTTTGAAATTAAATAACGCAGGCAGTTTAGGCAGCACTGCTTTCCAACACTTTGATTTCTGGAATTCTTTTACACAGGTTAAAAGATGGGCTACCTGCTGCTGAAAAGTGTGCCCGATACATGGTTAAAGACTATTCCTTAATCATCAAGGATGTTGCTGAGGAAGATGCTGGAAACTACACTATAATATTGAGCATACGACAGTGGAACTTGTCTAAGAATCTTACCGTCACTCTTACAGTAAATGGTAAGTTTACAGTGTGTTCCCATGCTTCTCCTGAACACGTAAATGCTAAACTTTCGTTGAGCTAGATTTTCATTGATCTTGCACAGTTTAGATCATTGTTGGTTTTCTTACTGACTTTCATGGACCCAAATCCAAGTCCCATATGCAGGGTGACAGACCCATCTTGGAATCAGAAGACAGACACTCGTTTTCATTAGAAGGGTTTCTGTCTTCCATGGTTACCTACTTGTTCCTGATGACTTAAATGTGTTACTAACCACTTACCTGATTTGACTTAGGCCTGCACTTTTCCTTTTCTCTCCTGAGGATTTTTCTTAGTACTTATCCTGCAGGAATATACACTGGAAATGAGCTGGTTTTAATTGCTTTCCAATTTTTACGCTTTACAGTGAAGCCCCAGATATATGAAAATGCTGTGTCGTCATTCCCTGATCCAAATCTGTACTTACTGAGCAGCAAACAAGTGCTAACATGCACGGTGTATGGTATTCCTCAGCCTAAAATTACATGGATGTGGTATCCCTGTAGACAAAACCATTCCAAAACAAGGTAGGACATCTTCCTTACTTCTATTTAGCATGTCTTCCCTTACTATTACCTTTAAATATTTATATTTACTTTTTTACAAGAATAAAGCTTGCCATGACCATTGCTTAGTTAGTAGAGTTTATATACTTTTAATCAATGTATTTTTTTAGTAAACATAGAACAGAATTTTTTCTGCATCATTACTTGAAAATGGAGGGCAGAGTTGTTATTTTGTATTGCTACTTAGGTTTATTTACAGTTCGCTACTATTCATGCATGCAATGAATGTCCAGAGGCGATAATTGCTTTCTAATTTTTATGAGGGAAGCTTTGGAGACAATGTCTTGCAAAGTTCACATGCTTTCTCATGGAGGAGATTTCCATGCTTTGCTCCATGCACAGTGATTCCCCTGTGTGCCTTCTTTTGAAATTCAGCAGAAATCCGTTATGAAGGTCAAATCTTTCTTATGATATGTTGACTCAAAGATTCAGTTCAGCAAGCCAAATGTGCCCAGTATTCTCCAGATGATACTTCAACAGGGTAGAATATAAATGGTTTACTTGATGAAGATGTGGCGCTTAGCTAATCCTCTTTTATATTTAAGCTTTCTTTTGAACTCTCTTTCTTAGAACTACAAGTTTGTGTGTTGACTCTTTTACCCAAAGCTCTTAATGAATCATGAAATGATTCAATCTTAGTGATTAACACTCAACCTCCACAATGGCATTAGCATTAACCTACTATTGGAGGCTTCAAACATGCAAGGTATTTGGATCGCAGCACAACGAAGATATTTAAAAAACTAACAAAAGTTTAGGAATCAACGTTTTCTCAGTTTCATTTTAAATTAATAATTTTACACAGAATTTTACTTCTCTAACACTTTCACAGAATTGGGTTTTAGTGCCAATCCAGCCAAGAATTTAAGCACATGCTTAAATGCAGGGTTACGAAACACCTTATTCAATTAAAGAGGACAGACACCTTATTTTAATTAAGGGTGCTTGTAAGTGCTTTGTGATCAGTGAGAGAGTGCTCAGCACTTCCTAGAAGCACACATAGTTTTTCAAATTGCCCCTTGCTTTGGGATTATGCTAATGGGTGGCTTTCTGTGCCCTTCTCGCCAAGAGGTGGCACTAGCAATCTCTCCTTTTGCTGGAATAGGTATAACCTGAAATTCTCCATTTTGAGAACAGGTGAGGGCTGAATTTCCTCTGTTATGTTACCTTCAAAGGATGAGTTGTAAAATTCTGAGTAGTTTTACTTATGGGCTCAAGGTGTAAGAGAAAAGAAACCACAACATCTTTTAAGTAAAGAAACCCTGTGAAAAGCGTATGTGAAAATTTTCAATCTTTTAGTTTCTTTCAAGTGTTTATACATCTAGGCATACACTGGGTTGAAATCATGATGCGGCACTGATAAAACAGTTGGCTCTTCTTTGGGAGTTGGGGTAGTGCTAGTCCATTATCAAATATTTCCTTCTGTTAGCAAGCACAGGTCTGCACTACAGCACGGGGGAGCGTGTCATTAGAAATAGAAATTAATATCCACAAGCAGGTGTTTAATAATGTGCTAAACTGTGGACTCAATCAAATGCTAATTAGAAGTGTGTTTGAGCAGGTGATCAAAGGAGAAATGTAACAATTTGAATCAGCTATTGGCTCTGTTACAAGGTTGTTTCCAGACTTGCTTCCAAATTACCTTCATAATTGTTCTGTGACAATTCTCTTTAACCCCCCTCCCCTTCCTTCTTCTTTAAACAGTCATTGAAGAAATAATCTGGAGAACACCATTTCTAATGCCTTGCCTAAGAGGAGTGGAATGAATCCCTCTGAATAACATGATGTCAGTTAACTATTGCAGAAAGGCAGAAATACCCAAATAATTACATTTTGTCTCCTGCTCCGTTAAGGGAGCAGAGTAGACTACCTTGGCAGCTGGCACAGCTTGATCAGGCCAATGTTTGGGCCAATTCAGGTGTTCCCCCTGAGGAACTGGAGAACCCTTTAATCCCACCTATTTCACTAGCCCTTCCTCTTCATGTGAGGGGAGGTTTGCCTAAACAGCAGATTAAAGGCACATGTACCCTGTGCAGCAGCTCGAAAACGTATCTTATTTTCCCATTATAACATTTCTTTGGATTCACATGCACAACATTAAGTTTCCAAGGCACAAATGTTGCTCTGTTTGTGCTCAAGTAGTGCCCATTTCTGTGCACAGATATACCTTGTACCTTAAGTTTAAAAACCCCCACAGGCTACCATTATTAAGTGTACGGCAGTAGGGATTCTCATCAAGTTTCCCAGTCCCATGCCACTGGCCAGAGCGCACACTCTGAGTAAAAAGAAGCTGTTGCTGCAAAGACCTTGCAGTGCACAGGTCGGTTTGCTTCAAGATTTATATGTGCGCTTAACTTTACTTCCCTTGGGTACTACCACTGCAAGCTGGGGAATGACGCATAATGCATAAATTAGGTGGTTTTATTTTCAAAGGACCTTTGCCTATGGGCACCTTAATAGAAACCATTAGGTTAACTAACTGTTTCTTTCAATTTCTGTTCTAGTCAGTATTTCTGTTTCAAAAATCTAAAAATACCTCAGTGGATTCCATTGCTCTTCAGTAAAATGCAGATATATTTTAATGCTTTGTGATTAATACAATGAATGTGCATAACTTTTCTCTCTACATCGTTCAGGCCAGTAACAGGAGGGCAGCCAAATTAAACAGTTTCCATAGTTTCCTGGTATCAAATAAAATACAAAAGAACCAAACTGTAAAATTGCTCAACAAATTTGACTTTTTGGAATATGGAGAGATGAATGTAATTAAAATTCTCAGATCTTTATTTGCTGTTAAAATTGCTTTGCTTAAACCAAGTCTGTTGCCATTAAGTAATCTTTGTTAGCTAGCTGTCTAACTAAATGAATTCTGATGTGCACCACAGCAAGGAAACATAGAATAGTCAAGAAAAACTGTCTGGGGTAAAAAATAATGTTTTGAAGGTTTTTTTTTAAAGCTTATGCAGAGCTAGTAAACTCAGAGATGGTAGGCAAAAGACAATAGAAGATGCAATGAGAGATAAAATAAAATACAATTAAAGAAATTAAAGATTAATCTTTCTTAAATGACTGAGAAACTTCGTTTCCAGTGCTACCTTACTCCAGTTTACGCTGTTGCTCTGTAGCAGGCACACACACTCCTAGGCTGAGCAGCCCTCTGTTGCTCAGTGGATACGGCAGAAGACAGCCTGTGGGACACTTGCCCTGCAGTGTCCATCAGCCTCCTTGGTCTCCTCCTTACTGCTCTGGAGTTGTTCTTTCTGGCCTTGTTTTTGCTCAGGTTGGGTTGTCAGTGGAGGGGCAGCCAGCGGCAGGGCTTGCTGAGGGGCTCTGGAGCCAGCCAGGCTGGGCTCCACCTAAAACTCATCAGCTCTGAGGCTGCAGAATGAGCATCATCGTGCCAGGAACGTGCTTGATGCTGATGGTTCTTGACTGGAGTCTCTTCAGCCGATTTGTGTTTATCTTAAACTGGTGTGGCAGACACTGCCAAGAAAGGCACGTGGGATATTGATATTGCTCAGTGGAAGCACCGGTTTCCTCAGCAGTTGTGCAGTGTCTTTGGGAGCATTTTCTCTCTCTGGACTTCTCCATGGGAGCAGTTCAAGAGAGATCTTCATTGACCCTTAAGAAACTGCAAACAGATGCAACACTGAAATTTTACCTTGGGCATCCCAAGTCTCCCACCACCTTGCTGCTTCCCTCTCTCCTTGAGCTATCAGGTTTTTTTTAGCCTCAGATTATTATTTTACAACTGTGCTGTTAGATCAGTCTGCATTTTTTTGCCTTTTGTTTTATTTTTCTCTCTGCGCGTGTGTGCATGAGGGAGAGAGAAACAAGACAGTATTGTAGAGATGCCTATAAAAGCATAATCACTGGAAAAACTGGTACCTGATTCTCTGCCCCCTTGACTACAATGTCAGATATGAACTGTTCTGGATGGGAAAACCACCTTTAAATGGTGGGATTGGGAATGAAGAGGCTGAATACCTGAAGTTGAGGACAGAAGTACACAGCAGGGACCAGGGGCTGTGCAGCAATGCCTAAGCTGGTGTTGCTGCCAAAGAGGAAACCATGGTGTCTGTAGTGCTCCGATGTGTGTGAATCCTCTTTAAAAACACTGCTTATTTAACACAGAGTGATAAGAAGGGAATATTATCTCCCTTTGAGGCTTGTCTACAGTGCAAAGGTAGGATCACATTAATGATTTTCTACAGAAATATCTCTCCAGCGCTGCACAGGGAGGACCAGAGTGTGTCGTGGATCTCAGCAATGTGAAAACTAGAGCTTTCCCCCAGATCTTCTGCAGAGATGCAGAAAGCCTGAAACTACCATGATGAAAGTGCATGGCCAGACTCCCACCAGCTTCAGTGAAAGAGGAGGCAGGCCATGTGTGCACAGCAGTCTAATTGCATTTCTGCATTGTTTATGTCAGTATATTAACAAGGGTTTGAAAGGCAGAATCATTAGGATGTGCTTGGATAGACTATCAGGGGAAACCAGATTTGGAACATCAGTGAGGTATGTAAAACGAACAAGTAAAGAACAAATGTTAATTGTACTTAATTAGAAATGTAGTGAACCACCCAAATTTAATTGTGGATGTCTGCAAACATTGATGCCCATTAGTTTGTCCACAGCCACTGTTTTTGTTCCCCATGCCACCTTCTATTTTCAGGAAAGGGAAGTCTGAGTCCTTAGAGCTGGTAAAAGTAGGTCAGATGCCATTAATAAACAGGTACTTCAGAAATGCCTTTGTTTAATTTGACATGTGGCCAGATTCTCAACTCTAAATTCACACCAGCTGAGGATCTGGCTGGTGGCCTTTGTGCCTTCCATTCTCTACTACAAGAAAAACTTCTTACAGTGATCTAGTAATGTAAAGGTACTTAAAATGGGTACCTAAAAAAATTTATGCTAGCTATTCCATTAATTGGCTATCGTTGAAGATATACATTAGCGTAACACAGCCCCTGTGTTTTTCACCTATCTTCCAAAAAGATGTAGAGGAACAGACATGAGTGTGCATTGCGGTAGCATGGACTTGCAGAGTATTTGAAGCCAAAAGGAAGAGAGAAGTGAAATAGCATGTGACCTGCTTCAGTCTGAGCAAGCACTGTGCTGAAGCACTTCATTCTGCACTTTTACTATGAGCTAAAATTCAGTGTGTGCTTATGAATACCTTCTATACTCTGAAAAGAGCTAGTAGGGTCGTAGCCTTGTCCTCAGTCAGTGTTTTGGGATTTTTAAATATTCCTTAATATTTTACTCAGAAAATGCCCTATGAATCAGACCTAGCATATCCATATGGATCAATAAGATTGACAAATACATGCTATACACTGAGTACAATTTGCCCGAATCTGTCCTCAGGGTAACACAGTGAATGCACTGGTGAGTTTATTCTGCAAGATGTAAATGGTTTCACTATGGGTCTTAGCTGAACCAGAAGCTTAAGCCTTCAAATTTCAGTATTGCTAGTTTTCAAACCACTTAAATCAAAGTTTCCCAAGCCTATTTCCAAAATGTTTTAATCCAAAATGCATTATATTGCCCAACTAATTTTTCATTGGTCATTGATCACACATAGAATATAAAGGCTACGGTAACACCCAGAGGGTCAGGAGTGCTCCGCTTAGTGTCATACTTCTTTTAACTCTCATTCTCCTACCTTTTTTTTTCTACTTACTGTTCCTTTCCCACTCCCCTCCTCTCCCCCCCATCCCCCCGGTTTCTTTTTTCCTCTTGTTCCCTTCACAGGGTAGTCCCTTGGCTTTACCAGGGGCAGTCTGGCACCCAGTCTTAAGGAAGAACACATAAGGGTCATGCAGAGGGTGGGACATTATTGCTTGGTCTTTTACTCGCTGTGGCCCAGCCCATAGAAACCAAAGGGTGTGACAGGTTGTACGTGGGGACTGCACGTCGTGAGCGAGGCCCTGCACGCTGGCCACGTCCGAGCCAGTGGGACGTCCCAGCTCGTAGCCAGAAACCTGCTCCTGCGCTAGCAGGGGCTCTTGGCCAAAGGAAGGCACCAGGTCAAACCCTGTGTGTGCTTCGGAGTGATTATGAATGGAGTACTATTACTGGATCGAGTACACCTTTTACAAAAATATACAAACTTTAGTTAGCATCCTTTTTCCTTTTACGTGTGTGCCTTTCAAAAGGCCTTTGCAAAAGGCTTTGAACAGACACGGCGTATGAGGTAAGATCATGCTCAGAAAAAAATACTCAGTTAAAAAATAGAAAACAGAGGTTAAGAGGGAGCAGCCGGTTCTTGCAGCGTAGGGAGGCGACCAGTGAAGTTTTTCAGGAGCTGGTGCTGGGGTCTGTACTTGTCAACATGTTCAGAAATAATCTGGAAAAGGTGGTAAGAAGGTGACAGAGTTTGCTGATGATACTAAGTTATTCAGATTTGTAAGGATGAGGGCTGATCGCGAAAAAAAGCAGAACTATATGAATCTGGGTATCTGAGTGATAAAGTGGCTGATGAAATTCACTGAAGATAAATGTGAACATAGGAAAAAAAATAATTCAACTTTCACATGCAAAATGTAAATGTAAAAAGTCTTTTTATGTAAAAAGACTGTACATATAAAAAGGTAGTTGCCTTATCGTTACTACAACAAAGAGTGATCTGAGCGTTGTGATACATGGGTTTGTGACAGCAATCACAATCATGAGCAGCTCAAAAAGCAAATCAAGTGTTAGGAATTACCAGGAAATAAACAAAGAACCAAGTAGAGAACACCATGATAACTCCACATAAATCCATACATTTCCAACATCTTTTATACTGTGAGCATCTCTGAACCTTTCATTTCAAAGGATGCAGCCGAACTGGGATGCACACCAGGAGGGGCAACAAAAAAGATCAGAAGAATTTCAGGGAATGAGAGGAATGTGTGAGGGATGAGTGAGGAGGGAGGTCAGGGCTCTCCTGCCCAAAAAAGAAGTGACTTGGGGGGCTGCATGATAGAGATCTACAGGCAGAAGGACACAGATGTCTGAGGATCAGTTGCATATGTCTTTTCCCAGTTCAACAAGTAGGGTCCGTTAAATGAAGCCGGGAAAGGTGCAATTCGGAACAGAAAAAGGAGATGGCTTTTCATGCAGTGGGCAGGAGATCTGTGAAAGTCCTTGCTAGAGGATTTTGGGGGTTTAAAAAGTTTGCACAAGGTCTTATAAGAGGAATGTACTGAAGCATAGAAATGGCCTCGGTTGCAGGAAGCTCTCGAGCTGATAATAATTGGTGACTGGGGGAGTATTAGGAGGAAGTATCTGAACTTAGTCCTGCTCTTACTCATCCCCAACCATCTGCTTATGGTCATTGTTGAGACAGGATATAGGGTAGATGGATCCTTGGTCTTATATCCACGTCTGTCAGTATTTTCTCTTCCTGTTTTCGGTCTAATCAACTCCCCTCTCTCCTTAAAAATGTTTCCCTCCATTCTTTCTCATCCCTTCCTTGTTTTCTGCCTGCACTTCCAGTCCCTTGCTCCAGTCAGCCCAGAGTTGCTCTCAGACCCCTACTTGCAGTGAACCTGAAAACAAACCATCATGAAAAACACAACCTCAATGCAGCAATAGTTCTTTCATCTCCTCTGCTTATCATTGGAAAATGGAAAAGCTGTTAGTTGTGCTTCCCACTTGTCAGCAAGACAGGGAGTATTAAATACTGTGTAAATAGATTAGTAAATAGTCACTCCTTCCTAGACCCAAGAGGACCCAGTCAGGACAGCAAGTAAAAGGAAGGGAATTTCAGTATTATGAGAAGAAAAGCGCTAGGGATACCCAGATCCTAGGAGTTTATAGATGTGAGGTTACGCCTAGAAGTTGAGTGAGCTGTTAGGAGTGACTTGTGTATGAAATATACATTATGCCAGAAGGGTCTGAATAATATCTTAGACTTTATATCCATGGAACTCCTTTGGACATAGAAGAAACAGGGAGTACGAATGAAAATTTTATGTAAAAATTTCATGGTCTTTCTCTTTAGGCTTCTGACTGCTCAACCAAATCAGAAAACACCTCTTCCTTTCAGCACAATGCAGACTATTAAAAAAACCACTCTTTCCCATCAAGAAGTTCTAGTAGTTTGTGAAAACCTCATGCTTTGAGTGATAATTCTGTAGTTCCAGCCACCATTCAGCTCCTCTGTGGAGGACACGGTTGGTGCTCTTGGAGAAAGTGGAGGCTGAGTCACAGCGACCACATGGGAGATGAGAGTGATTATGGTCTAGCAAAGGAGGAAAAGGAGGCGAACAAGTAGGAAGGAAGGAACGATTGGCTGAAATATGATGGTATTCTATGTCCATGAAGAATTCTAAGCAGTGTGAAGCAGGAAACTGAGGGTCAAAAACCAAAATGTAATTATCTGATAAGAAACTAAAGGTGAGAAATTTTCAGATCACCTCAGGATGTGCAAACACCCCCAAAATTGCTTTCAAGTTCTGTTATGTTCCCTAATGGCCAGGGTTCTCAAGTACTGGCAAAGAAGCTGCAAGCAAAGTGTGGGTTTTGGTGACCCTCACCCTCAGCTACTTGCATTTTTTATTGTGAATAGCTGGTGTTGCAGGGTGTTTGGGTGTGCAGATGTAGAAGTGATTGGGTTTTTTTCCTGTTCAAGTGCATGCATGGGCTGATGAAGGGATTGGATGGTGGGATAGGTTAGACTGCTTTTGACCTTACTGCTGCTTTTGAGATAGTTTAGATCAAACAGCTTTCTGTGGTAACATACTGAAGTAGTTCAGGGCAAGCCATAATGTTTGGAAAGGATGAGTGTGAAAGGGAAACACTATCCGTTTGTCTGGTTGCATGTAGATAATAGCAGGAAAGGCAGTGTGCAGCTGTCAAATGTTTTCTTTTTCCATAGAGCCATGGTGATATGCAACAAGACCATGAATGCCATATACCCTACTGTTTTGAAAGATGCTCGCCAGGAGGATGAAGTATTCAGGACATTGGGGATCTCCCCTAGAGAATATGCTTTCCCTCTAAGTATGCCCCTCAACGGGGACACAGAGCATCCTACAAAACAGAAAACAACCCAAACACCACTCTGGAAACTGTGCAGTGCACCAGGGTCCCAACCCAGCCTAATGCATTGAGGTCACTGAGAAATTCTCCAGCCACCCTGCAGCTTGGCAGTGAATAACTTCTCAGCGCAGCTAATAATGTCCTCAGCCACAAGTTGCTCCGGCTCTGGAGACAGAGGTTGAGTGGCAATGGAGAGTTGCTGCTCTCTGGGAGCCATGAGCATGTCTGACATGAGATGGGCTGGTGCTACCCCATCTGTTCTTGCTGGGCATACGTTGACACTGCAGTGGGCAGGAGTAGGGACCAGTGACAGTGAGAGCAGAGAGGCGAAAGGCTGAAGAATGAAACATGCAGAGGAGGAACCTGCACCACTTTCATCAGGACTGCTTGTTTGGCATTACTTGCTAAGCTCCTAAATATAAATAAACAAACTACAATATATGATAACTGTATCTAGCTCCTAATATTTGTAAAAGATTTCCTCCTAGCCCCTTGAACCCATGTACCCCGTGTGTGTGTGTGTATTGGGGAAGGTGCTTGGGCTGAACTCCCGGTTGGCTGCAGCTTTGCCACTGAAGGCGGTAGGGCAGCGTTTCCACCTCTAACCAATTATTTTTGACCTAGAGCAGGAACGCTTGGACCATAGCTCCTTAATGGACGAGCGCATTATAGTATTACAGCCAAAGCTCACAGAGCATGCTGGCGGGGGGCCAGCACACACTCTCCCCCTCCACCCCCATTAAGCACGTTTCACAACCTGTACATGCTCCCTGCTACTATTTTCCCTCTCTGTTTCCTGCCTCATATTGACTCAATATTCCCCAGGACACGTGGCTACGCCAGCCCCACACTACCAATTGCACGGTGCTGCACTCCAAGGCATGGAGCAGGCCAGGCCCGTGTCATTCAGATATTTTTTGATAACTTCCAAGTGGAAAACAGTTCCTATATATTCTTTACAATTACAGGAATTTCCAGAGTTCCTGTCTTAAAGTTAGTGTCGTCACCGCCGCCTCTTGAAAGACATGAGTCAGCCTAACTTGAATTTGTAATAATGTTGCCCTGATGCTGCTAGGAATTGATGGCCGCCCTAAAAAAAAAGGATAGGTGATAAGAAAAATATTGTGGCTGACGTTAATCACCCTCAAAAATGGTCACCATCAGGGAGAGGATGGCTTCCTCTTGCTCCTAGTACTGCTACAATTGCCAAATACTACCTCAGTAAATGAGAGTGTGATTGAGGCTGCCAGTGGCTTTGCCAAGAGAAATTGGATGGGACTTTACAGAAGGGAAGGATTGCAATGGCCCCTGGCGTCACACAGGAGGGGATGGAAGGGAGGAGCTGAGATGATGAGTGGACAGAAGACGAGTATTTTTCCAACTGATCGAGGCTCTTCCACCAGTATTTGTAACTGCAAATTGCAGAACTGCTTCCAGGATGGGGTATAAGATGATTTTGGACACAGGCTGGGTCTAGGGCTTTCGTTTAGGACTGTCTATCATACAGAGAGTAAAATCTGCCCTCTGAATAAGGAGACAAATCCTTTACCTCAGCTCCTATGCTCCACTGTAAATCACTGGGGTGACAACAAAACCACTTTTCTTCTGAGTTCAGTAGTTTCATAGGCAGGACTTTAGCTTGGAACTGGTTTGTAGTTTGATTTCAGTGAAATGCATCAAGATGACATGAAGTACACTCTTACCCTGGAAACTTTTCCCCATCGATAGTTATAAATATACCACGCTATTGTGCTTGGCATGCTGTATGCTCATAGAGGTGAGGGCTCCGAAACTCATTAGGAAAGGGAGCGGGCTGCGGAGCAGAGTAAGGACAGTGTGAAGCTAAGGTTGATAACCATGGCCTTGTCCAGAATAGGCCATGGGAGTTTTCTTATCTCACTTTGGCAGGAGGTGCTGCTAGCTTCCTGTGCGAAATCAGGAGCATATGCTGCTTTCCTCTTGTTGTTTGGCTTCCTCCGCTACACAAGACGGTTCCCAGCACTGTGATTATCTTTGCATCTTCAAACATGGCACACTCTGCTTCCTCAAGGGCTTGATGTATTCTTGAGAAGCAGGCTGGCTCCCCCTCCCCCAGGCCACTTCTCCAGGGCCCCCGCCGGTGCCAGCTCCGCACATCACAGACCTTTTATAAAGCTGAACTTACTTCTGGTTGCATAAACCTCCTCCCAGCCCTGCCAAAGGCGTGTAAATCCCCAAAGCGGAGGGCGGCGGGCAGGTCTGCTGGGCAGGCAGGGGGGCTGCCGGCTTCCCCTGGACCCCAGCCCCAGCCGAGCCCCTCTCACCCCTCGTTCCTTCCGCGCTGGGCTTCTCTGGAAACCCAGAGGAGAACTAACGGCTTCTGTTTTTACAAAGGAATAGCCTGTCTCTGAGGCTCGTGACTCAAAAGGGCGAAGGGTGCCTGTGCGTGCGGGTGTGTGTGCGTGCACGCAGGCAGCGTGCATGCGAGTGAGCACGCATTGCAGGCACATGGAAAAAACCACTTCGGGGGTGAGAAACCTGATTGCTTCGCTTCTCCCAGCGCTCGACTGAAGCAGCAGAGTCTGATCACCTTGCTCTGAGATCCCATAATGTTTATGAAAACACACATTTGTACACATATCCCCTCCTCCCCCCCCCCACT
>JAOXJK010000001.1:188955958-188973481 GCA_025774025.1 Xenus cinereus
GGAAACAGGTCTAAGAAGTGCTTAGAAATGTGCTGGCAGATACTAGCTTGTTTATCAGTCCCTGTGCACACTGTGTGCTTTTTCATTAACCTGGTGGTAACCCTGCTGTAAGCTTTCCTGAAGATGTGAAGCAACGAGGCTCATCCCACAACAAAACATTTCAGGAATTTGTGCGCTCCGGAGATATCTGGAGTAAGATTCAGATATCCAAAATTCAGTGGGATTTCCCTGCAAACATGGGCAATTCTTGCTACAAATAGGATATCCTTGCTATTTTATTGAGTGGATAGCTTGAAGTAAATTGTAATTTCTCTAAAAAGTGTAAAAATACATAGCTGATGTTATCTGAGGACACACACAACAAAACATCAATTGAATCAGCGGGAAGATGATTGTGTATTTTGGTCCCAGCCAGAGTAAATTTTCATATTTTCATTTTACTCTCTTTCCAAGCATCTGTACTTAACACAAACATTTGGTTTGATGACTACATCTAAGTTCAGCGGAGCCTTTTCTCTTTCTGTTACAAAATGCCTGTTGTTAGGAGCCAAAGTCAGGTTAGGAGGCAGGACTCTTAATTACTCCCACTTGTCCCTTCCTCATCTCTACTCGATGCTGTTGGCTTAAGCAGTGGCTTCAGGTGGCACCACTGCCAGCAGCAAGAGGAAGGACGGTGAGTACTTACCCCAGTAAACCAGCTCAGGAGACTGGAGGTGGCTCGTGTCCCCTGTCCTTAAGCTGTGTTAGGGTTTGAGGTTAAAGTGAGAGCATTTGGCAGCTGAGGAGAGAAAGCATCTGGTTCTGCATCCAAAGGGATGACTCTTGAGTCTTGTCCGAGACTTTGCCTGGCAGCCGCGCTGCAGCTGAGTTGCAAACGGTTGCTGACCCAGCAGCCCGTGGAGCCGGGGTGGCGCGTACGACAGTGCTCACATCTCCCGCTGTGTACCATGGGCTGTGGGATAGTGTATTCTCAGCTTGATTGTGACTCCTTTTTTATTAAAAACATGGACGACAGCTATTAAGTGCATTCGATTTCCTACTATAATTGCATTAACATTGTAATCGTCAGTTTGGAGATAGTATGGTATGTGAAGTCAGTAGAGTACACATATGTGCCTCCAGGGCTAATATTTAATCTAGTGTTTTACATGTGTTTTTCCTGTTATTGTGATGTTATTGTAATTAGGATGGTGGTTTGTATTATGGTATTAATGAGTAATCAGCACCCCATTCTGCTAAGCATCAACAAAGACATAACACTGTCCTCATCCTTAAGACATTGCAACCTAAAAATATATATAGTCTTTTCCAAGCAATTATGAGGAAGAGTATAATAAGAACTAAGCCTGGAGGCTCCAGAGCTGCAAGAAAGGAGGTTGGAGATGCCTTTCAGAGACACACAAGCAGTTTTTGAACAAGCATTGTACTTTCTTTCTGTCCTTTAGCAGAATATGTGTCTCTCTTTTATAGTAAAGAGCACAAATTTTCAATGTTGTAATAAAAAAATCATTGATTCATTCTCTGAGGAAAGGAAAAAAAAATTAAAAATTACATTTTGGTATGGATGAAATGATATTTTAGACTCTGTCTTCCTGTACAGATATTGCCCAAATATCCAGTCATAAGGAAGTGCTTTTGATACTGCTGTTTGTGTGCCTACACTACTGGCATCATGAAATAAGTTCTGATATCTGCTATGGCACAGAAATGTTCTTGGTTTACCATCATTATCGCGTCTTCTGTCTTCTAGTCTTGTTACAAAACGAGACTTCTTAAAGCACTAAATGTGCAAAATAAATGGCATCTTCTTTTCTGAACAATTTTTAACCTTTTTTTTTTCCCATCTAAATGCATCAACTGTCTTAATGCAGCTTTCATCCACTCTCAACAATCATGTATTAGAAGTTGGCTTTTAAACCAGAGTCTGGAAGAAATGGTTGTGTAGATAGGGCTTTCTTGCCATGCCATTGCTCCTTCTTATTTCTGAATTAATAACAATGGCCTGCTTCTGTATTTTGGCTTTTTCAGCTCATTGAGCCTCTCAGTGCACATTAAGAAATTTGGGCAGATGATCCCATATCTGTGTTAATGATTGCAGCCCAAATTAGTTCATGTATCATCATTTTTTTAAGCTGTAATATCTCCTAAGGCACTGGACAGTTTGACGCAAAGCTGTACAATTAAAAACAACTATGTAAAGTTTGTGTACCATTGATATTATAAACAACACAAAGTTTAAGCAAGCTGCACAGTGAGCTGAAGGGAAATGAACCTCATTCTTTGGACAGGATTGCATCACAAGCCGTTATCCAGTCACCGGGCTTTAAAGGTCGTTTCTCTGAGCAACTGATACACGTATCAGAACTATTTGATTACAGATACTACAGTCGTTATCTTTCAAATTCATGGCAGATCAAAGGAATGTATCATATTTGAAAGAGCTCGACCCTGCTGAAAGGTTAAGCTCTACTGTTGAAGCTGTAATTGAACAAGCAACTAGTAAATTTTGGATGAAAAGCAAAACTAGATATCCTCACAGAAGAATAGGGATAGACAGCATTTAAGAAGCATTCAAGAAGCATTCCAATGTGTTTATTTCCATGTGTACCAAATTAGGCTTTGGGAAACAAATTAGCTCTACCATGACCACACCTGAATGTTCTGATTACACGCCAATTTGTTGCGTAAGGCAAAAACATTTTTTTCCCTCAGATTTCCATTCATTAACATGACTTTGATTTTTTTTTTCAGATTAAACGAACATTTAAATCCCGTTCGCAATTTGGTATAGTTTTGTGTAACTATGTTTTTCTAATTTGCAGGATTATGGTTATTTTTACTGCATGTCTTATAATCATTGAACCCCAGTATTGATATTTTGCCATTTTGTGAACTGAAGAAAACATTCAGAAATGAGAACTTGCATAATTTTTCATGATAACAAAAAGAACCTGCACATAGTAAAATGGCATCAAATACCTTATGGGATGGATCTTGAAACCAATATAACTTGTCTTGAATTTAAGGCTGAAAATAGTATGAACTCATGTTTGAAGCCAAGCCTGAACCATGACAATGGCTGAAAACAGGAGCATTGGAAATGGAACGTTGGTTTTGCACAGCGCTATAATTAGGCTCAGATTGTAAATTCTGACCTCCCAGGCACAGTGGGTTAAATGTTAACAGTGACTCCAGAGAGCTAATATCCAAGGAGTGGCTGTGGAAGCAGATCCAATCATCAGGCTCCAGACCTCAAGATTTTATGAAGAGTAACTATACTTGCCTGGTCATCACAGCACTTGCAGTTTCCCTGACTGGTCACGGTTTCCAGCAGAATTGTTTTGTCCTGTGGGTTAAATGTTTCGGTCTATCACCAAATCAATAAAACTTTATTTTTTGTTGTCTTCAGGCATGGCTTTTGCTCTTACACTGAAGGATCTTTCATCCTGAAAGCTGGCAGCAACATAGGAAACAGGATCCAGACCATCACTGAGCGAACGGCTGTAATAGAGGGAAAAAATAAGGTATGATTCCTAGGATCAGATACTCTTTCTGTGTGACACCTTGTGTTGAAAAGGCACTGTAAGATGCTGTTGAGGCTACAGTAAAGGAGCCAGAATTTTTGTATTGTTTAGATTTGAAGAGCTGCATACGTGCAATTAACTTCCATACTTGGTGTTTATCTGCTGAGATACAGAGATGTATTTATTTCCGCATGCAGTCATATTAAGGTAAGTGACATGCCAGGAGAGTGTATCAGTGGGATTCACCATATCTACTGGTCTGTAATATCTTGGGGCACCTCAGGAGCACAGGTGCAGGGTTCCAGACCATCTTTGCTTCATTTTGTGACATTGCACAAATTCCTGTTGTTTTTCCTATGAGAATTAAACAATCTACTCTCATTAGAAGATAAATGAGAGGATTACTCTCATTTATTCACAGATGTGGTCCTAGATCGTTAGATGACCAGGTCCTTTCTTGCAATAAAAAATTTCAAGGGCCAAATGAATCCAGATTACAGAAGCAAAGTCGGAGACAGCATGGTGGGATTCATCCCAGCTGCATTAACTGCCTGAATGATAAGTGTCTAGTCCAAGTCAAGCATCCCTTTATGGGCCACAAGGGGATGCAGGGACTTCTGAAGGATGAGTAGGCCTGTTGTGTGTTGGTGTCTAATATGGGAGACAAAGCCAATGAGATTAACTTGCCAAGGGCCATGGAGGATTCTCCATCAATTAAAACCTTTTAGTCAAGATGTTTTCCTAAGGGATGCCCTAGATTAGCTGCACTTCCCTGGGTTGTATGTGAGACTGATTTGGTGCGGTTGCATAGTCTGTGCTATGGAGGAGCTCAGGCAAAGATGCACAGTGCCATGTCACTGTCACAGCATCTGGCTTCACAGACTAGTTTTACTAGTGGCAGTAATGGCTGAAAAGATTATACATTTTAAAGCCTACCTTATTCTAGACCTGTCATTTCTAAGGACACTGGAAAGCTTTTTGTAATTCTAAGGTCAGTAGGGATATAGGTCTTTGCTTGATGGCTGCCTTCAGTGTTCTGCATGTGAAAGTGGATATAAACAGTGATTACTCTCATGTTAGGGCCCTTTCACACACCGCAGAATAAATAAGGCTTTGCATGCAGCCAAGAATCGGGCCTGGGACCGCGTTTTCTCCTGCTGTTGTATTACTTAGAAAGTACCACAGGTGTTCGTGGCGCCGTTCCAGCACATGGGAACAGGCTGAATCCCGGTGAGGCATTTGCTCTATTTAGCTGGCCATCTCTAAGTGCTTAAAGATCAAGACAGAGATGGGAGAAAACAGCTTCCTAGGGGAGACTATCGTAGGAAGGCACATGAAAAATGAGACGTAAGGAAGGATTTGAAGGAGGAAAGGGAAATAATTTCAGGCACAGGAAGACACAGTCTATTCCAAAGAGGGAATGATGAACAGAAGATTATGAGAACCAGTTATTTTCCAGAAAGCATCCGCCCATGCTATGGGTGAAGACCTACCTGTTCACAGGGTGCAGAAGGATCTGTCTAAAGACTAGACCTCATTCTCCTTTTGTGTCATGCATTTTGGAGTCAGCAGAAAAGGAGTGGCTAAAATGTCAAAGCAACTTCCAGTCAACAAATAAATTCCTCCCCAGAGGAAGAAGCTAATAACGGGTCCTTGTGGCAGAACTGCAGGTTTTACTTGAAGTCTTTGGCAAGCAGCCCTTTTTAAAAACTGTGCCTAGAAATGAGTCAAGGAATGGTCTTTGCATGTGTCACGTGGAAAGTTTTGCAGTGAAACTTTGTGGTTCTCCTCAGTATTGCTCATCTTCATGCTGTTTAGTTTGACTAAGAAAGGCCTACCTTGCATTGCTTTATTCCTCCTGGTCCCTATGGGGAAGTGGAGGTTAGTGAAACAATCTCTTTGCTCAGCTTTCTCACAGCTTTTCTAAGGTTTCTTCATTTCTGCTGCTTTCCATAGCTTTTGAAGCACAGATGGATTGCTATTGTAAGTAGAAAATGCTCTCTAAGCCTGGGTTCCCGGCCAAGCTGTGAGTTGCATGATTTGTGCACACACAGCTGCTCTAGAGCATCCAGGTTGTTTTGTTTGATTTTGTTTTGGTTTGTTTTGTTTTTCATGAGAATCTATAGCTTTTCACTCTTTGCAGTCCAAGAGCCATTCTTGGTCTCTCAGAGCAAGCTCAAAGGGACACAGTTCAGACAAAAGCCTTCCTCAGCTGCTGGGATATTGCAAGATTGTTAATAGCACTGAGCTCTCTGAATGCAGCATGTCATTGCAAGTGTCTGGCTCTGATGGACTGCTACTGTGAGCAGTTCTGCTACTGCAAACAACTATGAAGAGCTCTCTGAGGCACTTCCACATCAATGGAGTCCTGCTATCTAAACAGTGTCTACCCCACTTCCACATCTAAGCATAGCAAGCGTGGTAAAAACAATCTCAAAGCTCAATGGAAACAACAAAGACGTAGGAGACGGAAGCAGTAGGAAATGGATGAAGAAACTCAAAAAGTTGCACATTTGGGTTAGCATGAAAGGAGAAATGGGGGTGACTACAGGATGAGATTATTGTAATCAAGGGAAGAGATGCACAAGGAATGGTCAAAAGGTTTCTTTTAGCAACCAAGGTAGCTGTTTCACCTTGCTTAAAGACATTGTGCCAGTTCTGCCCATTTCCTGTACGTGCAACATCTGAGTCCCTCCAGTTTGGCTTTTCACTGTGGTAGGTTGATTGGTTGTTTGTTTGTCTGTGGTTATCAAGGTAGCCACAAGTATATTTCTAAAGTTAGAAAAACCTCAAACCCTGTGTCTGTACAGTTAAAGTAATGCAGGAAGCCTGTGCTACATTATTCTTCTGGTGACAGAGAAACCGTGACAACAACAGTGTTTTGGTAACATTTCCGTTGAAGCCTCTCTAAATGGACTTTGAGAAACTTGAGTGGTGTAGTGGAAGAACTTTGCAGCATAAGCTGTAATATTTAATCATAAGACAACTCTTGAAGTGATTTGATTCCCCCACCCAACATTTTTATTCTCATTTAGTTGGACATTTCAGTAACTTCCTACAAAGTTGGGCTATTCTTAGGCTTGTCATGTAAACAGGTCACAGACACTTGCCTGTCATTCAGCTGCTAAAAAACATCACTTCTCAGTGTTCCCAGCTAAAGCTAACAGCTATGTATAACTCAGGGCTAATGCTGATTTTTATTGTCCTTAGCATGAGCAGTGTTCATTAAAATGTAAATCTGTGAATGACCTGCAGTAATGGGGTACAAAGAGCAGGTGTATTCATTGGTATCAGTGCATACATATCTGGTTTATGTTCTCTCCTGTGTGTGCAAGCACACACCGGTTTATCAACAGCTTTGAAAGAAGAAGTCAGTACTCCTTGTAGGGGGGTACAAGGGATAGGGAGCTGCAGGAGAGGCAGACAAAGATCCTGGGCATGGAGAATGCACAGAAGTTTGGTGAGTTCAGATGAGAGAGGGTAGAAGGTGTTGGCCAAGAAGAAAGGATGATAAATCCAAGGGAAGAATACAGTAGACCGGAGAGCAGTTGAGTGCAGGGAAAAGTTGGAGTGTGTGGAACAAAACCTCCTTGTTTTTCGTAAATAACCTACTAGAGCCACATTCTGGAGAACCTGAAATGGGACAGAAAGTCCCTGACTGTCCCATCCCTCTGCTGCTAGCAAACGTTTGGGTCCCACTGACGATAACAGGTACCATGAGAGTCACACTGCATGCCACCAGGACCTGTGCATAAAGAACAGTAATGCATGAAGTTGTGGTTTATCATTCATATCTGTATATGCATATGGCCTTGTTTTCCACTGCATAAAGACCTTACTGACACAGGTTTTTAGTGTCCCATCCCTTGTGAGTGACAAAGCCACTCAACTTCAGGGAAAATGGAAAGTAATGACCCCAAAATAAGATTCTGCAAGACCAAACCTAGGCTCGCTCTTGTCCATCTCTGGTTTGGTCAGCAACGATGGGTCAACCTGGCATGTGCTGATGGTGGGTAGTATTAAAAACTGTGACTATCCAACATAAAGGTGCAATGCAAGATAGTCAGAAGAGTCAATACCTCTTGGTCATGACCAATAAATTGTGACCATGAAAAACTGGATGGGTCCACCCCTCCTGCATCTTCTCTGCCGACCCCTAAACCATGTCCCCTCATTACTGATGAGACTAGGAACAATGTGTTGTGTCTGCTCTCACTCCCCACACATGCCAGCTGTCTGGCCAGTACATCCGTGCTGATTGGCCATCTGGAACCCAAAGCAGAAGAGAAAGCTGTTTAGCTCACTACAGCACCACTTATTTTGATCTTTCTCCTCTACTCAACAGCTGGTTTTCATGAAATGCATGAGATCGTATGAGCTTTGAGTTGTCTGTCAATTGTGGTTGAAATTGGGCAACGGGTTCAAAAATTACTGAGGGGAGGATACTGGCAGACAGACGGACAGGCTGGCAGACAGATGGACAGACAGACAGTGTGATCTTCCTAGGAAGGCAGGCTAAAGATAGCAGTGGGAACATAGCTTGCCTCCCTTTCAGCACATCGTAACTTCTGCTGGGGCCTTCCCGAGTGCTACTAGAATCGCTGTCAACACTTTTAAGGAGATTGCTGGGAGGTGCCAGCTGAGCCGAGCCCTTGGTGAGATTAAAACCAGCAGAACTTGGCACCTGCCCCTACTGAGCTGCTGCTCCCTCCAGCTCCTGAGGTCGATCCCCTCCCTTGGTGTGCGAGGAAGGTATGAATCGAACACTGCCTCGCTCTGCCTATAGCCAAGGAAGGAGAGCAGGGGGTGCCCATGGTACAGCTGTCTGTCGCGTGGTCTCCTCACCAGTCAGCCGGCTGCATTCAGTCTCCTGGCCTGTTCGAGCTGGACAACACGGGATGCAGAGGGAAACCACAGCTCTAACAGCAGTGACTCACCTGTCTGACCCTAGGCGGAACGGGGTGCTCTCCTGCCTGTGGTCATGTCCTGCTACTGAAGGTATTTTGATCTGTCTTCTGTGGTGGTCCTGAAGGTGAAGTGTGTTGTCCAGATGTTTTGCACTGATGCTTCTTGCCAGCGTGTGAGGCATACAGATCATATGTCTTTGGCACAAGCAGAACAAGCCAATGGTCTGCTGACAGTATTTCAACGTGGGTCTTCCTATATAATAATCCTTTAGCTAAAGGATTTATCCAAGGGCATGAGGAGAGCATATTTTCATTTATTTCATATTTTGTTTTAACAAATACATTTTCTTAAAAGTGTAACGAGAAGGTAATAACAATATTTTCAGACTTGCACTAACCTGCTCAATGCTGAAAGGACAGTATTTTATTTTTTAAATGTATTTAAATGTACGGGCTGTTTAGAGAAGTTAGCACAGCAATCTCTGGATAGAACATGTTTATGCCTGTGTCTGCAGAAGTCTTCTAGGAGTCAGGAAACAGTCAATTTACCAACCATTTTCTGAAACCTCCTCTTGCTTCTCTGCCGTCAGCTGGAGCAGTGGGAATCCCCTATCTAAGCTACTTTGAGACAAGAGAAATTCAAGACCTTCCAGGGGAAAGATTGACTCACCCTGACTCCAAGCACAGTGACCATGCCAGTTGCTTTGCACCCTTTTTTTTTGCCCCCAGTCTTCTCCTCATCAATTTCTACCATGAACACATCTGTAAATTCCTCTTCCATCTCTAAGGATTTCTGCTTTATGCCTCTTTTATTTGCTGGCAGAAGCAGCAGCAGTATGGGATACTTCCCCTGCCCCTGGCTTTGAGATGAGCCTGTAGCTAGTGCTTCAGCTGAGATAATGGGTGCAGGAAGGAGGAATAAAGGATCAAAGCTTTGGTGGTAAATGGAGTTAGTGGACAAATGGTGCTCAAGATGCCAAGCACACCAGGAAGGATTTGCCCTGTTCTGTCTCATCATGGCAGCTGGATTCAGACTTTCTGTGTGTAACGTGGTTGCGAATCCAGGGCCTGAAACTCTCTGTTGTGAAGCCAGACAAAACAAGGCTGCAAGAATTTTTTTCTCTTGCTCCTTTCACAGCAGTAGCTGTATAGAGGAACCATGTAGCACAGACTGATCTCAAACAGCCATGATTGCTCAATAAACAGCAACATGCCAGGCTTAGTTTTGTACACACTTCTCTGGTGGGTTTTGGCTGGCATCCACAATGCAGAACGCAGACTGCACCACTGGAGGGCTCACAAACTATTTAAAGAGATGTTATCTTATCCTTATGACTAATTTATAAGCTAAAAGATTTATGCAGGGACATGTTGTCTGTAAAATATTCTATTCTCTTGTAAAGGCAGTCTTGCTTTTTCCTAGACATGATGGCTTTCTCTGCCTTAGTCAAGTAAACATACCAATGACTGCTCTCTGGCACTAAGGCCTGTGTTCCTAACATTTATCTCCCTTACCCCCCAAAAGACACTGGGGGGGTTGTGTGGAAGTTGCCTGTTGGGAGTGATCCTTGGCCCATGCTAGAGGAGTATTTGGGACAGTGCAAGTTGGTCAAAACCAAAACAATGCTGGGGAAAAGCATTCAGTTCAAATTACTGAATTTCAGTGCCAAGGGATGTTGTCCAGGGTCATTTAATTTGCAAGAAAAGGCCTAATATATATAACCCCTCCAGTCAGTCACTACAGTCATACTGCTTAAGTGTAACTGTGTGCACTGTCCTCAGTGTAATAAAAGTAATAATCACATTATAATGGTCTGGAGCATTCAATTTTGGACAGCGTGCACAATTTTTCCTTAAAATCTAATACCTGATAATGTCAGGACGCAATATAGCTTCGTACTTCAGAAAAATTTCCAAACCATTGGACTAATTGTGGGAGGAATAATTGACATGAATTTTTGAGGCTCAGAAATATGCCTGTTCTGGATGTAGTAGGGTAAAGACAGGTGTCCTAGACTCAGAGAGTAAGAGCTTCATTCTCCTTCACTGTGCATTTTAGGTCACTGTTCCTACCTGGGTAAAGTTGCTATGAGGTAATACCAATAAACACCAAAAATGCTGATTTTGTGGCGGTAAGTCTGGGATGGCAGAAGCAGTGTTTAACCACCCATGTTAGTCCTCTGGCAGATGTTATGGGACTTCCTTCTATTCTGAGTTAGTGTTGATAAAACGGCTGCAGGAATCCTGCCTCTGGGCCCTGTGTCCACACTTTACAAAATTATGTTTAAAAACTGGAAGGAATTCAAAGAGAATGACAAAATATAGACAAGGCTGGACCCACGCTTTATAATTAGGAATTAGTAGAGGTCAGCCTACTGAATTTAGCAAAACAGGATGATATTTTTTTTAAGGGCTGTAATTATCTATCAGGCATTACTGAGCCCCTTTCATCTCACAGAAAAGACAAAAAGGGAGGTTAGAAAAATTCTAGCTGGAAATGAGATGTAGTTTGTTAGCATTCAGGTAGCTGACCACTGAGACAGCTTAACAGGGTAGAGGTGCCGTTAGCATTGCTTGTAGTCTTGAATTTGCCATAGGGTAGTTTTCTAAAACAAATAACCCAAAATCAAACAACTTGAATCTGCTGTGTTTGCTCGAGGACTAGGAAAAGTAATGGACTCTAAAGAATGTTTTGGGAAACCAGAATATCTATATTATCTAGGGGTTCAACGATGAGTTTGGGTATAGGCCTGAAGTCTCTGAGCAGGAGACAGAAGCTGTGCAAATGTTCAGCCAGTGTTTATGTAGAACTGTAGATAACCCGTCCTTATTTATTACTGACTCCCCCTCTTGTGCTTGTCTCTGGACTCCAACAATCAGGCAGACTTAAAAGAATGTATTAATTGCACAAAAATGATTTTGAAGGTTTTTAGAAAAGCCAAGTAATTCCAAACAACAGGATTCTGCGGCCACAGAATTTCCTTTCGTCACTGTCCCAGTTCTGCCTGTAACTCCAGCCAACACATGTTTTACAGAAGAAGTAAAATGGAAAGAGAAAAACAAAATAAAGCTATTAAGTCATATCTAAGGGCATGTCCCACTGCTGAGCTCCATGTTGTGCCCCATGTCTCAGCTCTATGTCAGAATGACACTTAAGTGTTTCTGCATAACTTTCTTCTTTCACTTAGTGCCCAAGCCATTAGACCATGGCTTTCCATCACCATGAAGGTGTAAGTCTTACTATTACAATAATTTTTATTTTTCTAAAGGCACATCAAGTTTTGTTGGTCCCTGGCCTTCCAAGGTCTCATCTTGCAAGTTGTATCACTTTGTGAAACTATTTAGCATGCTGAGCCTCTTAATATGGTGATAGAATACTATGTAAAGAAACCAAACATATTATTATTTAATAATATAAATATTAAGTCCAAGAAGAGGATATATTCCAAAAGAGGATGAGTGAACATCTCTTTTGCCCCTGTCTTTTCTCACCTGATGCTTACTTGAGAAAATGAAAAAGAAATAAAATTAATTTAGTGCCAAACGAAGCTAATATTTTCCCAGCATTATCCAAGTACCTGAGGCCTTCCTCACCTATTCCCTTTGCAGTCTGGCTGCCCTAAGGCTGCTCATCTCCTTGGGTGAACCATGTTGTGTCATGTTTCATGTTTTGTAGCTTATCATCATCAGCTTATCATCATCAGCAGCAAGAGAGAAATCAACCTGAAAGACACATTCAAGGATTATTTCCTCTGATAATACAAGGGTTTCCCAAGGAGCTTGTTTTCTACTATTCTTCCGTTCTTTCCAAAACTGTATATGGTGACATCTCCTTTAAATAGCATCAGTGGTGCCAGTCACTGAATGGAGAGGCTGAATCATGGGACTGTCAATGGTGACTTAGGAAAAAAAAAAGGAAGATCTAACTGAGCTCCTGATCCAATGAGAGCTAAAACTCTTCTTTCTTTTGCAGACTGCTAGCACTCTTGTTGTAGCTGAAGCCAAATCTTCTGGGATCTACAGCTGTGTGGCATCCAATAAAGTGGGAAAAGCTGAAAGAAATGTCAGCTTTATTGTAACAGGTAAGATCTAGTCCCCACTAGAGCCAAATGTGTTTCCTGGTCCTGGGATTATAAGTGTTAGGCTGTTGTGGCTTTGTCATACACCACAGTTTCAGAGTTGATGTAATGTGTGCACCTGTAAATTGATACCGTACTTTTGGGTGATCCTGGAAGGCTTTTTCACAGCAGCTGGTCTGGATTTCTAAGAAAGACACCAAATTTGGTGAATGATTCATCCCTCCCTCAAATGTCCTACCATGACAGAAATAGCTCACAAATACAGCAACCTGTAATTTCCCCTTTTAAATCACCTATCCTCTGCAATCATTCCATACATGACATTTTATTGTATTTTCATACACCAGTAAGCCAGTTTCATGTGTGACACTGATGGTATCTATAACCTCATCCTGCTGCCAACCAGGAGATCTCATAATGTAGTGCCCAGAGCAGTGCCAACATCTGTAGACAGCGTGGTGCCGGAGGAGAGATGCCTGGGATGCCTGAGCCCTCACAGCTCTCAGGGCTTATGGCAACTCGTAGGTAGAAAAGTGACAGGATGCAAACTATGGAGTTTGGTTCCCTCTTCTGAGATGAACAACCCTGGATGTCATTTTGGCCATGGCACTGAGAAGACTGATTGTGTCAGCTGCACATAGGAGTATGTTTCCAGTTACTTTTCCATTATTAGATGTATGCAAGTGTCTGCAGGTTCAGAAATGAATGATAAAATACTCGATTTCAGGAATTACTGAAAAAAATACAATGAGATTTTGAGAATAACCAATATTTAGCAATATTTAGCAATATTTAGCAATATTTAACAATATAGTGTCTGCAGATGCCATAGCAAAGAATTTGTTTTCTGGTGAAAGATGTTATTTTGGTTTTGTGAACAAAGTGGTAGTTCATAGAGTACTCAGAGTGATGTTAACTTTCAGTGTAGGTCATTAAAGACCAACAATTCATTCTGAAATATGAGAAAAGACAAAAAGGTTAAAACATTCCAATACTTTAATCCCAAAATCATAATCTTGAAGCTGAAAAGGAAAAATTATTTTAATGCATCCCATTTATTTTTTGTTGTTTCTCTTATCTGTTTCTGTTGTCAGTCTCTTACTTATCATTCTGATGAGTGATTTTAGTGAAATTCATTCTGCTACTATACTGAGAGATACCAAAAGAGGGTAGACACACACTCACTAGATTTAGTTTAAAAAAATTGACTTCTTTGAAATATGTCCCCTTTACAATTTTGCGGACCCAAATTTTTATTTTTTAAACATTCTGACTAGTTATAGTAATACACTTCCACATTTAGAAAGTACTGATTATATATGATACAGAAAACTGGTAACAAGCATGAGAAGTAGTTATTGAAGTGTAAACAGAAGAGTGACACATAGGCAGGTTGTTAAAATAGAGAAACAAGAAGAACATCTCCATGTTCTGTTAATGGATGTGACAAGAACTTTTGCCACCTTGAAGATGTCCACTGTCCCCACTCTCAAGTCACAGTTTTGCTTTTGTCCCTATCCTTACATTGTATCTGTTTGGACAGAAAGCTAAACACCACCACATAGTTCTCCATAAATTGACATGCCAGTGGAGCTGTATTCTCATCTTTATGTGGGGACTTCACATGTAGCTTTGAGCAGTCACTGAGAGTCACTCACTGAGGCTGCTGCTCTTTTAATGTGCAAGATGCTGAATCTGGCCTACTCTAGCTCTTAGTCCTCAGTCTTCAAAATGTCCACGGAAGATCCTGAAACCAAATGAAGTTTGATGGGCCCCATTCACTGTACCCAAATCTCTCTTTCAAAGTTTTGGTGGCAACTTCAGATATTTTAGTGCTATGACGTGGAGGAGTTTCCCTACTTAGATCTCGCATTCTTAGATCTCAACCAGTGATAGGATATCCTTCTCCTTGATACCAAAGTTTGCATGAGAACATGCAGAATATTATTAATTCCCTTTGAAGACTCTTGTATTGGCTGGTGTTCAGAAAGAGGAGTGTCTGCTTTATTATGGCTTGGAAATTCTTAATATCTTGACTAGTAACAAACTTTCTATATAGGGTGTTGAAGTTGAAATGCATTTGTCCTTTGATTTCCTGGAGCTGAGCACTTCAATTGTGTGACATGGAAAGTCCTGATCATCCACTGACACTCGGTGGCACTGATTGAAGGCAGTTTGTTTAAACAATACTGCTGTTTTGTCCTTACAAAAATCAAGTTAGGCTCATTCTTCTATTTGCACACATAGTGCATCAGTCGGGCTCACGCAGTGTAGTCATAATTCTCCTTCATCAGGCTGAGACCAAACTGCTGTGGCTGGGTAACAGCCTGTGTTTCATGTCAATGAAACAAATGCATCCAGCATTTGCTGAAAAACACATTGAGGGAACAAAAAAATGAGAGCCCTAACGGCTGATGGATGTGAACAGGACACTGCAAAGTATTTCCTTCTGATGAGTCCAAAACCAATACTTCAGGTCTCGTGTGACAGCTTGGGGCTAGTTTATCTTATGTTGTTGGGTCTGCTGGCGCCATATGAAGCTAGCCTGAACCACACAAAAGTGTAAGAGAAGTGTCTAAGAAGGAGAAGGTGATCCCGTGATCCCAAGTAGGAAGAGGAGCTGCTGCCCTCTGTAAAAAGGGCAAGCCAGAAAGGACTCCAAAGAGGAGATGGAGACAAAGCCTGTCCTGAACAGGAAGAATCCCTTTCCATGGAGGCAATGTCCTTCAGACTTGTCCTGGGGATTAGAAAACACATGTGCTTCAGTGAAGCAGTCGTGGTGGTGTGAGAAGTCTCTCTTCTATAAGCAGAAACTGTTGGGAAGGTGGTGGGGAGGCAGAGGTTGTCCCAGCAACCCTAGTTCAGCAGTGGCATGTTCCACTCTTTCCAGGAAAGGTAGATCTGAGGAGATAAGTGCAAGAAGGTATAGCAGAGAGGACCCAGTAAGAACAGGCCCTTTCTTAAATTATTGTAAATCTCATTATTTCTGGGCTTGAAGTGCAACTTGCGTATGTGTTTCTGGGAGGTTTGAGAGTGGTATAGTTTTATACCCTGTGCCTGAGGGTGTGGGACATAAAGTCCATGGGCTCTGCCATAGCTTTCCTTTCCTATGGCTTCTGTCAAATGGACGTTTTTGGAGTGTTGTCACACTGACTTATTTCCAAAAGCAAATGTTTTTAAGGACACAAAAGTAGCTGTGAGACTTACACAAAAGCGATGTGGAAAGGTGATTTCTGAAGGCTCTCCTGCTCACTGATACAGAAACAATCTCGGTAACACCACCTTTAAGCCAAATTTAACTGGGGTAGTACCCTTCCCTCCAGCCTGCCCCTTTCCCTACATTTTGGGCTGTTTTGCTGGCACACAGCAGGCCCATGGGTGTGTTTGCAATTACAGAGGGTGAAACAGGAACAGCTCTGCCTTATCTCCCTGGTTTCCCAATGTCACTAAGCGCATTTTATTTTGAGATTCCTGATGGTGCTTGGCAAAGATAAACAAAATCTTCCATCAGGAAACCTGGGAGCTATTTCCACAGGAAGCTTCAAATCACTAAAGTAAATAAAACCCTTTTACATTATTCCCAGCCATGTTATTTAGCTAGCCTGAGTCTGTAACAATTGGTGAGAGGTGTCATATATTAGGGGGCTCGTACTCTTTAAACAAATGATTCTCTTGGAATCCTGTGCATTTTGCTTTTGTCCCTAGATTTTTTCAGAAAATAGTCTCACATTTTCACAGAAGACACATCTAGGAAGAGCTCCAGACCTGACAACATGGAAGTAGTTGCAACTATATTATTCTGTTGGCACGTTATCCTTTTACGTTAAAAATAGCTCATTTGCTTCAGTCCCAAGGGGTCTTTATTTTCATCTTAAGAGTTTTGCTTGGCTCTTCCTAGCATTTGCTGAGTACTGGCATCTGCAAAAGCCAAAAATGTGCAGTATTTCAGACCTGTACCCTGGCTTTCCCAAAATGTATCAGTACAATTTGAGATATACTCTAAGATGCAGCAATTTCTTTCATCCAAATACTTACTCATGATCAAAACTTTAGACCCTTGATTGTATTTAAGTGTATCTGAATTGCTGTTTAACAACAATAATCACAGGATTCATTTAATCTAATTTAAGCCTTAACGTTAGGTATCTAAGCCTAAACTGGTCACGTAGGATCTCTTCACAATTAAATGTGAGGGATCAGGATCTCCGGAACTGGACTTATCTTAAGGTGGTGGGTTGCATTGTCCTTTGTCACTCCACGGGCTGTAAACTTTTGCCCATACACAAAACAATTATATTCAGGTAGAAGTCTGAATTTTGATGGTTTAGGCTAAATACGCTGTAACCCCTGTAGCAAAAGGTATAATCTTAGTAGCACTTCCAGTCAACACATTCTTAAGTGAGACCAGAATCTGGTACCATGCACCCTCACCTATCAAAAAGGACACTAGTGATAGTCACTCATCAATGAGTTCACTAAATTCAGTTTTCCTTATAGTTTTGTTTGCTGGAGAGAGGAAGAAAGGGGATCCCAATGACATATAAGAGGAAGTCAACACACAGGCTTTAATATCCAGTCCAGAATGTTAGTGTCACTACTCTGTTACGTTGATCTTTGGACTACACAGCTGAACTACAGCTGGTGACAGGCACACATTTTTGCTCTCATTGCAAGGGCACGAGGAGTTCAACAGAAATCAGGCCTCTCCCTGGAAGCCATCTACAGTCAGAAGAAATTTCAATCCAGGACTTGCAGGAGCTCATTTACCCTGTTTTTAACACTCAGGGATAAGTGTGGAAAGAGGATATTAAGGGGAGCAGCTGACGCCAGAGTTTAAACAGGCAGAACTTTGAAAGGCAGCGGTGAGCAGGTCGTGTTCATGGTTCCCCTGGGGAGGCAAGGCAGCTCAGTTCGCATTGTGGGGATTTAGGGAGGAGCTTTCTGATGGAATGGTCAATCGATGAGAAGGTTATGGAAAGAAGGTGTGGGATACTATTCACTGGAGAACAACTC
>JAOXJK010000001.1:188973581-188994681 GCA_025774025.1 Xenus cinereus
CCTTTAAGTGCACCTGCTGCTGTGACATTAACCCTGAAGCAACATTGGTAAGCATGGAACAGAATGAAAGATGACATTGAGTTGTTCATGCTCTAAGAGACAAGAAAAAAAGGCATAATTCTTCCTTATGAAAGACAAAACCATTCTTATGGTTTTAAGTCAAGTTCACAGCCAAGTGCCGTAGCAATTAGCAGCAATTTAGCAGTGAAAGAACAATTGAAAATGGCCAAAGTCGATGTCACTTGACTGAGAAGAAGGAAATGACTTTATCAGAATATTGGCTACAAATAAATGCAGAGAGGTTGTATTCTAGGAGTAAAACTTGGAAGTGCTTTCTCTCAGGAACTTCGACTGAGGCCAGTGGTGTAACTCTCCCTCGCTGGAGGGATGAGCCCCAGGTGGAGGTGGTCAGTGCCACCGCAGGTCTGCGTGGCTCCCCAGGTGGAGGAAACTGCAGTCACCTTACAATGAACTGCAAACATGGCTTTTTCAAGTATGAATACATACATCAGTGGCTAAATTATCCCTGCCTAAACTATCTGACATGAAAAATCCTTGTATAAACTTAGGACTTAGTAAATGATGAGTGCAATAATCCTTCATGTCTCTCAGGTGGAAATATTTTTCACTTATGTTTAATGCCAAGCAGCCTGAATGGAGCGATCCTAGGGCTGCCCACACACAGCTGGCCACCCAGGCCAGCAGATATTGCTTCTGCTTTCCTTTGGGGTGTCTGACAAACTTTAAATGCATGGCGGGCAAATATCTCTTTTCCAAGGGAAATCTCAGGCATGTGATCACAGATTCAGTAATTTCTCAGGATTTGAAACATTTTTAAGAAAGAAACATAATTTGTCTGAATATGCATGAGTAACAAGAAAGCAATATAACCAAGAATGATGAGCTGCAGTATTTTTCTACTGTCCCCTTGAGATTCATTTTCTCTCACGCAGCTCACAAACTGGAACTGAGATCAGAATTTTCCTCCTTTTTCATAGCCCCACTGCACTGTCTTTAAATAATTCTGCTTTTGGTACCTTGCCCCAATCTGTCTTAACTTGGCATAACATTTATATAAACTCATTACTTCCAAGAGCAGCTTCAGTTTACACCGACTGATGTCTGAGCTCAAGCGTCTCACAGCTCCAAGACAAATTATAAGAATAGCTGGAGCATAGCATACGAAAGGAAAGATTAGAGACTTCAGCAGGAAGACAACGACATTGATTAGTTCAAAGGCTTCCTGATAAAGGGGAAAATATACGCCGTGTTAATTTTGGCTCATTCATTTTGTATAAACTAAAAAGCGTTCTTGATTTTTGACAGATGTACCAAGTGGATTCCATATTAGTTTGGAAAAAATGCCCATTGAAGGAGAGAATTTGGTCTTGTCCTGTTCAGCCAACAAGTTCCTGTACAAAGACATTGCTTGGATTTCACCAAGGACAGTCAACAACCAAACGAAAGTAAGAAGATCTCTCAACAAGGAGTACTCCATCACCCTCACTCTGACCATCAAGAATGTTTCCCTGGCAGACTCGGGCACCTATACCTGCCGAGCAAGGAACATATACACGGGGAAAGAAGTGCTTCAAAAGAAAGACGTTACAATCAGAGGTGAGCACTGCAACAAAAAGGCTGTTTACTCTCGGATCCTCAAATATAAAAGCACAAGGAGTGATTGTACAACACAAAGCAATGTAAAACATTAAAGGACTCATTAAACAGTCACAGGTGTCTCATATCATCTTGATTTTTTATTACTGTTGCTACCTTTCAGGCCCTGAGGTGGTGCACATTCCCCCATGGGTTGGACGTAGGAGGAATAGCAAACAAAATCGTAACACGTGAGCTTCCAGTTGAGTTCAGACGGGTGTTTTCTGCTTTGACAAGGCACGTGGAAGCTGGGGTTTGGAAGATCCCCTGTGCTACATTTTGCATGTTGTTATTTTTTCGCTTGCTGTCTCCTACTGAGCGATAAGGAAAACTTTGGATCAATCTTTTCTTCCACTTTGATATCGGCCTCGTCAAAACTGTCAAAGCTGAATAAACTGATTAACTTTAAAAACTGCTGTTTTCAGTCAACAATGGACATTTAATAAGTTAACTTGAATGTGCAGAATGAGCACAATTCAGTTTGAGATTGACTGGACTATATATTTTTTATTTTAATCTGATCTTGATGGACTTCTAAATATTACCTGCTGAGCAAGTTCTAATGCTTATTTATTTGAAATTATTTTCTACACTAAAGTACATTAATCTTAAAAAGTATCTTCTAAAGGAAGTGTGCAGGGAAGAAATAAAAATGTTGATATAATGCACAGACCTATCATATCATTTATAATAATGATGATTTTAAAACTGACAGACATGAACCATGTTTCTCCAAATAAATCCAGGTAGACTTCCAGTTGCTGTGTTGGTCAATTTTTAAAGTCGGTTCTGCACTAATGTAAAAAGCTACTGATAAAAGGGTGAATGTTGCTCCTGGCCTGAAGATACAGGAATTTGTAATGTTGTAATTATTTTATTAAATGAGAAATATTACACTAACATGACTGACAAGGTTGCAGCCAGCACAGTGAGTTCTTTAATATGTTTTTAAAAACACAAGTTCAAAATTGAAGCCATTAAAAATGCTTGTTGCTTTTGGTATGCAAATGACAATTGGATTTATTATGGGGATTAAGAACCAGTCAAACTGCTGAAGGAGAATTAAGGGCAACCTAAAACTTCCTTGTGAGCTTTCCCCCTTTTTTTTCCTTTGTCATGATTTTGCTATGAGATGTTTCTGTGTATTATAAATTCTGTATAAGGAAGAAGTTACTATTTTTAATAGATCTGATAACTTTATTTTTTTACAATACATAGCTTTTATTATTTTTGGTTACATTTATGATTGATCATTTATATAGCATTTACATAAGCCATAACAAAACAAACCGTAGTGACCAAAATAGCTACAGCAAAGGAACAAAGTGACTGTGCTTTTAAAATAGAGGGTGACAACATGACAGTTTCTTGCGCTTGGGAACTCACCAGACTATTTCCTCCTTTAGGTGTCGAGACTGTGTCCCACGGCTAAACTTGTCTTTCACGTGGGAATTGCTTTTGTCAAGTGTGAAAGGGTAAACAATAGCATTTCCCCATAATGCCAGTTTCATGGAGCCTAAAATGCTTAGAAAACAATTGATAACCTGGAAGTTGTCAGAGTAAAGAAAAGAATAATCATTTATATCTTGAAATGTCACCTATAGCCTGCTTGTATACAGTAGCTCTTTTGTTCATTATTAGTGTGATGGCTTCAAGAAACAATGTGTTCTTGCAAAGGGACCTGGGTCTCTTTTTTTTTTTCCTAAAGTATGCCTAAAAAGCAAGCGAAATCATTGGTGACTGCTTAAAAATGGGGTGAGTGCGCTCCGTAGCATTTGCAAGTCTTCAAAAGAATTACAATACAGAATCCCCTTTTTTATGAAGCTATTTTGTGAGAAGACATTTGATGGCAAGGTGGGCGGTGATGACAGGACGTTATGAATTTTCCATGGCCTTGGGAGCCGGAGCGCGATGACTTGTAGCAGCCAGTTGCCAGGCAATATGAGTTTGGGTCAAAAAAAGAAAAAAAGATGTGGCGATTAGACTGTTCCTCTGTGAAATTGTTGTGAATCGCGATGATGTGTGTCACTGCTGGGTGGACGTCCTGCCAGCCTGGTCTTGACCGGCGCTCGGAGAGCCACGCTGTGCAAGGATGTCATAACATCCCGATGTGGCCGCCCATGTTGGGAGGCACAGAGAAACCTCACTGGAAACGTTTGAGGAAAGCAGTTCTTGGGGGCCAGATAAAAACTACTGATGTCACTTTTGATGTCCTCAGATGACTGGAGAATCTCATCGGTTTGGGGAGTTTCTCTGCTTTCTGTTGTGTAATATATTATTTAGGGAGAAAGGTGTGAATTATATTTCTTTTTTTTTTTAAGTGTTAAAATTAAAGCTTGTATTTATATTTTTGTACTGATTAATAAAAATAAGTGAACAGACAACATAATCATAACAAAGGGCAAAAATGGACAGAATGCAAAAGTATACCCCAAAATGAACAAATTGTAATGTTTTCCCCTTGTTCGCCATTGTTTGCTTTTGGAAATGCAAATTCTCCCTCCTTACCACCCCGGCTCGCCTGAGTGCTCTGACACCAGCGTCCCCTTCTCCCCCTGTCGCTCCCCTGGGCCAAACTCTGCCTACAATGAAGTTCCTCGGGGACACTGAGAGCAGCGTTTGGCCCAGCCAGGCAGTGCTTGTGGGCAGGCACGAGGACAGGGGACGAGCCCGGGGGGCTGCCCTGGGTGCTGAGCCCTGCACAGTGTGTATGCTGGTGGCCGGGGCGGCCCCTCGGCTTTGGGGTGAGCGGAGTCGGGCGCTGGAAACTGCCCCCCTTGGCTTCACTGCAAAAATGAGCGGGAGAAACCGGGGGCGGTTTGCGAAAGAGAATAATCCTCAGGTTGACCAAGTTCTTGAAAAACCAGCTGATTGCAGCAGAGAAATTACTGAAAGTATGTGAAAGGTGACTTAAGTTTTAAGCAAAAAAGTTTTTCTTAATATGAAAACCCATCTTTAGTGTATGGCTATTAAAAAAAAAATTAAAATTAATCACAAATAACTCACAGAACGTGTGATTTGCCTTTGTTGTGTCATCTTGTCCGCCTTCATTTTGGATGTCTGGGCTGGGGGCGTCCATCAGGGACCGTTGATAAATGTGAACTGGGAGCTCTTTTCTGTGTGGGTACGTGGATATGTCTCAGACAGTGCCTGTTCATAGACTGTGTTGTGAAAAATGATAACTGTGTAAAAATCGAGGCGAGATGTCAATGAGAAGAGGGCAGTCTTCTTGGCTGTGAGGCAAATATTGTTGACTGTGTCATTGTGTAGGTATTTGATGAAGATTTTACTTTACAGCCTCTCTTATGAACATTGCTGTTTGGGAAGAGAGAACAGATTGTGCATTACTCTGTGAACAAAAAATAGCATTGCCTGTGGAAATTACAGACTTGCAGCTCAGAAAAGCCCAAACTGGTCATTGCAGGGTCATGACTATGCTGGAATTAATTTCAAGGGGTAAGAGCATAGCAAAGGTAGCCTACTTTTAAAAGTGCTTTTAGTACTGCGGGGTTCATGCACGTTGCATAAGCTGGTGGTACATAGGTGCTTAATTTTTCTGAAGAGTTTTTATGTACATCTGGTAACAGAATAATTGTGAAGATGTAAATGTCTGACCATTGGTTTTTCTGAAAGACTAGAGTATAATTTTCCAAACAGAGAGTGTCAGAAATTCAGCTGATGTTATACTTGAACTTGCTGTATCTACTGCAATCCAAAAGAAAAGATATGCAAAGGGTTGGGTTTTGCCTTGCTTTGTTTTGGTTTATTTCATATTTTGTAATGTGTGTCTTACTATGTTAGTAATTGCTGATTCTGGCAGTGTTATGGAAGGGAAAGATTACAAATAATCAGTTCTTGCAAGACTGGGGAATTCAAGGGAACCTGCAGAGCATTTGCATCTGTGAGATTGCTCAGGAGCTCCCTGGATTCTCCATCACTACTTTGAAGGGACCAAAACACCAGAAAGGATCATGTGAGAGTTGCAAACGTGACAGAAAAATGTTGCCATATAATATGCATAAACATTGCAAATATCTTGATCTTTGTCAGAACAGCCTTCGGCTCTGTATGAAATGGAAGGAAGGGTTGAAATGAGCATGAGAAAGATTTGTTGGTTTCCTTCTTTCAGGGATGACTTTAAACATGATGTTTATAGCGTGTTTTTGAAATGCCCTTCTGGGAGCAGAAGCAGAACAGATGAGATGTGCTTCCGATACTCATTGTCATTGACTGTTGTGGAAATGGGTTTTATTACATTGCGTTTGTCCGAATTTCAGTAGATAAAAGTAAAACAGGAGTGGTGTTGCTATGCTGTGTGGCTTGCTAGCACCCAGCTTCAGCCCCTGCCATCAGGGTGTCCAGCGTCTGTGGGCTGCTGGAGGACAAGGGCACATTTCTCACCGATGTAGTTTTGGCAGGTGGGCTGTGGTGTGGTTTGGCCCGGCCTTGTTGCGTTCAGCCAAACATGTGAAACGCAAAAGTGGAAGAATTTATGAAGACTTTGGGATGTGTAACGCAAGGCTTTTGTGCTTACGGTTTCTGGTTTTAGACTATGTGAGTTTACTGAATACAATTTTTAACTGGATTCTTTAAAGTAAGTAAATTATAAAAGTTGCATTCGCGGGTATCATGGTGTACAGAACTGCGTGGGGCTATCAGTGATGCAAAGATATTCCCCTACGAGGGTGTCCTGATCATTGTTAAAAACTTTGGTGTCACAGTTTGTTTCTCCTGATGATGCCAAGCTCTGAGCTTTCATAGAAACTCGTTGCTTTCGATAAACAGATATGGTTGGTACTGGAACTAAGGAAATCTTTTAAACAATGTCATCACTGGGTCTTCATTGGTCGTCATGACCTGCTATCTCCGAGTAACTGGAATTCTCTGCACACCCCAAATGCTCTTAAGCAAACTGGAACTGGTAAATAAAATCTGTGAACAATGAACTTGGTAGAACAGCCATAGCTGTTTACATCAGTAAAATGCTGGTAGGGAAGATAGTTAAACCCCCACAGTTACAGGAATGTAAAACGGAGGTGTTGTTTTGTCTTGTAGCTCAAGAGGCACCAGCCCTCCTGCGTCACCTTACGGATCAGACAGTGAACACCAGTAACTCGGCCATGCTGGAGTGCCAGGTTCGTGGCATCCCTGAGCCCCAGATATCCTGGTTTAAAAACCATGAGGAAATACAGCAAGAACCAGGTGAGAGCTCTATGTACTCGCCTACCTTTTACAGCCTTTTATCGTGCCCATTCTGCCTTAGGTAGCCATTTGCGGAGTCTTGGGCACCGGTACCCAGACAGAAGGAAGGAGAATTGCCCGGGTGTTACAGGCAGAGAGGCATGGGTGCTCTGGGGTTATTCTGTCTCACTCCAGAACCTCAGCCAGGCTGGAGGTGTAGGCACAACAGGCCTTTGTGGAGTCAGCAGGGAAAATATAGCTCCCAATTTACATCTTAGAAGAGTCATCTCTGGAAAAAATATTTCTCTCCATTTACTATAGAGGGAGCCTAAGGATCAGGTGTCTAGGCCAGCATATAGTTAGGCAGGAGGAAACCAAGCTTGTGTGATGTGCCTAGGAGTACCAGGGAGAGTCAGTGGTCAGGCATGCAAAGCCTGTTCTCGATTCACAACCTGGTCACCAGACTAATTATGTATCTGGGGTCTCCAAAATCAAAATGTGTCTGCTGGCAACAGAGGAATCCAGGTCTCATGGAGCAGAAAGGAACAGCTTCCCAGGTGGCACGCTGCAGCTACAGGAAAACGCTGGGAGATGTTTACTGCTGTATCCAGAATGTGGCTTCAAAGATCACTTGAGGCTACGTGTCCAGCTCTGATGGCACAGAGGTCACAGAAGTGCTCCTTGGAGATTTTAGATCATCTGAATGATTTCAAGATCATTCAGATAAAAGGCAAAACCTTTCTATGGGAATTCACCCACATTCAGATCAGAACTACACAATAAACTAACGTTACAGGCTCAACAAAAATGTTCAAGGAAAGGAGTTTGGTCTACAGGAACCTGAGTCCCAAGTGTAGTCTTCAGTAACAACATTTTAGAAAGTTTGTGTTTGAGGTTCTCTCCTGTGTTTTTGGAAATTACTATAACATGAATAAAGGCAGCAGGGAATAACTGAAGATTTGTCAAAATTAGTTATAAGCACCTGCAGACTTGCAGGAAAGGCACTAAACTTAATCTAGAGCCAGATTTCACAAAGTTATAATGTGTCTTATTAACAGTATTTTCTAAAATGAGTGTTGTGTGTCTAACTTGGGTGTAATGCAACACATGAGGTTAGGAGCCAGGAAGATGTCAATAGAGGGTAGGACAGAGCACTTCAGTTAGGTCCCTGAAATAGATGGTGGGAACAGTACGTTTTGATGGGATGGTAGTTCTGATGGAGCCAAACGCACAAGTGTGTACTTGACTGCACATTTCCTGGCTACACAGTGCTTTAAAGGCAGTCCTGAGGCCAAATCTGCTCCCTGACTCTTCCTTGCTTGCTGGAGTATTGCCCAGGCTGGCTTCTAGGTTGACCCAACTGGAATATATGAGGCGTTGAAAACTTCAGATAACTCCTGTGTTTTAGGGTACACCTCATGGGACCTGTCTTTGCACTAACTAGGGTCCTTCCATGAAGGGGCCCGTTGTCCCATTCCACACAAAGTGAGATTTGGAGCGAGTCTGCTGCCCATAAGGCCAGACTCAGGGAGCTGGTTCTTGGAAGTGCTCTACGCGTGAGCTGCTTCTGGTGCAGACCGACGCCTGTGAGCACAGCGGTTAAGTAATCAGACCACCCACTCTCCAAAAGCTGGAGACATGCTGAAGAACTCACTTGCATGAAAGTCAAGGCGCAGTGCTAATCAATAGACGCGATACCAAGCGCTCCCAAGATTGTTCCCTTAGGCTGAGCTTTTTCACTCACACAAGTGCTTTGTAAACACTGTTTTCCAAAAGATTCCCAAAACATCCAAGTGTATTTGGCTTTCCTGCAGATAACATTGTGCTGTGCAGTCTGTGGCTCAGATTTCTTTTGAGAAGAACTTGAAGCAGATATTATTACACAAGGGCTTGTTTTTGTTTATATCCTGGCTCCCTCTCATTGCAAAATATTTCGTTTCACAGGAATAATTTTAGGGCCCGGAAGCCGAATGCTGTTTATTGAAAGGGTAAAAGAGGAGGATGAAGGACTTTACCAGTGTATAGCCACCAACTTAAAAGGGTCTGTGGAGAGTGCGGCATACGTCACAGTACAAGGTAAAGCATGACATTAAATGGGAAGAGCAAGCTTGCCAGGGCGATATTCCTACTCAGGCTGGAAGGGTGGGGGTATGGCTTGGGACTCATGCGGTGATCTCTGAAGGCAGCGATTTGAAGGAAGTCCTAGCAAGGGAAGTGTACCAGGTTGGAAAGGAAGCCTAGCAGGAAATGCTAACTCAGAGCGTGTTTACACTGACCTAAAAAGAAGAATTGCTTCAACCCAACAAAGATCAGGTCAGGGTAGAAGACAAATGTAAATTTAGTATCATCAAAACAAACAGAAAACGGAATAAGGAACACTCCTACCCACTCATTTTCCCATTTCAGGTTAATTCCAAAGAAATTAGAGTCCTGGGATATTTTCATTTGTTTACTTTCAATGTAAAGTGAACCACTAGACTGGACTGGAAGATTTTAGCCTAGCAATAGCTACACATTTTTCAAAGGTACTCTTTGTAACAACTACATATGATCTAGTTATTTCTGTAATCATTACTTGAGTTATTTTGCTATTAATTTAAATGTCCAGCATTGTTCTGCCTTCTGCCAAGCTTGACTCGGGTCTGTGGCAGTGACTTCTACAAGTAATTTTACATTGCATAAAAATAAGGGTTATTCAGTGACTTTTTAGTTTCATTGAATACCCTTTTGGTTCATATATGATGAGATAAGGGAATTGGTTGACATTGTCCATATAAGTCAGTGCCATATATGAGTTGAATTTGACATAACTTATCATATTGATCTCATGTAAATGATCTTCAGTAAATAGTCCTAAATGCATTTAGTTTCTCTTTATAGAAGACTATTTCACTATCACCAGGTCTCTCAGGCGGGGATTATATCTTTGTGGATGTTCTCATACGATTACTAAATGTATCTGAATACTAATGAGTATCTGGATACTCACCAACATCAGAAGACAGCTAGTAAATCTGTATTGATTTTCTGCCATGAGTGTGTTAGCAGTCTCAGTTAATGGTCTTCATTGATAATACAACAATGTTTTTTGCTTTAAAAGGTCAGAGATAAGTATATGTACATGTGGGCTGGCCTAACTGCTGTAATCAAGGAGTTAAAAACACCTATCTCCTTATCAATAATGCTAAAATTTTTATGGCTGCTCTAATAGCTAATAGAATACCTTGTGCCCAAGTGCTTGCTGTACTAATAATACAGCAATAATAATAATAATACTAATACTAATGTATTGTACTAATTGATAGCCTTGGACAATATAATTCATTATTGTATTGATTTTTAACATCATTGTGTCTTGGCTATTTATTACAACCACAAGCTTCTAGGAAGTCATATCTCCTTGTCCATGATCCAGAGAAGAGGAAAGACAGCAACCAGGAAGGCCTGTTCTCTGGTTACATGTCCTGGGAGACCACTGGCAATGTTCTTGTGTGACTCCTATGGGAGCTCTTAGATAAGCAGGAGATGAAGTCTACCATATTAAAATGTATGGCTTTGAAACTAGATGAGAAAAAAGAGAGAGAGTTTGTCTTATCTACTATGGTCAAGGAAAATGCCTTTCCACCTGCTCTCTTCCTACTGCCTGAAGGGACATCACTGGAGGTTTTTTCACTCACACTGGGGTGTCTGTCCCCTCCCAGGGAACAGCAGCCTCTCACCCCATCCCTGAGCCTGAAGAGATGAGATCAGGGCTTAATGGTGGGGCTCTCTCTAAGGCTTTGCCACTCGCATGTCTTTCTGAGAAATATAGTCCGTGCGACTGCCACCGTGAGCACCAGAGCCTTCCCTCCGTCCCGGTGGCTTTCGGAGCGTGAGGCTGCAGATCAAAGGGAGAGGAGCAACGCCTCGTGTCGATGGCCATGCTTAGCAGATTGGAAGAGCAGTTTGTGAACGAGTCAGGAAGGAAACTGTCTGCTCTCTTTATTTCCTCTGAAAAAGCATTCTTATACTCACAGATAAAACAATGTGTTATTTTTATATCCGAGATGGATGAATGGATGCTGGAATCCAAGGGCCGTCTTTAAATAATCACAACCATGTTTGGTTTGGAAACCCTTTTTGCCGGGCTGTCTGAGGAGGAGAGGGGCTGCATTTGTGGACATGTCAGAGCAAGCTGTCTGCTTGCTCTTGGCTGAGGAACTGAAGAGATGGTGAATCTGCAAGGACTGAACAGGAACAGCAAATGGCTGCCAGAGCACCCAGTGGGCGGAGGGGACTCTGCCCCCTAAAAACCTGGGGACACAAGCTGCTGGGCACAGGGGGAACACAGGCTGTCTTGGGCAGCTGTCCTTTGAGGGGACATCCAGCTGCACAGCATCTGCCCTGCTCACAGAGTGGGTGACTTGACATGAGAGCCTTGCCCTGCTTCTCCTCCTGAGGACCCTCATACCCACTCTCAGGGGGAGCCAGCGATGCAGATTGTTGCAGAGGTGCTGCACCATTTGAAAGGGATGTGTTGACAAAAGAAGGAACAACTTTTACAGCTCTGCTCACTGAAATCCAGATGTATAACAAGCAAATGAATACAGCAACGTGCACTGTCTTAAAGCTGATGCTTAATAACTTAAAGTAATCCCTGCTAATGAGAAAGGAAAACATTTATTAAGCTTTCACTGAACTATTCCGACACTACGGAAAAGGTGTTTTATTTTTAAATAGCTGTCTATTTCTCTATCTATCTACCTTTCTGACTTTATATCTCAAAAAAGTTGTTGTACCTTTGGGTCACTGACTCTGAAGTCATCAGGAATGTTTCCATGAAGTTTAACTGGAATTCCCTCGGCAACTGAATGAGGTTCAGCCTGGGTTATCTGGGTGACTGTAGGAGAAAAGGTCAACATCAGGGGACACTTAGACTCCTGTTACCTCAGGGAACCACCAAAGGAAGTCCTGGAGGTCTCTAGTTCAACCTCAGCTCAAACCAGGATCATCATCAACACTACATCCAGTCAGTGATGGTTTGTCTGGTCAGCTCATGAAAACCTCCAAGGATGGAAATTCCTCAGCCTCTCTGAGCACCCATCCTGGTGCTGCACTGCCGTGATCATGGGATCTCATGGATTAAGCAGGGTAGATCACATTGGTTTAGGGGTGAGGGACTCTTTGAATGCAGCAGAGTGGTGTTGGTGACTCAGGCATTGCTTTTTCCCTGGTTGACACCTGACACAGAGCTGCATCTTGATGTTCAGAGATTAAATCCTAATGACAAAGCCTATGCCAGGCCAAGGCTTGAGCTCATGCCTGGAGGGGTCAATGCGCTAGTCCAGGCTCTCGTCACCGCATGCCTGCACTGTCTTGTGGCTGCTGAGAGAGGGAAGATGCTGCTGGTGGCATTTCTTCACTTGCCCTCTCCTCACCCTTCTGCAGCACTGCAGGGACACAGGATGGTGCAGGGGGACTTCTGGAGGGGCTCTGGGGCAGGAAGGGGGCTGCTGCTTGCCACAGAGAGTCAGGAGGATGGGGCACATGGCAGAAAGTCAGTGTCTAGTGAGGTAGCTGGGGAGTAAAGGTGTGGGAAGGGTGTAAGGGGGAGCCAGAAATCTTGGGCTACGGGGCCAAGAGAGGGATTTGGTCCTGCTTTCACACCCTCTCGGCTACTGGGCCGAGAGAGGGATTTGGTCCTGCTTTCAGCCCCTCCAAACTCTGCTAATCCTAAATCCTCTTCTGAGTGTTCCTGCCTCAAATCAAACCTTTCCCTACCCAGCTCAGAGGCACTCAGCCAACTCTGGCTGCAAGACTTTTAGCAAGACAAGGAATCCAGAGTTTGATAACCTAGCCCAATCCCAGCCTGGAGAAATGCTTTCTGGTTGCCTAAATGTGCTCAGACATTTCAAAGAGTACCTTCACGTCTCTTCACTAACTCCTGGGCAGCACACAGTAGTGGTTAGGGACTTGCTGCCTTCCATGGCAGGACTGGCTGTAGGATGCCTCACGGGTTTTCTGAGTCCTGCCATATGGAGCAGTGGCAACAAATGAACCTTCTGCCCCTCCAGGTTTTGCTGAATAAATGTCAGAAACTATTACTCGCCATCTGCACAGGCGCTGCTCAGAAGCAGGAGGAGAGTATCCATATGTAAAAGGAAAGCCTGCCGCCAGAGGATAGGCAAGCTGCAGTAGGCTGTATCCTTTATGCCATCGTTATGACCCCTATCTAAATCAAGCTTTTAAAAAATACTTGAGAAAAATAACACTCTTGACATTTTGGAGAAATAGATAATTTATATCTCCATTTGTAGTTGTATTTTTCTTCAATGAGCTTTATTCTCAAAGCTCCAGAATGGACACACTGGAAGAATCTATAGGGTACACACGCAAAACTGATAATCACCTTTAGAGCGGGAAGATATTACGCTGGTTAAGCCACAACTACAGGAAGCAATTCAAGCTCTGAAGAAAGCTCTGTAGCCTTGCTTAAAACCAGGCAGCACATCCCTCTGGATTACCTGGTAGGACATCAATCACCCCTTCTTCATGTGTCAGGAGTAACACCGAGCTGCCCGGGGTCCGAAACTGCTGCAAGTGCAGTTGAAAAAACCACTGTGAAATCATGTTCAGAATTGCTCCTTCTTGTCCTCTCATTTTCTCTCTCTGGTGGGTGTATCAGAACAAGAGGCAAAGCATAAGGGTTTGGGGTTTTTTTGCATTTGCTACCAATCAGATGGAAAACATATTGTGGGAAGTGTGGTATTTTGACACGATCACAGGATTTGCAAAACAGAGTGCTCTGAAACCTTTTTACGAGTCCCTAAGTAGCAGTTTGAAGTGAATTTTATTTTGGCTTTTTTTTTGTTGTTGTTAAGATCTGCCAGTGGGCTCTAATCCTCTCCAGATTTCTAATATTCATGTTTTCTTGCTGCTTCATTTTCAGTTGTTGTTGTTTTTGTTTTTCCCTTTCTGCGCTTAATCTGTTCCCTGGTTTGGAGAGCTCTCCCAGCTCCCCACCAGCTGGGTTCTGCAAGATGCTGCTGGGTCCCATGAAGAGGGTCCCATGTCCTCTTGGGGACCCCGGCCCCATGCTGCTGACATGACCAGCAGGAGACCTGAGGGCACAGACCCTTCCAGGGCACCAGGGGGTCGGAGGGAGCATTGGGTTCTACACCCCAGGTTGCTGGCCACACTGCTTGGTGGGGATTAGGATCAAGACCTCCGTGCCATGCTTTGCAGAAGCTGAGATCACAGGTGCAAGATCAGATTCATCCAGAGCATGCGAAGGAGAGGAGAGCTCATGGACTGCTGCCAGCTGCATGGCGAGACCCCAAGGGAGCCCCCAGCTCCCCCCCTGAGAGGTTTTATGGTGAAGGCTGGTGGGTCATGCCTGAGGAACAGCATCAAACGTCCTGGACAGCAAAACCCAAGCAGCAGCACTGCAGCATGCCCCAGGTCACACTTGGATTCACTGGTGTTTACACCAGCACAAGCCCTCTCTGGAGCTTCTGTGTGTTGCCAGCAGCTACCACACATCAGCATTGCCCCCGGTGAAGGGCCAGCAGAGCCATCCCCTCCACAGAGCCCTGTCCTCTCCCAAGGCTGCTGGGGACTGAACTTTTCCGAGACCTCTGCTCCTCTTTCAGATGCAGATGGGTTTCACTGTTGGGGGGGTGGGTGTGAAACAGCATGAGCAGGCCCACACACATTCTCAAACAGAGAAAATTTGGCTAAAAAAAACCTGCAGCTGAAATTCCACCTCAAAAGGAAGTTATTATCTGACTGGCCATCCTCAACCTGGTTTACTTCGCCTCCTGCACTCTGAAGAAGAGCTGACTTTTTACTGAAAAATTTACGGATGGATCAAATGCAATTTTCCTGTGTTCAATACAACAGCTTAGCTGGGGAGACCATTTTTTTCCAGGCTCTGCGAGCCAGTCCAAACAGAGATTAATACCCCATTGAAAAGAGGCTGGTCCTTCCTGGTATTTTTATTTTAATGGCAAAGAAATATAAAGTTGCTTTGCAGGTCATTTTCTAAAATGTTTGCCGCTTGATTTTCCCAGGCACATCGGAGAGGTCAAACCTGGAGCTAATAACCCTGACCTGTACCTGTGTGGCTGCGACACTCTTTTGGCTCCTGTTGACCCTCTTCATACGCAAGCTGAAGAGGGTAAGAACGGGCAGGGAGCTCCCGGCGGCACCTGCCTCTCCTTACCAGCCCTTTGCTCGTGTTAGAAAATCCTTCCCAGACCACTGGGATTGCTGAGACTACAAAAAAAAATATTAATCTAATTCACTTACTGCTCACCTTTGATCCCTGTGCAATCACCAGGCTGCTGATGGGTGCCCAGGGACCTGTGACTCGCAAAGCTGAGTATGAGTAAGCCAAGAAGCAAAGCCTGGTTGGGGGCAAGGCCCTGAGACTCGCAAACATTTGGATGCCTGACTCCCACCAAAGGCATCCCCGTTCCCTTAAAAGCTGTGGGGGTTTGGCATTTTAATTTCTTTGAAGATCTAAGTGAGTGGGAATGATAGATCCTCACAGAGTGCGCTGGGGTCTGGTTTGCACACAGTGTCTGGTATAATTACATCACTTGCAAAGTGATATTTTACTGAAGTAGTTCTGGTGGTGCAGCCTCTAGAGCAGACGATCCTGTACCAGGATATCAATATTAACTGCCCATGCAGCTGACCCACCTTCTTGTCCAAGGATGACCGTGATGGTTTAAAGCCCCTTTTGTGCTGACAGCGCCATGTCTGCATTGCGTGGTGCGTGCAGGTTTAAACCACAGCAGCTCTCGCAAGCAGAAAACACAGTTCCTCCACAGCGCAGAAAGATCTCAGAGCAACTTGCAGGAGCAGATTGATTTGAGGGAAGGGAGGTATTGGGGTGATGGGGCACACTGCAAGATATGAGATGAGGAATGTCCCCCTCTCCCTCAGTGGCGCTGAACCCCAGCTGCCCTCCTTCACCCAGCCCGAGAGGTCCCACAGCCTGGTGCCACAGGGACCAGCTCCCAGCCACCACAGCTGAGCATGTTCCAGCTGGCCGAGCTCCACGACAGCTGTTAAAGGTTGACTGCAGCCCACCAGACAATTGTATCTCAACCTGCCTTAAGGCCTGCCTTTATCTTAGGTTTCACACTGAGAACGTCTATTGACCGATGGGGAAGCAGGGCCAGACCTCCAAACCAGGGCGGTATGGCAGCGGTCACTCCGCCTGCCTTCCTACTGCCACAAACTGTCGTAAGGAGAAATGCATGGGAGTCTGGGGGTGTAAAGAAAAGTAGAGGTCAGCTGAAGCTGTGGACAAACCTTGTAGCTATAGAGAAATTACGAAGCAAATGGGATCGGTTCTGACTGCTCACCAGTAACGATGAAGCAATTCATAACATGGCTGCAAACCCTTAGGAAAATGTGAGTTTTCAAAGTAGCAGAAGGGTGCAGATTTTATTTTTTTTATTTGTTATCATACCAAAGCTTGAAATTTGACAGTTAGGTTATTAAAAGATAATAAAAATAATCCTTACTTCTGTATAACAAGGGACTTTAACTAGATGGCATGTGAAGGCTTCTTTCCAGATTAACCTTTTCAGCTAGTGTTGGTCTATGCTGCTGTCTATGTTGGTCTTCTCAGTGTTTCTGTTACAAACCCTTTGGTTACAAAACCAAAAGGTTTTATTTCTCTAAATTAAATTTCATATACAAATTACGTTGCCACAACAGAAAAAAAATTGTCTGTTATGCTCTCTGAGAGCATTTCTTAAAGCCTGTTACGCATACAGGGACAAAAGATACACTTAACAATTCTTCATCATTCCAAATGTTGTTTCAAATCTCATATTGTGCAAAAATTTGGTATTCATTGCATTTCAATAAAGAAGCATAGGAAGATTTCTGCACATTCCCATTCCCCTATCCCTTTTTCTGGGGTGGGTCCACTTAAAAGCTCTTCTCAGGTGACTGGTAGGAGCAGTCTGGTACACACGTCTACCAGGAAATGGTCTTTTTGGAGCACCACACATACTTCTGTATCTATCCATATGCCACTTATTCATGTCCTGTCCAGGATCAGGGGATGATTTGGAGCTAGGCTTTATGCCACCTGACTTTTCCCCAACATCGATGTAATCTTTCTTGGGATTAACCTTCTGCATACTTGGGATGGTGAAAGGCAACTGAAACAGGAGCTATTAGCTACTGTCATTTTAGTCTAGTTACGTTTGTAACAAAAGCATACACAGCTACTCATGCTCTTTTCAAACAAAGGCCTGGAAATGCATTAGGGATGTATTTTGGATGTATTTCCAAGCCATAGAGGAGGAAAGTTGAAAGTCATAGGGGTAGTTAAAGCAACAACAAAAGAATATGCAGATACACCTATGTATTTGTGTATGTGTCCATGTACTGTTTCCATGAGTTTAGGAAAAACAATATGAAGGGGCTCAGTTCAACAGATTTTCCATAAACTCCAGCTAATAGCCAGGAAATTAGAGCAAACACTAGAACTTTTCCATAGAAATACATAGAAGTAGTACTCCTGTGTCAAGAAAAGTCCAATGGATTAGAGTGGCAATCTAGGTCCTCTTTGAAGGAAAATATGTTTCAAAATGGATGGACTGCAGAAAAGATTGCAATTAGGTTCATCCTTCCTTACCTTTTTCATGTGAAGTGAATAATCCATTTGCTCAGTAGAAACAGAACTTCTGAAAAACTTGAAATTATGTGTTTGAAATGATGTGCTTGAGTCTGGGTGTTTAATAATTCCTCAAAACTCAAGTAATTTCAGCAAATTTGTCAGAAATGATACCAAAGAAATCAAAAATGCTGAAAATTTGTAAACAGTTTCTGAAATGTATAATGTCTAGTCTCCTGACGACTAGTGTTGCACAACTTCTAACCACATATGACCTATCTTTGCGGGGTATATGGAAAAAACAAACACTGTCAGTTGAACTCCATCTGTTGCATATGGCCACTTCTTGCTTTGCACAATCATGAAGGAAAGTTATTTTTATCAGCAATGTTTAGTCATTTGCCGAAAATATTTCTCTTGACTGTGCAGAGGGCCTGTATCATAACACCATATGTTAATACAGATCTACATGGATTTCATGGAAGAAACTGATATGTCACATACAAAGAAAGCTAGAGGACAGAGTTTCTTTTACATAAAAATGCTTGCAGTATTTAAAAAAGCCAAAGGGAGCTTAACCAAAACATCTATTGGACTGTGAAATATGCAGCCCCGAGGACAGAATTAACTTGGAGCCCTTGGTCCAAACAGGAAGATGCTGACAGATAGCCTTATCCTCTTTTTCATTTTGCCATATTCTTTGTTTTCTAGCCTTATTCCTCTGGAATGAAGACCAACCATTACCTGTCAATCATAATGGATCCTGACGAAGTCCCCTTAGATGAGCAATGTGACCGTCTGCCTTATGATGCCAGCAAGTGGGAGATTGCAAGGGAAAGGCTTAAACTAGGTAATACTGGCATACTTCAGGTTGGGTTTGCAGTGATTGAATGAGGGGAGCTGGGTGTGTTTTAGACACGCAGCACGACAGGTTCAGCGTGAGCTACTCTATACCAAGTGCCCTGGTCACTGACTTAAAGCCTTTAGAACTAACTGACTGTGTCTACCTGAATTTCCATATGCATATTTTGACTCCAGGTAGGAAAACTCAAACACAGACAAGAATGCTGCACTCTATTTTTTGCAGACCGACTTACTTAAAACATGACACAAAAACAGGGCAACCAGAGTATTCTGAATCAGACCACTGGCTTGGATGCTTCTCTCTCTAGACTCAGGAGCCTGACCTTTGGCATTTACTGTAATTTCCTTCCCTTGTAACCTGGTTATGTGCTCACCTGGCAAAAAACCTTTGCAGAAATGGGTCCTTGCATTCCACCCTGTACCCCTCCCTGTTCTTCCCTTTCCTCCTCTCTCCAACACATTCTCTCTGTTTTCCCTCTGTGCTGCAGATTTTATAAACATTCTTGTCAATGCACCATAAAGTGCAAGAATGTGACACATGAGTCCACGTATAAATAAATAAATATCCACGGAAACTCTGAACCTGCAGCTAGTTTGCTTACAGACACCGCAGTGAAAGGCATGGGGTTTGGGAGCATTCCTTATTTGCTTAGCCTCATGTGGGGCTGACGAGGAGGGCAGGAAGGTAGGGACCAGATTTTGAAGTTGAAGAATCCCTCCAGAAACCACACAGATTTTAGCAAGAGGGTCAACATTAGAATATCAGTGATAAGCTCAGGCTGTTGCTATAGTGCTGTTTGTTCTTTCAGGCATGCATGAGGTTTGTCCTACAGCAAGGGCTAGAAAATCCCTGCATTTTAGCTAGGAGCTGTAACAGATTCCTTTTGTCCTTCAGGGATCAGGGACAGAGGGTGATTAAAACATGCATACTATTAGGATCGCACTTAATTAGCCTGCTAGAAGTCACAAGGTGACCAGATGTTGATAAGCCCAGCTGAAATATATTGCCAGTGATTTATAATTGTCATACACAATTCTGGGAATGCTGAAACATAACTTTGTGCTGGAGTGTCTTCAGTCTTCAAATAGTTTTCTTACAATGATGGACCAAGAGCTTGATGTGCAGACAATGTGATCGCTGGTTTATGTGATGCTTTATTTGTGTGTAAATCCCATGGAAAGAATCGAGCAGAAATGGAATGTAAACACCAAGGAAAAACCCACATCTTGCAGGGTTGGTGTTTGGAGTCTGGAGGTGAGGAATGATGACCAGAGAATGAGTTAAAAGTAGAATAACTGGTGTAAACAAATAAAGAATGCTGACAATGAATGAGAACCAGATTCAGAGAAATTGGGTATGTGCAGTATCCTAGATTAGCTCAGTGCAAGTCCTGCTTACACGGCAGTTGGCTCAGTCTTTGAGTAACCTTGGCAGTCTCTGAGGATTAGTGTCTCACAAACACAAAACGTGCTTCTATGGTTTTTTAAAAATATTTTTACTTAGAAATGCAACCCCTTCCAGCAACAGATATGTCTGTTTTTCTCTTTCCACCTACTTATCCTCCAGGATACATATTTATTGTAACTTCTGCAAGTAAGTCTCCCCATTCAGCCCACATCTCCTTTGCTATGTGTTCCTCCAACACGCATACATACAGCCCACGGCTGTGATGCACTGCTTATACAACAGGACTCCCCCTTCAGCTGTAAGAGCCACAGATGTTGTAGGAAATTTCATATGGGCACCACTGAAGTTAGGCTAATTAGCATTCAGTATAGATTAGTCTGACTGGAAGCAAAATGTCATCTTTTCAATAGGCAGAAAAATGCTGGTGGTATAAATCACTGTCAGCGTGGTTGGCGATAGCGTTGCCGTCCAGCAGTAAGTGTTGAGCTAGCAGGCATTTCTCACCTTACTCTGGGGCCTGACCTTCCTAATCTATGAGAGGTCACACGCTGCTGACGCTGCGGCGCAGGACCCCGAGGGACTGTTGCCACACGGCTCCCGTGCGATGTCAAACGTGCCGGTGGCGAGTGGCTTCCCGAGCCCCGCTCCCTCCTGCGCGCTGCCGGCACCCAGCAGGGCGCTCCCCGTTCTCCTCCACGTGCAGAGCTGTCGGACGTAATGTAATGGAAAATACGAAGCCACATGTGGGGAAAACCCAGATGACTCAAACTGCAGCAGAGGACCTGAGAAAGGAACACACCTTTGAGCCTCTGCCTTCCCGCGTAGGTGGAGAGTGGTGTCTGCAAGTGCTTTTTGCTGGCGCCCAGGTCCAACAACTCACATTCTTGAAGAACCCTGCTAAAATGGGACTGAAATGGAAACCTCCTGATCCAAAACTCCTTGACTGAGGGGTATGTTCACTTTAATGGGTTCTGACTTGCCCCAGGAAACCAAAGTCAACTGCAGGAAATTTAAGTAGAACTCCAGAGGGTTCTCTGAGACATTCAACAAGGGCAAGTGTAGGGTCCTCCACCTGGGGAGGAAGAACCCCAGGCACCAATATAGGTTAGGGGTGGACCTGCTGGAAAGTACTACTGAGGAAGAGGACCTGGGAGTCCTGGTGGATGGCAGACTCTCCATGAGCCAGCAATGTGCCCTTGTCGCCAAGAGGGCCAAGGGAATCCTGGGCTGCGTAGGGAGAAGTGTGGCCAGCAGGTCGAGGGAGGTCATGCTCCCCCTCTACTCTGCACCGGTGAGGCCACAACTGGAATACTGCGTCCAGTTCTGGGCTCCCCAGTTCAAGAGGGACAGGGAACTACTGGAGAGAG
>JAOXJK010000001.1:189003143-189014276 GCA_025774025.1 Xenus cinereus
CTTCACAGAAAGAGTGGTCAGACACTGGAATAGGCTGCCCAGGGAGGTGGTTGAGTCACCATCCCTGAATGTGTTTATGAGTCATTTAGATGTGGTGTTGGGGGATATGGTGTAGGGGAGAACTTTGTAGAGTAGGGTAGATGGACTCGATGATCCCAAGGGTCTTTTCCAACATGAATGATTCTATGATTCTATGAAAAGGGAGAGGTGGCAACTAGGCTGCTCTCCGGGTAGCAGTGGGAAAGCATTTTCCAGTCACTGTTGCATGTGTCCCATTAAATTGTCATTGACTGTAACATAAAAACATTGGATGAAGGTGTCGGGGTAGAGGGGCAGTCGCTTCCAATAGCAGCTGCATTTCAAACACAAAGTGCCCTTGCTCCTCGCTGGAAGGGCTTAGAGCCCCCCGCTAAATACTGTGCAAGGACATAGAGGCAGGTGCCTTAGGCCACCTGGGACAAAAAGCTGACTCTTTATTTTCAGAGGGCTGGGACACCTGCACTGTGGGCACATCCTTCTCAACTCATCCCACCAGGCTCCTTCTCTGGCTACCAGAGAGAAATAGGCATCCAGATGTTTCATTTCAGGCTGAGATGAGCCACAGCCCAGCAAACGTGTCCATCCATGGACCCCACAAGTCCTCACCTCATCAGCGGTAGCTCACCACCTGGGGTCTCCCAAAATCATGTGCTGGTTGCTCCCAAGCCACCATGTTTCAGTCCTCTGGGGATGGCAACTTTGGTGGAGTGCAGCCCTGACACCAGCCTCTACCTGCTACTGGACACCTTCACCTATGGGAGATATGACTACATGTGCCACAGACCAGCATTTTCTCCCCATGGAAAGGCAATAGAAGTCTGACTTGGTTGCTCTTTCACCCGCTTCGTCACTCTGATATAGCACCCCTTCTTCTCTGTTTATTTGAAGGACTCCTCTCTGCACAGAGAGCCAGTGAAAGAGAAAAGGGATATTGAGCTGGTGGAAGGCAAAAACCAAAGGTTGGCCAGTGTCACCAGCAGCGAGAGTTTTGCGAGCTCTGGGTTCCAGGAAGATAAAAGTCTGAGTGATGTGGAGGAGGACGAGGAGGGTAGGTATTAATTCCTTCCTGTCCCTACACGATCTGTGATATTTTTACAACATACTATGCATCCCTGAAATTTTTTTCCTCATTTATCACCCTAATAAACATCCGTGGGAGATGCTCACAGGGTCATGTCCAGAGGGTAGAAGATTTAAAAAAAGATTATTTCCAGGGTTACTAAATCTGACAGGAAAATGTGTGATTGTTTCTTCTGACTGCTCCTTATCTTTGGGGAAAACACAGCAGTGTCCAAAGCGCGGGGTATAAAGCAAACACTATTTTTGTTTCCAGTGACAGTGGGTTGACCTTCGAATACTACTCTATGAAGACTGAATTTATGGGAGTAATAGGGTCGGTAAGAGAGGGAAAATAACTGCCTGGTGAGTGAAATTTGTAACAAACCATGTTTTTCCATCTTTGCAGAGGCTGATGAGCTCTACAAGTTGCCCCTCACTATGGAGGACCTGATCTCTTACAGCTTTCAGGTGGCCAGAGGCATGGAGTTCCTCTCCTCCAGAAAGGTATGTTTTGCACTGGGGAATTTTCCCTGCAGAAGGGTGGGATTCAGAGGTGAAATCATGTCTATGTCTTAGTGACACCTTCCTTGGGAGAGCTCCCAAAGGAAGAGCCGTTTTCCTCTTGGATTTATAAATATAACCGTGTGTTTATCCAAGTCTCCATAGTCCATAAACACAGGATCATGGCTGAAGGCAGTGGGTCAAGCTCATTCACTCAGGGAAGATCTTTTGGGTGTGGTGGGTTTTTTTTCTTCGTTTCAACATATAATAGGCAGGGAGCTCTAAATGAATCAGCGCTTTCCCTGCAAATGTCAAGGGGCTTAAAAATTTATCAGTTTCTGGACTTGTGAAGTTTGGTGGGTTGTTTGTTAAGAATTGCTGCTGTTTACAGTAACTTCATGTAAACTATAGTCAACTTCCATAAAAAAATATTAAATTGATTTCTCAAATAATAATAATAATTTTTAAAAGGATATGGGAGACAGTCAGGAAATTTGTGTGCAGGATTAAGGAAATGCAGTTTGATTGTGAAACTGTTTTATTATAGTGCATTCATCGTGACCTGGCAGCCAGAAACATCCTTTTATCTGAGAACAATGTCGTGAAGATCTGTGATTTTGGCCTCGCAAGAGATATTTATAAGAATCCTGATTATGTGAGAAAAGGAGATGTAAGTCAAGATGCTGTTTATTTACCCAAATGATTATAACATATCATTTCAAACTGTTCACCAAAATGTCCTGTAGACGTTCATGCTTCCTGAACTTAAAAGAGCTTGAAAGCTATCGTGGTTTTTATGTGAAGATGAGCTATCCAGATGTGACGTAGATCTGGAAAGCTTTTCTATCCTCAAGCGTGAAGCTTGGGCACGCTAACCATTTCACAGCTCTGGCCTTAGATATTTTTTAGACATTTGTTTCTTGGCTGGCTCCGCAGTGTAACCCACTTACTCAGTGGGCTTCCTTCAAGGAAACCAGTCCCTCCGAAAAAAGGTGCGTGTTCCCCTGTGTACCCACACCAGGGTCAAGCACCACTCATGGTGCCTCCAGCAGCCAAGCAGGACTCACTGCCTCCAGCACCTACTCATTTGGGGTTTTTTTGCTTCTCCTGTAAACAGCAGGCAGTAAGCCCCTTGCCAAGCCTGCTGTGACTGCTGGGTCAGCAAACTGTGCCTGCACCCACGGATGATGTGGGAATTTAGTGTGGGCATTGGCCTCATGCAGAGTCTCCTTCTGCATGTCTCACCCACCTGCCGGCTACACTGTCATCCACAAACAGCTTTCAAGACTTGCAACACTCTATATTAGCTGTCAAATGTTATTTGCATAATCTGGGTACTGCTCAGAAGATGCTATGAGGCTGCCCTGACAGGGCTTCAAGGGTTCCTGCAATTCAGGCTCTGAAAATTTCCCCGAGAACATTCACAGAATGATTTGCGCTTGGATGTAGGGTTTTCTCCCCCATCTCTAGGATGTTGGCAAGAGGTCTCTGTTCTGGCATATCCCCACATCCCCATAAAGAAAAGGCCTGGTCACTCTGGTCACAGGTTTCCAGTCTCTGGCTTTTTGTGCCACACATTTTAAAAACAGCCTTTTACTCTGATAATTTGTTAAGAAAGCGTCTGAATGAGTGTGGGTTTATCTTGACTGCCTGTAAGGAAATCCCACAGGTTCCTGCTTGAATGGTAATTATTTACATAACAATATATAGTTGATTCATCTACGATTAAATTCTTTTAGAGTTTGAAAATAATAATCAGGTTTGTCCGTTTTACTCCAGGCTCGACTTCCTCTCAAGTGGATGGCTCCAGAATCCATATTTGATAAAATCTACAATACAAAAAGCGACGTGTGGTCCTACGGGGTCTTGCTGTGGGAGATATTTTCCTTGGGTACGTTAACTCTGCACCCCAGGAGCTGGACTCAGCGGTGGAGGCTGTAGCTGGGGCCATCGTTCCAGCCTGGGGAAAAACATCCTTATCTTCAACAAGCTTTTGCCAAGTCTTTAGTAAGAAAAGAAAGACCTAAATCAGGCAGAAGTGGGGTGGAAGGGTAGAGGGGAGAACTGTGTGTATCATGCCTCTGTGAACTGGAAATTTTGGTGCTTTTAAGAGCACTGGAAGCTGACTTGCTGGGCTGAAAGCCTTAGTGGATAGCACAGCTCCTGGGCATTTTTCCACCTATTTCTGCCGTGGGCAAAACCTAAGCTTCCCTCTTTCTCCTGTAGAAACCCTCGGGAGAGATGCAGGGCAGCACAGCTGGAGTGGTCACAACCATTTGTCCAACCAATGGCACAAACCAAGAAAATTGGGCAATTTTTAAAGTGGCTTTATTGAATATGGAACCCTGTGGGATAACACAGAGCTGTGGCCCTGGGTTGGCAGCTGCCAGGGACCAAGGCATTGCCTTCTGTGCCGCAGATGGCATTCGAGACACCCAGTGCCATGGGCTGGATTCTCCCTCAAAAGCTTCTTACGTCCCCAGTGGGAGCAAGGGAGCTGAACACACACAGAGGTCCCTGCACATCTCAGACTGTCTCACCTCCATTTCCAGCCTGAGACCAGGCGGTCGCACCAGCCCAGGGCGAGACCCAGCGTGTGTCCCCCCCCGACCCAGACCACTGGACACAGCAGGCGAAGAAGAATCCGCACAGATACCGCAGGATGAACTAGAGCATGCAATCCGAAATTAAAACCCAGTGAAGCTTTTTTCCCCCCTCCTTTCTTTCACATGGAAAAGGCAGGATACAAGATGTACACTGAGCGGGAACAACAATGACTGTCAGAACAGAAGAATCTTAATTGGGTTCAACATAGAGGCTGACAAAAGAGGCGAACAGCAGAGGAAACAATACTATACAATTCTCAGGACAATCAATCATTTATTAGTTTAAATACATGTTGTTGGTCAGCCTGCCAACTCTTGTGATTTTATGGTCAGCCTCATAATACCTGCTATTTTTTTCTTAAAGCCCCAGCTCCTTGAACCTGGTGACTGTCTAACTCTGAAATATTTTAGTTCTTTTCTTTTGTTTTTCCTTTTCCTGATGTTTTTTTGTCTACAAAAAAAAAGACCAACAGCACAATCAGCCTGCATCTTAAAAACACAGAAACTAAGAAAATAAGGCAAATGTACTGTGATCTGATTTAAAACCATGATTTTCAAGGTGGTTTTGAGCATTTGGGGTTTGTTAATACTCTGCTTACCAGAATTTGGGGTGGTCCAAACCAACAGAGAGATCAGACTAGGCTTTTCTTGAGGGATACTTTTCAAATCCAAATCGTGTTTATTTTTTGCACCTCCCGTAGTGCTGGGTTTGATCCTGCCCTCCTCCAAAGACCGGGGTTTGGAGCAGTGTCAGCTGCCGTTCCCTGCCTGCAGGAGATGGCAGGGGCCAGAGCCGGCGGGGGGGACACCCTCGGGCTCCCAGCTCTGCGAGCAGATGCTGCACACCCTGAGCATTTTGGGGGGAAGTGTAGGGCCAAAGCTAGGTCACAGGTACCCAGCTCAAGGTGTGTATGACCCTGCTCTCCCAATGTCGCCTCCAGGTGCCTCTCCTTACCCCGGAGTCCAAATAGACGAGGATTTCTGCAGCAGGCTAAAGGAAGGCACGAGAATGCGAGCTCCGGAGCAAGCGACGGAGGAGATGTAAGATGCCTTTCTCTGCTTGCCTCATGTACTCCTGCCCTCCTGGGCTGCCTTGTGGACAATGTACGAGTCTCTGCAAAAAACACCCTCTGACAACATAATGAAAAACAACCTGATTCTGCCTCATATCTTCTTGCTGTCATCAGCATCTTCTTGCATCCCTCCCCACCCCTGGCCCTCCCCTGGGGTAGGACAGGGTGAGGAGGGATGTGGACCTGAGCCCAGAGCACCACCAGGGCTGGGCTGAGGAGCAGCCCGGAGGAGGAAGGTCATTCATTCCTCTCCAGGTTTAATATTTACTGACGCGCAGATAAGTGCGGGAGGAATGTGACATTATTAACGTCGTCTTGACTTAGGAAGCGACAGCGGAGGCTTCCTCGCAAACACTCGGGTGACAAGGGACCACCCTTTCCCGGAGACAGTGTCTGATGGCAGAGGAAGGTGACAGGGACCCACAGCCTCCCAACTCGTGTAGCATGTGGGGTATGTCTGAGCTCTTCCATCGCAACATTAGCTTTCCCTCCCTGGTCCCCTGCCTTCAGGTGCAACCTCGAGCTGGTGCTGCATGGCCAACACCTTTTTGAAGGCTTGGAGGGGGTCCAAGTAAGACCCTGAGATAGCAGCCCCTCTGCCCTGGGAGTAGGATGGAGCGACCTGACTGGGGAGGCACCTGCAGCACACACCCCATGGCATAACTCATTCAGGACCATGAACATACCCGAGGTACTTTACCTCTGGAGGCAAAATCAACTACATGTAGGTGTCTTCAGTGCCTTTTTGAGCACAACGTCATGGCTCTAAATAGCAACACTTACCAAAAAATAGTTCTGGAAGAAGAAAAAGGAAGCAAACCAGCCATGCCTATCTGGGAGTACTACCTATTGGCTAATTTTATTATCCTAGTGACAGTAGATAAGAGCTTTTTTTTTTTTTCTCTTCCACATATTTTATTGCAGGAAGGAAAGCTCGACTCAACCAATACAAGGAAGTGACACATTCATATAAGTCATCTTCGGATGCCTTAACTTAAACATTGCCAGTTAATGGATGTTTAATACAAAGGTTTAATGCTTAATTAGGAATGAAAAAAGAAAGTATGACTAGTTGGCTAAATTATTCTTTTGATGCAGTCTTCCCGGTATGTTGTGGGAAGAAGTTTTTTCTTTTTCTGTACAAAGTCTACTCTTTTACTTTTAGTAAGAGGCCTCAGTGGTGCTGGAGACCGTTTTGTAAAATCAAGTGGGCTCAGGAGTTAACTCTGTCGATGACAAGCTGCCAGAGACTGCGCTGCCTTGGATCGAAGTGACCTGTAACCTCTTTGTGTGCTCATTTTGCTTTTGTCCTCACAGCTACCAGATCATGCTGGACTGCTGGCGAAGCAATCCCAACGACAGACCGAGGTTCTCTGAGCTGGTGAAAAAGCTGGGCGACCTGCTGCAAGCAAACGTCCAGCAGGTACAAATGTCACAGCCACGTGCTGTCACCAAGGCAGGGGTGACTGTCCTCATGGTGTCAGGAATAACTCTGATTTCTTCTTTGCATTTAGGAAGGCAAAGACTACATACCCCTCGATACCATATTTACAACAGAAAGTGGGTTTCCCCCTGCATCCGATCCTTTGCACAGTGAAAATTTTTCTGTTACGAGCTCAAGTTGTGGAAGCACTGAAAACGTCAGGTGAGAGAGGCAAGATTAAGACTGAGTTTGTTTGTTGGGTATTGCAGCTTGCTGCTGGTAGGAGAAAACACCCAGAGACACCCCACCTGGCCTGAGTGTCCCACCAGCCATTGAGCCCCCCAACCAGGATCCCACTGGGCTGAGATGGCCCGTCGGGGTGTCCAGGGGGAACATCAGGTCACCAGGCTTGGGTGCTGTGAGAGGGGCAGCCATGTGCGTCCCCGCGTTGGGCAGTGAGGTTTGGGTGGGGTCTGGTTAAGGAGTCCTTTTTGTGTAAACTACCTCAATGACAGTTCGGTAACTGCTAAAAGAAACAGAGAAATACCCAGTGCTTCCTGCTTACGCACTTCACACCCTCACCAAAAATTGTCCTGCTTTTTTTGTCGAACAGATACGTAAACACTTTCAAAATAAAACCACCCCAGCGCATAAAGACATTTGAAGAGCTTCCCATCAAGGAAACGCTTGTGTTTAATGTAAGTGGCCAAATGGTATGCCATTTATTTCTTTTTATTTGTGTGACAGATTTATACAGAGAGAATCAAGAAGGGGTTTTACTGCTTTGTCAAGTCTGCTGATACAAGGTGCAAGATCAGCTGTGCTTCCAGCATGGTGTTACCCCACTGTCCTACAAACTGGGGACAGTAGATCCTTGCTGACCATGCCATGGGCTGCAAACCCTCCTTCCCTGATAAAAAATGGCTGATGCCAGCAGGCCTGCAAGGTACGGCTGCCAGGCTCCCATCTGAGTCCCACCAGTGTGGGAGAGCCACTTAAAATCCCTTGGATTTGTGTTTTTGTCTGAACAGTAGAGCACGAATGAGACTCGTGGGTCACATTTCCATCAGAGGTTCCTGGGATGAATAAGTCCTCTTATCAGGCGAACAAGCTGGGGTGATGTCTACTAATGGGGTGCACATACTGTCCTGGTGGGGGTGGGCATGGGTGAGACGCTGGAGGAAGCTTTTGGTGAGCCAGATGTATACATTCAGTAGTGGCACAGTGGTTCTCTCAAGGCTGAACTAGTGGCCGGCCAGGACCTCACCTTGCGTGTAGACACCTTGCTTTTAATGCTCTGTATCTGTACTAATGGCATGTGTTTGATGCACCCCAAAGCAAGGACTGTTTAGAAAGGCACTGTTAAATACCTGGGTATTGTGGCACCTCCAGCAGCATGGAGCATCTGTCTCCTAGAGCTCTCTGAGTATAAAGAATGAAAATGATGGTGAAAATTGGACTGAAGAGTAATTGAGCCCAATGTAACAGTAACTTCCTACAGTTAACACCTAATAGGATGGTGTCTGTCTTTCTTCTTCAAGGATTACCAAGCAGACAGTGGGATGGTGTTGGCTCCAGAAGAACTGAAACGTTTCACATGGACAGGCAGCAAGCAGAAACGGACGCTCTTTGGGTCTGTATTTTATGTTCCTTTCTTCTACTTCACATTTTAAAGGACGAAGGAGGACTTGAGGTCCTTGTGCTAAATCATGCCTACTGAAAGTAGCTGAGGTGTCCCCAGTCCCCGCAAACACTCTTGCTGAGGTGTGTCCCGCTCAGATGGGTCAGCAGTCAATCAGCTCTCACACCTAACCCTCCATATACCTTCAAGGAAACAAATAACCCTCATAACCTTCAATGCACATCACCATTATGATTTATTAGCACTGTATTGATCAGACTGATCCTCAACTCAAGGCCAGGCTGGATAAGCGAGTGCCAGAGAGCACTAAACCAAGGCAGCGATAGGCAACTATAGGAAACGAGCCCTTGGCAGGGCAGGAGGAGAAACGTGTGGCTATGAAGGATTTGCAGTTGTTTCTGCAAGTCCCCAAGGGCACCCCAGCTGGGACAAGGCTCTCTGTGCTTGTTTTTGCCCTTCTTTTCCATGACTCAGCTAAGCACGGCCCATTTAACACCCATGGGCTCAGGATGCTAAAGTGGCAACTTTACAATAGATGGATGTGAGGGCCTCACTTCTCTTCCTGCCTTTAAGCACTTTAATATATTGGCCACCTTCCTCCACCTAATTCCTGACAGCTGCCCGAGCAGGGAACTAGGGCTGCTCTAAGAAATTCGTTGCACTGACATGAACTCTCTGTAAATGGGAAATGTTTGTTTTCTCAATGCCGGCGGTGTCTCGGTTCCCAGCCGCTGCGAAGCTGGCAGGGTCGGCGGCTGGTTTCGGCTCACTGCTCTCGGCCAGCCCCGGGGACTGCCCGCGCCCAGCCCATCCTTCATCTCAACGCTGGCAGGAGGTCAAGGCCATCCCGCCGTCCTGCCCGTGCCGGACTTGTCAGCGCCTTGCAGCTGGGCAGGCTGGGAGGTGTAGTATTGTCTCAATGAACAATTGGAGGGGGCTGAAACGTGCGGTCAAGGCGGAGAGGACTCGCTTCAAGAGAAATTCCCGTGACTAAGAGGGCGTTGGTTACACGCGTAGGAATAGGGGTGCGAGAGCGTGCACGCTCACACGGCCAAAACACAGGGCGCGCGGGGCAAACGTGCTGCTGGCGGGAGCCTGCAACGGAGCACGGCTCATGCCTGGCAAAGCCGGGATGGTCCAAGCCACTCCAAACAAGTGCTGGAAAACCCTGTCTCCTGCCTTCACCGCTCACATTTCAGAAAAGAGGCTTGCGAGCAATTTTACTGTACTTTGATTTTATTGAGACAGTTTTCCATACTCACTTCTGAGGAGCCGGGTATTACAGAGCTTGGAATGCATGCGGATATTAGAGGGCTCCAAAGGATGCAGTGTTTCCTAGAAGTGGTTTAACCCGTTTTTAATTTGTGTAAATGTGACATTTCTTAAGGCTGCCATCAGCCGCAGAGACAACATGGCAACCCCCCCAAATGGGAGGTATGAAATGCCTTTTTCTTTGTGTGGCACGGATACACGGAGTATGCCTCAAGCATCCCTCCGGAACTGCTTTAAGGAGCATTTTCAGCTGCAGAAGGAAAGGGAATGCTTGGATGGGAAAAAAAATATTAACTCAACAGTGGCTGCTAGAATGCAAATCCTCAGGGAAACAGAGCAGCTGGCTGAGAACACACAAGGTCATCTGGTCTGCAAGCTAAACAAGTGGTACTGTAGCACTTTGCCAAAAAGCACTCATGTATGTGAATGTACACAGCCACCCTTTAGTCTGCACACACTCCTCAAAGTGGTAGCTTCTCAGCTAAGCACCCTTTACTTAGGCTAAATCGGAGCAGTAAATAAACACCGCTGGAAGCACAAAGGTAGAGCCTGGAAGGGTTTGACACACGTAAGTAGATCTAACCAGATGCATAGTCCTGCTTCTTCCCTTGCGTCTCAAGCATCCTTCTCTGTGGTCCTGCCGCCTCTCTTGGCTTGCCTTGCAGAGAGCTGCTTCAGGTGGTTGGACCATCAGAAGAACAACCCCAGAATAGGTTCTGAGTGAGCAGTAGCAGCTCGCTGTCAGGGCAGCTGGTGCCAGCGCCAGGATGAGGAAGGGGTCGCCCGCCTTTTAGCGGCAGCTTACAGCTCCAGCACCTTCACTGTAATGCCTCATCGCTCCCAGAGCACTTACCGTCCCGCCGTGAACCTCAGCGCTGCGGTTTAGGGCACAGATGTGCAGAAATGCGCTCGCACCAGCGGGTGGGTCCTGTGCCGAGGCTGAGGATGCTGTGGGACTGTGTCCTCGCTGCTCCTCGGCCACCTGCAGGCTGGGCTGCCTTTCTAGGGGCAGAACGGTTGGGCTCAGTGTGGTTTTATTCTCAGTTTGAAGCACTGAAATCACACGTGAGCCAACCAGGTGGGGTGACTCTGTCAGACCAGCACAAGGATGGGTGTCTGCCCTGGAGCGTGGCGTTAGAGGATTCAGACTTGGTGGGGCCATATCTGTCACCACACTGCTGAAGGACTGCAGCGGGTGGAAGGAGCCAAAGCTGGTGGCATCCAACCTGTCCCCTAGAAAGTGCACCCAGGGTTTACTTCAGAGGAAACTACTAATTTTATTCCAGAAGAGAGCCAGTGCATGCACTGGTGCTTACTCAGCATAACCAACCGGAGAGCCAGGTCATGGGGAGAGCAGAGAGCTCTGTTCCTTTGCAAGTGAAAAGGATCCCGAGTGCAACTCACAGAATCACAGAATGGGTAGAGTTGGAAGTGACCTTAAAGATCATCGAGTTCCAAACCCCTGCCATGGGCAGGGACACCTCCCACCAGACCAGGTTGCTCAAAGCCCCATCCAGC
>JAOXJK010000001.1:189014376-189045666 GCA_025774025.1 Xenus cinereus
CCCACCAGACCAGGTTGCTCAAAGCCCCATCCAGCCTGGCCTTGAACACTTCCAGGGATGGGGCATCCACAACTTCCTTGGGCAACCTGGGCCAGTGTCTCACCACTCTCACACTAAAGAATGGTATCTAATCTAAATCTCCCCTCTTCCATTTTAAAACCGTTGCCCCTTGTCCTGTCACTGCTCTTCCTGGCAAAGAGTCCCTTTCCGGCTCTCCTGTAGGCTCCCTTCAGATACTGAAAGGCTGTTATAACGTCTCCCTGGAGCCTTCTCTTCTCCAGGCTGAACTCTCTTCTAGCTTTTCAGTATTGGTGAGAAAGCCCAACCCAAGTAAGCCTCAGGCTGCCAGAAAAATGGCTGTGAACTCCACCACTTGAGAGCTGGAACAAGCATCTCAAGAGCCGCAGCCAACCTCTAACCTCACTCTGTTTTTGAATCTGTCAGGAAAGGAGCAGCCGTTTCCTCCAAAAAATTAAAAACTAGCTAGCCAGAGTTTCTAATTTACATTCCTGGAGTGGAAAGGAGAGAGTCCACAGCTAGAGAAGCCTTTATGACTGAAAGCTGAGTCTGAACATGATGCCTGACCATGGATGCCAAAACCCCAGGGTCTCCCTCGAAGCTCTCTGTGGGAGTGTATGTCCAGGTACAGCAGTGCACTTAAGCGTGCTAAAGTTAATAGATGCAGCTCAACTGGTATAAAGATTTAATAGTGAAAGTAGAAGCCAAGTCTAGCTCATGAGAAAATTCTCAGGATTCAAAAGCCCGATGATGAATGAAAGGATGAAAGAATGATGATTTTAAGCCTCATGACTTCGCGTGCACACTCCACTTTAGCCAGCCCACTGCTCCCTAAGACTCACAATTATCACAGGAGTAAATCACAGGAGCGTTTCTCTTTAAACCATCACAAGAAGTCCATGGAGTCTGTGACTAACCTTGTCACATAGTTATGGAATTTATCACAAGGCAATTATTTGTCCATCTGCCAACAGATGCAATATAAAAAGATGAGATGCATCTGCAATCCTCATCAGGAGGGCGCTTCCTCATGAACTCCATCAATCTACAAACAAATGTAATGGGGTGATCTTCTTGGGAGGACCCTTCCATTTCCTACAGTAGGAGTGCAGACAGAGAACACACTCTCTACAAAGCACACAGGCCTGTGAGTTAAAGATTCAGGAAAATGTGACATCCAAGAGAAACTGTTACTTCTCTATTTCCTAATGAGGAAAGGTCCTGTGCTATCAGTTCTGTATTTAAGATACAATGGTGCAAATTATAATGAAAAGCAAAACCCTGGGCTCCCAAAGACTCAACAGATGTTCTGACTGTCTTCTCTGGAATTCAGGACTAGTGCTGCCAATGTTCCTGACCTTATAAAAGGAGAAGGGCGGAATGTCCATGAACTTATAAAAATACAGGGGAGGGAATCTAATTTTAGGCACTGCAGCCCAACGTAAGTTTACATTAGGATTTCACATATAATCAATGATGCAAAATGCTCTTACTTGTCTTTTGTATACAGATAAATCTTCGGTATCTAAATTCAGTGTTGTTGAAAAATCTCTTTGCCATAACTTTTTTCATTACTGAAAGAGCCCTTTTAAGCGCTGCTCTCTCCTAATCCAGGTGAGAAAGTGCTGGAAAGTGAACAGGGTCTTAAAGGGCGGCTCAGCTGAGAAGGCATTAAACCCTTCTTGTAAAGGGTATATTATAAAAGGCAGCCTACAGGAGAACCGGTCCTTTGTGGGAGATGAAAACTCTAATTCAAACCAGCAGTTCACATCTGCTGCTGAGAGAATCCTGAGAGAGCAAATATCCAGACCTTGTGCTCTTCCTCACAATGACCCATTTATCTTAAAAACTCATCCCAGCATTACGCTTTGGGAACACCTACACTAGCAGGTTTCTGCTTTTGCCCCAAGGCTTGAGACCTTTCGTTACTTCACTCTGGCTCAAAAGAATCCTGGTTCCCTTAGGAAGAACGTTTAAGTCCAGGGACCCTACAGGGATCCACAGCCCAGCAGCAGCACAGGCACCGGACGCTCCACACTACTTTGCCCTGCAATGAATTTTCACTCCCTAGCACCTGCCACAAATTAGCAATTAGAGCTTAGGCTGAGCAATCCAGTACTCCCCGTAAGGACCAAGTCTTTTAATACTTACAAAGAACACAAGCACCTTAATAGCGATGTTCAGTCACAGCATCCCTGTTCAGAAGGGGACTCGAGGGGGACACAGGAGGGCTCTTTCAGTCCTCCGTTCCGCTCCCTCGTTGAGCAATCCCATCTGCACCAACGCTGCCCCCATCATGAAAAAAATAAACAAAGCTGCTTCTTGTGACGTGGCTTTGCTCGAGTCGTTAAAACAAATGCTCCTACATGTTAAATATGCTAACAGTGAGGCTGCTCTGTTACAGCGTGAAAGGTGCCAGCAGGAGCAAGGAGTCTGTGCTTTCTGGAATAACCAAGCCAAGAAGCTTCTGCGGTTTCAGCTGTGACCAGCTCAGCGACTCCAAGCGAAGATACACGTACGGTAACGCGGTCCTGGAGAAAATGAAAGCCTGCCATTCTCCCCCTCCTGCCTACAACTCTGCCGTCCTTTATTCTCAGCCACCCGTTTAAGTAGTTCTAGGCCAAGACTTAAGTATGTATTTAACACATAAAGGTTCTTCTGAAACACTGTCAGTTTAAAAACTTCGACCCAAATAATTTTAATTATCCTAAAATTCAATGAGATATCATTGGCTTAATCTCAGTGACCTGCTTTTCTAAAGACTGCAACAAGCATATAGAAAATATAGCGAAATACTAATGCTTAGGCCTTGACTTTCCCAATGCTGAACACCAACAGCTGCCACTAAAATTGCCCAGTGCTTCTGAAAACCTGAATGGTCATCATTACAGAGAAAACCAGTTCGCTGTTGGGTTCCTGGCAGCAGGATGGCACTTTATGATCCAGTCACCCAGCCTCGCTCGGACTCGGGGGCAGCACCAGTGTCCTGGTCAGGAGAGGCAGCTGGGATCCCCCGTGGATCCCCGTGTCATCTGCACCCTGTTGCTGGGGCTGGTGTAGTGTTGGAAAATAAAGGATTCTTCAGGAAGAAACAAACAAACAGCTTTTAGTGAAAACTCTGAGGAACTTGAGGGAAAGCTAGTGCCCCAGGGAAGCTGAATTAGCTGGCTGGGGCTGGGGCATTACACGGCTCTTACTGTTTTGGATGGCAAGCGCAGTAAGGAGTCCTGCGAGGCAAGGATTCCAAATGTGTGCTGCAAAACAATTGGCAAGCATAAAGGAGAACTAAGATCAGAGCCAGGGCTGCAACAACAGGGAATACAGATCAATTCAGTTTGGACAAGCCTGCTGAAATCAAGTAAATGCTCTTGAAGTATTGCACTTTGTCAGTATGCCACCACACACACACACTGGAACCCAAACCACAAGCTAGGTATGTTGAAACCAAGCCCCGTCCGCGAAATCTCGTGGACCTTCTAACACTGCACTGGTTATGTTTTATTTATGGGAATCTGTCTGACAAGACAGGATGGCTATTAAACTGCGTATATACTTTAAAGAAAGGACTGATCACTAGAAAGTTTGAAGAGGTTAGAAGTGACAAGACGAACTCCTTGGAAAGTTCGGGCAGCTTTTCTATGAAGACAGGTGAATTTCCAAGTTAGTTACCAGTACAGATGTACAGGAATAACAAGGTATTCATTTGCAAGAGACTTTTGTATAGCATCTCAAAGGGCATGAATGTTCTTTTTTTGAGAAGCGTAAGGATGCACCACCCCCCTTCACCTTTGAAGGTAATATTGAGAGTTGGCCATTTAACACAGTAGCGCTGACATCTTCCAAATGAACAAGTACTGCCCAATCTCAGCTTCTTGTGGTCCACTATAAATATATATTAACTAAAATGCTACATATGATATGGTTCTGAACTTTTAAAACTCAGCTTAGGAGCTGTGACTTTAACCCACTAACAGACTTAAAGGCAAATGACCTTTTGCATACTTACAAAGAAAAATGTTCTTTGATATTCAAGTAAAAGAAGTATGTACCACAACCCCTAAGCTCAGTATCAATTCTAGATCTTCCTGGTGAAGAGATAATCAACTTTAAGTATCTTCTGTGCTAGCTCTTGCTGGTAAAATGTATTTGATCTTGATCAAAACAAAAAAAAAAATTAAGAACTGTTTCCTAACTACAATTGAGCAAAAATAGTTACGGGATGATGCATCTCTAAGGAAATGTTTGCACAGTGTAAATATATAAATATGCTTTTTGTGCATAAATATTTAAGAGAACTGGACTACAAAGATTACTTTTATATGAACCCCCTAAGTTTCTTCAGATGTGAATAACTCTTGTCTTTCATTTTCTGTCTTTATATAACGTATTTGACTGCTGAATCCACATAATAAAGTTTGCTTTTGAAAGAATCTGCAGAGTTCTGCCAAACTAGTTTTATCCAGCATCAGAGAGTGCTGCCGCAGATGATTCAGTGCTGGGCAGCACTAACACCAGGCAGATGGGAGAAGCCAGGTTTCATGGCGGGGGGAAGGAAAAGCAGCTCACTAACAAACATCCATTCAGCTGCCCCCCACGCCTGGTTACTTCTGCAGCTAGAAGATATGGTAGAGATGAAAAGACATGAGTTAGCACCTCAGGCCCGGCAGATGCTTCCTCTTCTTCAGAGAATCTCCACATCCTCACCCCATCCAGCCGAAGCTGCTGCCCCTACGGAGATGTTCAACTCTCTGCTATACAGCATTTCATAGCGGGAGGGAATCTCCGGCTCACGTCGCAGAGAAACTACACCCAAGTGCCAGAAGGCAGGCGAGATGAAACCTTCCCTGGGGAGGCAGAACATAACAGGATCGCCTGCTACTGCCGCAGGAGGTTCTCGAGCCATTACTGCACATCACTAGAAGGAACTGGAGACTAGATAACGGCACCAATCAAGCTTGCTGCAGCTTTAGTTTAGTCTCTATATAATGAAACTTTGAAAACACTGCAATTTAAGGGATAATGACTGCCTGTTAAATGTATGCAAGGAATATTGAGAATTTCACATATATTGCACAAAATTTCATGTTACATAACCACCCAGTCCTCTGGATGTGTATAGGAGATTTTACCCAATTGGTAACTCACCTCAGCTTTGCTGGTTAACAATACAGAAAACCAACTCTGGGAAATGAATCTGTCAATGACTCCACATGCAAATTGTCAGAGAAATTAATATGCTTTGTTATTGGGCAAAAAAAAAAACCAAACCAAAAACATGAAAGTAAGTGTACTTTAGTAGAGTTTTCAAAATTAGGGCTTGTCCAGTAAAGCAGACCTGATCTGACAGAAGCAGATGGGACTTGGCTTGGGAGTTAGGAAAACATGTATTAGCACGATTCTAGTCAACAACTTCAGTAAGTTTTAGGAGCTCTGATACACTGGCAAGCACTAAACGCACTTTGTGACTCATGACTGTTTAAACTCTGCGTTGCAGATAGAGTGGATACAAAAGAAATATGACAGAATGAAACACAATGCCAGTACCAAAGTTGAAAAGCCCTGCATCCAAGTTTGCATCGTCAAAATAAGGCCACGTTATTTCTGGTATTCTTTATTAAAAATACTGCTGTACACATGAAGAATGAAAACAGGATTAAAGATGAGTAACACATATTGGGATCATGACATTAGAACTTAACATACTGGTGCTTTTTAGGGGAAGCAGTTGACACCTGAATTACTGAAACAAGGGCAAATTAAAAATACATAGGTACCCTCAACAAAATATTTACAATATAGTAAATACAGCAACAGAATTTAAAACAGGTACAAAAATTAAAATGACCAACATCAAATGATTTCAAAGGTTGTCCCTTCTGTGCTTTTAGCTGTAAAAAATAGGAAGGTCGGAATTAAATTTCCCATCTGGGAGGGCACATCCTGGTGGCTCTTCTTTTTAAATACAGATACACAGTTCTTCCTATGAATGGATCAAACTACAACTTTAGGACAACCTTCTAAATGGAATTAAAATGGGGTAGAAGGGCTCTCCCCAAAAAAACACCCAAGCTGAACTTCAGACTGTTCAAATCATTCCCAAATACGGACCAAATGAAATAAATAGAAAACAAAGCTCAACTTTTTTTTTTTTTTTCTGTTTTATGCATTACCTGACACCAAATATTTTCTGGCTGATATTACGTATGAAAACTTATTAGCTGTCTACCTTTTTATTTTTAAACCAAGTCCTGAGGTTACTAGGGGCTGAAGCAAACTGACATTATGCAAATACACACAGGTTTGCAATTTAGACATGTCTTGCAGAGGATGGTTTGCTGGTCTAAAAAGGATGAGAATTCAAGCCCTATTTTACCCCTGCCTTACACTTTCACAAAATATTGGTCCACAAATTAAATTTTCAAAGGTTCCCAAACCCCACAACTGAACAGATGATCCCCTTTCATTTTCAAAGAAAACAATACTGGAAAAAACCTCAGCCCGCTTATAAATTAAGCATTTCATATTTCTTCTAGAATACAAGTACTTCTTTTTTGTACAAAAGAATTACAATATGATTTGTCAAAAAACATATAAAAGACAGCTGCTCTTCCTCAAATACATGAGCTAATGATAAAAGACTGTTTTGCATGTTCACTTTTCAAAGTTCCTGTTCCTTTTATATTAAAAAGAACATTCTGGCAACTGTTATCGTTTGAATATTAAACATTATGTTCCTTTTAAAATTCACTCGATCAAATGCAACAATAATCGATTCTTAAACTCAACAACTGATGCTACCTAATGTGGATTCAACCACATTTTCTAAAATGTGTAAAGCATGTCCCTAGTCTTCAAAGCTTTCGATGTGAAGAGAGTTGCTTTTTTTCTTGATGCAAGTCTCAAGGCGGAGAATCATTTTAAAGCTTATAAAAGTGGACAGAGAAATATTAAAAACTTCTCTGAAAACTACAAATATTGAGAATTATTAAAATTGATGTCAGTAACATCAGTTGCAAGTGCTTAGAGTCTGTCCTGACCTTTTGAGTTTCCACATTTTCTTCATGGTGAGCACCCAGTGCTATTAAAACATTCAGTGCTGGGAAAGGGTAGATACAGTCTTCACTACTGCTTTAAGAAAGGAAATTCCTACATATTTGGCAGTCTTCAGTATCAAAGTGTAGGTGTTTAACTAGAAATCCCATGAATACCCAAGTTTGGAGACAACTGCATGTCCAAATATTAGAAAGTTAATTGAGGAGGAAAATTCCAGACTTTTGAGACTGAATTACTTCAGGAATATTCATGTGTTGAGTATTATCAAAAGTAATATTACTTTGGGCTAAGCAGTGACTGCAAAGGCACAGCAGATCATTATCCCTCCAGATTCAGGCTGTAAAACTTGAAAAGCTCTTGATGCCAGACAACTGCTGTGTTTAGTTAATCTTCTTTTAACAGTGTCTTTGTATCTGTATCCAGTGTAGCGTACCATAATAAAGCTGTGGTTCAAAGAACAGAACTTTATACAAAAATTATACTGTAAATAACCTAAAGTAATACACTCCTGAAACTTCAGGCATTTAAACAATTTCTTTAAAAAAAAAATCTATTAAAAAAATTGCATAAATGTAAATGCTTCTGACTAGCAGGAAAACGTACAAACAGTTTTTAAAAGGCGCTGGTTGTGTTTAGAGCAAGTTTGATATGCTCTTTAAATTAGAGATGGTTCCCATGTTGCTATTTTCGTCACTTCGCTTAGACAAGGTTTAAATCAAATGACAGGGGACTTTCTTTCCTTTTTTGTCAATTCACCGATACTTCAACTTGACTGGTTTTAAAAGGTTTTGTCTTCTCACATTTCTTTTTTGAGCTAACAGTGGGTGGCATACAGAGCTTGCATACAACACACTTTTACAGAGGTTATGAACTAAACGGTCATTAATAGAACACAATTTCTATTAAATTATTTACCTGGTCCTTTATGCTATTCTGGGTGCAAATAATATCAAAAATGAATAAATTTTGCTATATTCCTCAGTGACAAAAATGTATCCCAGAAATGTCCTTGCAAAGAGTTTCCCTTAAGTATACAATGTGGCAAAACTTCAGAGATCAGAAAAGTCTTAAAAAAATTAAAATTAGTGCATATACAAGTGGAAAAAATAAAAGCAGGAACATCATGCACCTGATGTGTTCCTTAATCTAAAATAAATTCTTCACAGATAAAGCCTCCAATGGCAGCCTTAGCTCTAGGATAAGTGAAACATTCTTCCCTTCAAGTAACAGTGTACCTGACTGAAGTGCAAGCAGCTTTGCTCATCTCCTGTTTGTTTCCCAAATGTGAAATGAGATGACAACAACAATTCAGCTGTAGTGCAATTTGCTATTGGTTAAGTTCCTCAGCAATGTCCTGCATGCTTTCAGCAAATACTACAACTGACCATTTGCGGCTGCAATCAGTTCTTGAAAAGTATTTTCAAAGCAGCGTTTTAAATCGCTGTAAGTTACCACAAGTACACTCTTCTCATCTCTGGAAATGAGGCTTATTTTTTCTGGCACACCAGCATCTAACTGTAACAAGAATGCAAAAGATAAAATAAAAGAAGTGTGAAAGAAATGGCAAAACATTTCCCCAATAACAAAAGCAATCAATTTCTTGGCAAGCACATTGTTGTGGCGCGGTTCAAATCTGCTAACGCCACAGAAAGGAAGGATCTGAATCGCACCACAACAATGTACTTGCCAAAAAATCAAGACATTTTGGTCTTAACCTGATGGACATTCCAGACCTTTGGACTAGGTTACCATTGTTTTCTTCCCTTTCCATAAAGCTAATAATCCTGCAATGCTATCTTCCCCTGCGCAGAAAGCCTAGCCCAATTTCCATAGAGCTCCTGATGAACAAAACCATGTTTGACATTACATTTGCACATAAGATTCACAAGCCTCCAGGCAGGGTAGGTAAATTACTTCTTGCCCACTCTAAAATGAAATAATGGATGGACCAGCCCCAGGCAATTTGAAAACCATTAGAAACCCAAGCCTCACGTCTTTTTGGCAGTATTTATAACAAACTAGTTCCTAAACTGTTTGGTACATTTCTTCCTTTAATGGAAAAAAAAACCCAACCCCAACCAAACAACAACAGAAAAATATTACCTAGTTATACTCCATAAACAAATAGATAATTTCAGGTTAAAGACTAAAGTCTGTTCCACATTTGTTCTCCTGTTTTGTTCTGACTTCTCACATTTGGTATTAAAAAAAAAAGTATGTTACACTATGTACTTCGGAGCCATACCACTCAATCTTAATTTGGAACAGAGGAATATCCTGCTTTACATGCTGACGTCCCTTCCAAGACTGTACCTTACGTTCTCCTCACTTTGCAAGAAATATTCATCAATGGAGAATTTTCAGGCTCTCCTATAATGTAAAACTTTTGTAGCTCTGTTTTAGTTCATATATTGATATTTCCAAATACTTGACACTACAAATTTTCTTGTTTCAATACAGAAGGTGGGGCAGAGACAAGTGGGATATGACATTATTGAGGCCATCTTTGGAAATACAACCCCAGCAGGATTAAATAGATGTTGTACTGAATAGCACAATAATTCCATTTGTCACCAAGATGTTCCACTAGCTGCTGTCTGAAGCAACACAGCAAGTTGGAAATTTCTTGCATTTGTCTTCTATAATAGTGTTCTGAGCATAACCTTAAAAGCTGGAACCTCCCAAATGTAATGTTCCTGCTTTGTGAATAGCTTCAGAAGGACAAAAGCAAGCCAACTAGCTTTTAATTCTTGTAGTGTAGGACAAAAACACCAATCTCTTCCAACATTAATTACTAAATGTTGTAATTAAGGTGTTTGTAAAATATTGTCTACTGTTCTCATTAGAGCATCATTCAAGAAATGAGTGAATTACCTTAATGAATTTAGGATATGGAAGATCTGTATTAAGAAAGCCACACAGCTAACTAAACATCAGTATTTATGGCTTTCTTCCTCTTCTCCTGTGGAGGCATAAATCAGTATCTCAGCTGAAAAGATCCCAAAAATGCCACATTGAAAAGAAATTATTTTTTTTTAAGCAATAGAGTAATTCTCATTCAAAAGGGATGCTTTTGGAGTGTAGCAGGAAAGCCCAAATAACCACTTCTACTTGTGCACTCTACAGCTTCAGAAGTGTTTTTTGGAGTGTATTTCCAAAGTAGAGTTCTGTAAGCCTTACATTTTTTTGTGTGCTGAGCCCACAACCACAGAAGAGAAGAGCCTCTGTTTAAAAAGGTAAGCCATGAACATTTATAGAACAAGGCATTCTTTGACACCATCTCTTACCTGACCTATGAATTCAGGACTGTCCCCTCTTGCTACAGTACTGTACGGGTCACTGCTTTCAAACCATGATGGCATTTCACTGCCTATTTGAATATCAACATGCTTTCTTTTTGATTTAGCCTCAATCCCTTTAATGTCCTTTTTAAAGTGATTACAGACACCAACCAGAAAGATAAAAAGGAGGTTAAAGAAATGCACAGCAGTGGTCTAATAGGAGATTAAAAGCCCTGACAATTTAGAAAAAGATTTAACTGTAGTTAAGTCAGTTGTTACACATCAAAGATCTAAATATTTTCTGGAAGAGAAAGTTTGCTATCCTAATCCTAGAAAAGAGAATTCTAGCCACTGACTCTCTTTGTCAGTGTCTGCATCACCATTCTCTGCAGAGTGAGTGGGACGACCAAGTAGCTACAAAAAAAGGAAGCAGCAGCACCTTATTCTCCTATGAATTACTGAAGTTTGGCAAAACAATGTAAAGTAAGTTGATAGCCGATCTGCCAATAAAAGAAAAAAATCAGCTCACATACTTTTTTAATTTATGGAGCAAGACAAGTACTAGAACTGCTAAAGATCTTGTAGTCTCGCACATCTCCTGCTATTAATCAAGAGAGCGCTTGATTAATATCAATTTTGCTAGTGGTGCAGCTCTTGGAAAACTGCAAATAGCTCTGTTAAATCAACCTTGGAAAAAGAAGGGCTGGAGAAGCTGGGGGAGTTATCAGAAGTGGACTTTACATGGTAAGTCACAAAAATTTTCCAGCAATATCCTAGACAGTAAAGATTTTGCACAAACTTTTATTGCAGTTTCCCCTCCTGATATGCCCTCCTGTCTCCTACTCTGGTCAGCACAGTTTAGGAATGGATCCTCTTGCCTTATGACCGTCCTCTGTGACAACTACATCAGCAGAAACCTCCGCCAGTTAAAGGGGTTTCATGGATCCTTTATGCTGTGTTGAAAGACCAGAGTAGCATAAAGGGACCAGCATTGCTTATCCACAGTATTCAATGCATTCTAGGATGAAAAATTACTACTGTATCTCATGCTATATTACCAAACTCCACATTTAAATATTAATGTACTAAGTTTATTTAAAATATCCATAAATGTTTGAATATTAGCTTAGCGAATACATCGTTTTCATCCAAAACAGGGGGAAAATAACCATCAGTTAAATCAACAGAATCCACCTGCCAATGACAACTTGCTTTGAAGTGGAATATTATTTTAAAGAAAGTTAACCCAACCAAATTTTTAAAAGCTAACCCAAGTACAGTGTACCTTGTTAAGACATGAGATAATGTGACTGAGGTCAATCCAAGGAGTACCCGCTTCTGTCACCTGATGGAAAAGGTGATCTCGAAAGAGCTTTAGTAAATACCTGTCTCCAGTTTCTGACCACGTTGGGTCCTTCTGAAACCTGGTGTAAAACAAAGGCTCATTTTAAAGCTCAGAACGTTAAGAAAAATCAAAACCCACAGATATATACATGACTCTTCAATCTAAATTGACTAATCTTACTGCTTTGCTAAGCTACCCATTATCATTTGCAACTAAATTAGTCTCCCCCTGCCACAAACAGAATATAATATAATGAAAGTTTCTCAGCTAAGTACCCACAACTAATGCCTACCAAGGGCCACAGAAAAGTAGTGGAAAAAAGCAAGAGTTATCTTCAATGTTTAATGTGCTAGAAAACCAGCATTACAAAGACAACTCCAAGTCTATTCAATAGAGTGGAAAACAGTCCACGAACACTTCATTTGTATGTAGTAGTTGATAAAAAATGAGCTGAAAATTAATTACCTTAAAACCAGTATCTGCACCATCTGCTACAGCTAAAGCAAGCTACAGATTTCCTCAAAAACCTTTGTCACTCACATGAGACTGCTAAGAGAAACAACACTTAAAAAAATGAAGCAACTTTGTCATATCTATTTGTAGCTATCTCTTCTCCTTTATTTAAACATTTTAGTCAAAGCTGCTTATTTTTTCCTCAAGGATTCTTAAATATTCAAATATAGGGAAAACGTTGAGCTTATTAATTTAAGAGAAGAAATTCTGCACTGCAAACTGGGTTTTACATACTCTACACCATGAAAACAAGTATTTCTTACTCTGGCCTCTCATTGATTGTTCCCAATTTTGCTAGAAGCCTAAACAACCTTCCATTTTGCACTTCCTAGAAAACAAGAAAGATATTATTAAAGTTTCTGAAACATAAAATTAAGACACTTATTTGCAAAAGATACACAGTAGTAATGCCAATGATTGATGCATTATATTGTGTATCAATAGTTCAACGCTCATTTTTACACTTCACATTCAAATTATAATGTGGAGATTTAACAATTAACAACACTTTGCTGCCCGGTAGAAACTGGCTCAAGCAATCTATTTCTTTGTGAAAACGTAAGTCTTGTCTCATGCCAGGTATACTTACAGGTATGCTAAAATATAGTAAGTCAAACAAGAAGAATAAGTTAATATATATATACACACACAGAGTAACCAAGATCTGTAGAAGTATACAATATAATACCTTATTTCAGGTCAGGATGAGAAGGAACAATCTACCAGAATATTTTTTTTCAGAAATGCATTCAAACATTCAAATTATAATTGATTCCAAATATAATTTTGAAACAAGTTTTTCCAAAAAAGCTAGAAGTTGTCTTAAAACAGGATAAATTTTGTCTCCATCAATGACATAGATAAAGCAATGAGAACATGCTCACACAAAAGACAACATTAGAATTATACATGTTTAGAATACATGCAATTGAAAAATTAATTCCATACATTTTTCCTCATCAATTAGGATACATTAAAAAGAGTTACGTCCTAGCTGACATTACACTGTGGATTAATCTTTTGTTTAAGTAAAAGCTGCTCAGAGCTGGCAGGAAAATGATTTTCTCCTGATATTACTCATATTCTCCAATGGCCCAGCTCTCCAACATTATTCATGCTAAGCTGCATCTCATTCCATGCATGATCACATTGATTTCAAATGAATTCAGTTTGGAGTAGTTTACGGTGCACAGCTGGGTAAATAAAGTAGGTCAAGGTGATAATAGCTTCACCTCAGACAACCTATGAGTTGCAAGAATTCTACTACCAATCTAAAAAACATACAGCAGAATGGCTCGTACTACAATTGTAGCTACACTTGAAGACTGACAGGGAAGACTTACCTTGTCCAGCTAGCAGAGGTCTATACAACCTCCAAGTAATTTTTTGGTATGTGGCCAAAAATACAAAAGCCAAACCCACATTTATGTGAATGCCACTGCCTTGCAGATTCCAGTCATTGGTGACACAGCTGAGCAACAACACTGGCACTAAGTCTCCAGGTGGCCTCTCTTCAGGCTTAGTAGCCTGTAAGGCCAGGAGCTCTTCTACAGAGTGGATTAGAGGATTTGAAAAACTGAGGCTTTGAATGCTCTGATATACATATGATGGGAATACTAAGGTGAGGAAGGAAAGGGATAGAATAATGGGGTTACTGCTGTGTAAAACATGAGTGTTGCAGGAGTAACAAGATATTCATGGCTTCAAGAAAACACAGTTATTAACTACATACATACCACCTCCAGCACCAGAAGCTTCTAAACTACGGACGACAACGTGCTTGGAGAGTATGAGGAAAAATATCATATATGTTGGTCTTGTTTTAATACTCTTCCTGAAGTGTTTGCTTTGCAACAACAATGAAGAGAGGGTACTAGGCTAGACTTAAAGGAAGCTGTAGTTCTGATGTTACTGAGGATATGGTAGTACAAACAAGTTATACTATGACAGCTAATTAGCAACTGCTATTTATCACCAGGCAAACAGCTATTGCCAAACTAGGGGCCACGCAATAACTTGGATTTGTAGCGGCTCTGCTCACCTGCCGGTGACAAGCAACGTCTACGAACAACGTGACCGAAAATGCAGACTGCTTAATGCTAATCACAGGACAATCTCTATCTTTACTGGGGAAAGAGGTCCACCTGCCCAAATTTGTGCAGACATATTAGGGCACCGTAACAAGAAATGATCTTAAATATCTTTAGAGCAGGAGCAGTGGTTGACTCTGGTACAGTGAGCACCAGTCATCTAGAGCTCTGCATCCAAAGTAGATACCACCTTGCTCTTCTACAGCTCTTCACTTCTGATAGATTTCAGTATCTTCCACTAAGGAGGGAAAATCCGTTATCTAACAAGCTAATGGTAGAGAATTTAAGAGAACCAGTGTCCATCAGAATCCCAATAATTGTCTACTGCCTCTTAAAAAAAATTTCAATTAGGGCATGTAATGGAAAGGAGTCACAGGACCTGATTAAATCCTTAAAAACTTAATACCCTATCCCATACATCTTCATCACCATGAAAGCCTTCTGTAAAGTATTTCAGTCTTGTTAGAAAATCCTGTGACCAACGGCTTCTGATGAGCAGACACCCTTTCTTGTTGAACAAATACACAATAACATGGGACAAGGTACATATTTCCTTTGTAGTTGGCACTTGATACCTTGACTGAACTTGATAGACTAACCAGACTCACACAGCAAGAGATGCACACTCCATAGAAACTGAGGATGGCTGCCTTTACCTCCATGATGTAGCATTCATTTGGAAAGGAAAACATTTGAGATAAGTAAAGGGACACTGGAATCCAAATCTATCTGATAATTTAAAGGCAATATTTGTTGCTGTGTAACCTCTAGCACAAACTACATGATCTATTGTGGGATGACATGCACGGCATGATTTTTTCAGAATACTACTTTTTAACCAATCCATAAAGAACATCTTTTCCCAAAGACTGCTGGTTGGACATGAAGATATTATTTTAGTTAAAACCCAGCTGAGGACGTCCTAAAACAAGTGGGTTTTGAAGCTGCAGGCAGATTATTTAGGTTGCTGAACAAACAAAAGGAAAAACCAGTAGAAGACATTCCCTCTTAAGGTACAGCTGTAGGAATACTAACTATAGATCTTCCCATAGGAATTACTAAATAATTTACCTTTGCAAGGTCTTCCTCTATAACATCATTTCGCATTTGAGCAGCATCCAACTGAGTATAGAATCGCGCACCAATCATAGGCATGATATCATTTACACTGCGAAGCCTGTTTTGGTCAGTCAGCAAATACCTGCCAAAATATCCCCACCCCCAAAAAGATTACTTAAAGTAAGTGGCTGCAAGTGCTGGAGAGATCATCCTATTATGATTTTATATCTATTTAACCCTGGTGCCTATTTAATACACAAAGTTGACAGTTGCAGCATTTCTTAAAAAAAAAAATTAACAGAAAAAACGTGTGTTAACTTCCATGTATACATCCAGTCAGTTACTTATACAAGACAGGAGTGTACTTTCATGGAACTGCATAGCTCACCCACTCAAACAGCAAGAACATACTCAACAACAGAAGATGCGAAGATTTAGACTGTCGTGCAATTGTTTTTCAAAACAGGGAGGGGACAGATTCCTACTTTTCCCCCTTAGGCTCCAAGAGGAGAAAGGCACACTATACTAAACACCACAAAATAATATGCAGCCAAGAAAAACTAGCACTCAACCCTTTGATCAAAAAGGCAACGTGCCTGTTTCTCAACACCTGGAACTGTAAGATAAGACTGGCATATTACTATAGCAGGTAATCATCAAGGAAGCCCAGTATTAAAGACAACTTAAAATGCTTGTTTTCTTTAAGCTCCTAATTCTTATTAGGAGCTTTAACAGCACTTAGAAAAGAAAGGGCATTGATTTTATTAGATACAGCATGAAAATACACATTATACAAACAAATTTTAAATTATGTTTAGCGATGCATTGACTAGGCAGACAACTCAACGTGCAGACAAATCAATGACAGTAGTTATCTGTAATCTTACTTCATCTAAAAATATCACTTGACATTTTCACTTGTATGTTTAAAAAAAAGTAGTAATTTTCTTTAAAAGATTTATTACGCAAACTTACAAAATCAGATTCTTCAGATCAGAGGAATAGTTGATTGTCACCAGTTCCATTGCTTTCTGCAAATTCTCTCTCTGAATTCCTGATAAAGAATTGCAAGCCAAAGCCAATACAACTTTCCCCAGGGAGATCAGATCTGCTTGCTAATAGGGAAAACATACACAGATAAGATTCTTCATATAGATAAACAGTACCTATAGTACTAGATGGTGTTTAAAAAAGACAGTTCTTCAATAACCTTAGAAGAATTTAAGGAACTAAAATAAGTCCTATTCAAATCATAGTTCAATATGAATGCCCAAGTTAAATTAGTCAAAACGTACAGAGGAAAATCTGTCTTGATTTTCTGTCCTGATACCTAGCAATTTCTAGGTATAACATTTATCTTTGAATGTTTAACATTTACCTAATTTTAGCTTAATGATAGTACCAGAGAGAACTCTTGTGTAGTGAGCAGAAGCTCTGCAAAGAGGTTCTCCTAACCACCCACCTGCTCGCTCCTGATGAGTCAAGGATTTGGTGGTCTTCTTGATACGAGATGCAGAAATACCTATCAAGAATGGCCAGTGTGACGAGATATGAACTACTTGAAATCACTAGACAGGAACAAGCCTATATGGCTGACAAATTGAGCAGCATCACATTTTATGAAGAAATCCTTAGTGTTACTAAATACTTTCCTTAAAAGAAGAACTGCTCTTAAAAGATGAACGCTGCCTACAAACTGCTTTGCCGCAAAAGAAAATTCTGCCAATTTTAATAGATAGCCACCAGAAATTATTTTGAAAAGCTATACCAAATTCTAAAGCCCATCCCTAAAAAGAGGAGCCTAATTTAGTAGCAGACAACAACATTCATAGCAAAAGCTGCCTGACTCTTTCCATGGAAAAGCTTTCAACTGCACACAACTTGGCCAAACTTGAAACACCTGCAATTTCCATGTTGGATGATTGCTTCAAAATGAATTTAAAAGTCAACTAGAGATATAAATTTAGTAGTTTCCCGAGGCTTTTCTTCTGAGAAAGTAAGTTATTTTTGCAGAGTTAAAAAAGTGTAAGCTACTAATCATCAAGAATGTCAGCTCTATAGTCTGAACCAAGGCTATGCCATTTAGCAGAGAATGCACTCATACAAAGAATACACCTTCTTTGTATGGCGTATGGCAGCGAATGGCCAAAAATTTGGCAGCACTACAACATCAAATGTTCTGTGTAGAATTTGGCAGCTTTAGGAAACTGCTGTGATGGTGGACGTGCGATAGCCCCTCACAGTTCTTTCACCCAGAGGGGTAACCACGTTTGCTGCCTCTGGCTCTGAGCAGAGCTTTGCCTGCAGCCACATCTCCCAGGTGTTGAGGGACAGTGTGAAGGCAACGTTTTCCAGGTCTTTCAATATCCCTGCTGTTTCCATATAAAGTATGATTAAGCAGCACAATTTAAACATGAATATGCAACATGGTAGAAATTAAAAAGCATAGCACTGTTGTAGCTAATGAAAACAGAAACAGGATGTGGAAAATGAGACAGAAATAAGGACAAAGCGGTGGATAGAGAGACGGGAACTGGCATCTGCTAGACTTGATTTCCTAAGGAACCAGGAATTCCTGAGTATTGGTATTCCTTTGTACTTTGGTAAAGAGGAAAGAACCAGAGCAACAAACCCCATTTCGGTGGGAAACCACTTGCTTCCACTACCAAGCAGTTAATGTGAGCAGCAGAGGACGCTGCTATGGTACTACCAGGAATCATGCTCATGCAGTATCTATACATAGACATGTGTCACCTGGTACAATGGTATTTTATTATTTTTTTTTGTCTAGAAGACTCAGAAGAAATATGTAAGTATTTGTATTAACTACAATCTTTCTTCTTTCTGCAGTCTCCTACTTTACACTTAATAGCTTCAAACTTTCAGTAATTCATAAGGATGTATCCTATATAAATTCTCTATTATCACACAACCCTGAGAAAATGAAAATATACAACTTTAGGCAAGATCTTATGAAAACACAGTCTTCCTTTACATAGCAGTTTTTATAATACAAATTGCATTGTATTTAAAAATGGTTGAGAAAGAGTCTAACATTAACATCAGCCAGGAAATTCTAAATTCAGGCTTTTGTTTTTTTGAGTGTTTAACTCGCAACCTTAAACTTTGTTTTGCAAATTACATCTAATAGAAAAACTGGCAGAGGTGATACAACACACCACTATAGCCTCAAACATTTCAAATTACAGTCAATGCTTAACCTGTTTTAGTTGCAGAAGCGGCTCACATTCATCCCACTAGTTTTAGGAACTTAAACTTCAAGCGATTCAGTCTGATACATTTAAGGTATCTGTAATTCTGCAAGACAATCCATATTTTGAGTGAGCCAAATTGCTCTCTGGAGTTGCCTCACTATTCACTGACAGCTGAAACCCTGAAAGAAAATGTTATTACAATGCCCAATGTTTGAAGTAATACAAGTGCACAAAGGCAGACAGTAATTTTCCTGGGTGATGGGGGAATCATAGAATATCTGGAATTGGAAGGGACCCATAAAGATCAGAATTTATGGAAGTCAGATTCCTATTTTAGAAGGGACAGAACCATGACCCATTGACCAACTCTATCCATGCAGACAGGGTACACAGATTCCCAGAAGCTGGGGTACACCATCCTTTCTATAAGGAAGCAATCTACATATGCCTATTAAGCCCTAACCACCCCTCTGAGAACATCAACAGCTTTAGCTCTTCCCTCCTTCCAGGCAGAGAAAGGTTAAGGGAGGTGCACAAAAGCTTCTAGACCTCTTTGGAGCTGGGACACCAGAAATAAATGCTGTATTCCTGTAGCAGCCTTGCCAGGGCAAGGTACAGATCAGCTTTCGGTACAATCATTTCCCTGTTTATATTCCATATCATGCTTTGCTCGTATCTATGGATCACACTAGTTCCTCTTGCCACAGACCTGCCAGAAGATTTTTGCTACGGTAACTATCAACAGTGACTAAGTCATAGCAAGTTGATTCTCAACTTCAAGGAAAAGCTTTACACCTTTTAAATACAGGCTGCCCTTTGTTCAAAAATGTACCTTGCATGCAACTAATGACCTTTTAATTAGCAAGTCAATTCATAAATGTAACCTGTACTTATCTTCCTACCTCCTGAAAGTTTTGCTAGTAAAGATTTTATCACCATCATCTAGTTCATTGATAGAAATATTAAATAGTATTAGACTAAAAACCAGCCTTTAGGAGATAAATTCAGAAACAGCCCTCTTCATTACCGTCTCCCTGTTATCAAATTAATTTCAAATATGTCAGTAAGCAATTTAAAAGTTAATTGAATAGATAGCCTTTTCCTTCTGCATAAATTTTTTAATGTTAAAAAGGTATGTGCTACTATGCCAAATGCCCTGAGGATACCTTTTATACATTTAGCTTTATCAGCCAGATATATAAGCTAATCAAATAAATCTAATTTTTGACAAGATCCGTTTTCCATAAACTCTTTGAAACTGACATTACTTTTTTATTTGTCCTGTTCCACTGCTTTGCTTGGATCAATATCAGCCCATCCACTCTACAACTCTGTGGATTCACTTATCCTTTTAAGTTCTGGAAATGCATTTAGAAGTCCCTCCAAGTTGGTAGATTTTTTGAATATTTATTTTTTTAAAGTCAACAGTAATAGTCCAGATGCCTCTTCAGCTAGTTTCTTTAATCTGAGGGAAGTTATTTTGGTTTGCTAAATTAAGAAATATTTACTTAGAGCAAATGTAACCTTATAGTCCTTGTTATGTCAATAAAACTTATGTTTTCACTTAATTTCGTATGGATAAGACTCACCTTTATTCCAAATACAGAAATATTTATTAAACTTTTCTACTGTTTCTTACATCACCATTTATGGTTTTCCCATCTGTATCTTGTAACTGACTGACAGAATACTTAAGGATTAGGGGTGGGAAGTGATGTGCTGGAATTCATATAGGTTTAACACCTTGCTTATAATGCAAGCAGCCATTCATATTTCATTTACTTCTTTTTAAGCTTCTCTTACTGTTGCCTTTACTTAACTCTTAAATGAACACATAAATTAATGTTTAACACAGACTGTAAAGAACAATTGCAGGCCTTTTACATAGCCCCTCAGTGTTCTGGCCAAACTCTTTCCTCTCTATATTGACAATGGGAAATAGCCAGAAAGTGACAAATGCTAACAAAAATACCTTCCTCCATTGAAGACAGCAACAAGGAAATGCATATTAGCTGGGCAGTAAACCAAGAGATAACCTACATTTTTAACAGTCACGCTGGAGTCCCAGAGGAATTCAGGAACTGGGTCATGGATCGAGAGGAAAAAGGACAAGCAGCAGCTGTTATTTTGTAATTTTATCTGGCTAGGGCAAACAAAGGTAGAAGATGATAAATGACTCCTGAATTGCAAGGAATGAACTCGGTCCAGAATCTCTGAAGGAACAAAATGGATAGTGAAAGCCTAGCCCTTCTAGAGGAAGCAACACAGAAGGTGGCAATACTATATTTTCTTTTAGGTCTTCCAAACTATGTGTTTAAGAGCACTTCTTTTCTGGTTTAGCAGTGATACCTGAGCAATTTGGATATTAACAATGTATAAAACATGCAAAACCATCCCCCCTAAACAAAACTAGGTATTACCAAGCAAGTTAGTTGCCTAGAGTTGGGCTGCTATGGTGGTAAATGCTTTTGACAGGCTTGTGTACCTGCAAGCATTTTTAGATTTGTACCTCCAAGTACATTAAATGTTTTGCTTTAAAATTACTTGAATGTTGTAATCTCTCGGGAGGATTTCTTTCCCAGCTGCAATTAAAATAAATTTGAAGAAGTATCCAGGTTAAAAAAAAAATAAAACAAACCTCTTTACATTTTTAGGCATGGAACCCCTCACTTGCATGTATTCTTATCTTCTCTCAGCTGTTTTCCACTAAATTATAACCAAAAGCCAATTGATATGTAGCTGGGGGGGAAAGGCAGGGAATCCTTTGATGTACTACTCAAAGTACACTGAAAATTGCTTTACTGTATCATTCAAAAAAAACCCCAAAAAAACCACTGTTATGTTCTAGGGCATGGTCTCTAATAAGCTAGCTTCTACCTGGCCAAAGTTCAAACATTTCATTTATTACTGAAAGACTCTGAGTGACCAATTTTCTCACAGTGAACAAGCTCAATTAATGAAAATAAATTAAATCCAACTCCCTACTGTAGTCTTTCAATCCCTGTACGGACAGTGTATGTGACGACTGCTAAAGCAGCGTACTTTACCCTGAGGGTACGTTAGGGAAAGAGGCACTCCTCTACACAGTGATGCTCCAGATGACTGTGAAACAGTATTTGTTAAGTCTAAAGGGATTCTTAATTCAGGACTGATGCAGAGTCCACACTTCAAAGGATGCCAGGAGAGCAAGGAAAAACAAGGAGCCTAAAATAAAGATACACTAGAACCTTTTAGGAGTGAGAAGGCCTAAGTGCAGTTATTTAAAAGATCTCTTACTCCTCTGCGAGCACAAATTCAACACCTAGTTATTTTTGTTAAAATAATAAAAGAAAAAGCAGAGCGAAAACTGTTACTCAACCAGTATTTTTGTAATACTAAGTTTAAGATTTTTCTTCTCCTTCCTTCAGAAATCTGTATTTCCTATAATTTCTGACTTAAGTTTGTTAAATACTAATAGTTCAACCTGTTTGGTGACTTTGCTGAAATTTTAGAAGAAGTTAGCAACATGAGCATTCACATTTCTAAATTACAAGCAAATTTAAATAATTCATGGCAGAACCAAGATCAAATCGGGAATGAAAAAAAAATATAGTCATTTAGAGATAGATACACTGGACTACAGTTTAATTAAAATACTTGTCTTCCAAAAGGAATCACACTGGTTTTCAGTACTCCCTGTGCCAAGTCACCAACCAAACTATGTCACTGTTGTCTTACCTGAAACTGAGCCATTAATGCCAGTGGATTATTTTGACTGTTGTCAAATGTCAAAACATCAAAGATTCCAACACAATTAACTCGTAACCTTCAGGAACATCCAAAGAAAAACAAGACGTGTCATTAAATTTTGTTGGTTACTCAGTTTTTCCTAGAGCATTCATTGAATGCTTTGATATGAAAAAAAAGTCATCAGTAGTCAGCAAGTTACTGTGAAGCAGAGAATACTAATTTTGCTATTTGATAAAATGCAACAGATAGTCTTCAATTTACAAATAAATCAAGAAATCTCTAAATTTTCAGTAATGGATCCGAACAGTATATATGCATAATGCACAAGTCTTCACAATATAAGTTTAAAAAGAACTTTAAGAAAAATTTACAAGTTTTAGCACGTATTCATTCTTAGTCTCACGCCAGTTAAAAGTAACAGTACTTCCTAGTGAGACTTTGCTATTTCCATAACAGGTGGATGATCAGCAGCTACCACGAACACAGATCACAGTACACAGCGAGGGGAATGCTTTCATTACCTTGTTTTGCCTGTTACTAAAATCTTTGTTGGATCCATAACTCGGCATGCCAGTCCTGCTGTATGAATGGTCCGTAACGCAGAGCTGAGCTGCACAATATATGCCCATATCAAAGACTCTGGAAGCAATCCAGCATGCTGCCGTGGTAAAGGTCCATCATGCTGACCTAGAAGCAAAATGAAGTAAGCATCAATTGTAAGGCTGCTACATAAAATTAAAGTCAGTACATTTCTGAATTATACAATTAATTCACATACTCATTTCATTCAACTCATAATAGTCCTCAAAAGACTTATCTGTTATGCTTTAATGGTTGGGTTGTTTTTTGCTTTTGTTTTTTTATTTGGTTTAGGGTGGGTTTTTTGGAAGGACACTATTTTAAAATGCTGACAATTCATAAGGTGTTATTATTTTCACTCTCATATTCAGGAAAACTGCTGATTTTTAAAGTTTAGAATGAATAACCACTACAAAAAGAACACTGGTTAGAAATTGCTGAAAGTGGGTGGTACATCAAAATATGCAGGTACTTCAGAAGTAAAAATGCCGGTATCCTGAGACAAGCATCTACCACAGTAGCTGCAGCCGATCTCATTTTACCTCCTTTATTATAGGAAGGTTTACAAATCAAACGAAGTAACAACCTGGTTTCCAATTACATGGACAAACCAGACTGGGAGATATGGTGGCTGAACATTCACTGAACACAACTTCACGTATGTTCTGCTGTGACCCAACTCTGACAAGTCATGACTGCACGACCCCTGTTCCATGGGCCATATGAAAGCAACGCATCGCTCCCCTTCTAAATGGATTTGTAGCCTTCCTTTCAAAAGTAAAACTAATTCTTTGCAAACACACACCCAAATTCTACATTGCAAACTGTTCCTGAGTAATACTGAGCCAGAGATGAAAAAATAAAGATATAGATAACAAGTGTTATTTTTAGTAAGATGCGTGTAATACAAAGAAGTTGCTACTGTTTGTGTGGCACAAAGCTGAAGAGAAGAAAATACACCCAGATTAAGACAGAGCATCTCAATTTTACAAAACATCATCGGCATTTCATGAGGTTGCCTCAGGACAGTTTTTGCTAGTTTTGAGACCAGTAATATCATCAGTATTCAGTAAAATCATGTAAGCGTCCTATTCAGTTGTTAACTGACTGGACTCCTCTCTTCCAAACATTTGTTTCTTAGTTGTTGTTGTTTTGGTTTTTTTTATTTGGGGTTTGGTTGTTTGGTTTTTTCCTCTCCCTACAGGACCATATCAACATCTGTGCACTTGCTCAAAATAACTTTGTGTGTGTATGCTTGCTTGTGTTGCTTGTGTACACACAAACACACACATATGCGAGAGTTAAAAAATGAAACACATTACTGAAAAATTTTTATTTAGAAATTTTACTGATTTTGGAGTCATGGGCTGGGAATGTTCCCAGCTTTCATTTCTGAGCTTTTGTTTATTTTTTTTTAAACTTTAGTTCATTTTTCAGATTTAAAGTGCTTTACTTTAAATTATAAAGATCAAGACACTGACTCCTTTAAATAGCAGTAAGCCTGGCATGTCTATTGAAAGCTGAATATAATGAGATACTCTTTGTTTTTTCTGGACTCCTGATGAATCATTATGCAAATCACTTCCCACAAACCAGCATACCAGAAGTCTCATGTAGCAAACCTTCCCCCCCCCTCCATGATTCTCTCTCCTTCAGCATGACAAAATTATGAGGATACAAAATGACTGAGAAGATGTAACCTCTCTTATTAGTTGAAGGTTGTTCTCTATAGAATACACTTTATATTTGGCAAACAGCAACACACGTGGCAAGTTTAACAGGAATGTGCATGGACATTATAAGACAGAGTTACACCTGTATGAAATAAGTATGTCCAGAACAGAAATGTTGCTATACCATCCCAAAGAGAGAGAAAAGCCAAAACCTGGGGCTTATTTTTCTGCATGCAACTTAAAACCAGCAGCCCTTGCTCTTTGATTTCCAGATAAAGGCAATGTAACCAAGAGAATATTCAACATATGCTGAAAAGCTGAAAGATCTGAGTTCAACACAGGTTCTCTCCCTCTATCAGGAAATCTCAATCTACAAATGCTACAACATTATTTTATACTGGAAAGACTCGCTTGAGGCTACAAGTCAAATCTAGTCTGCTGCTTTCAGGCTGGTTGGCTGCATCCCACGTTCCCTTACAGTAAAGGTACAAGCTAAACCACTGGAAGAATCAGTCTTGAAATGTTCTCTTATGTATCTGTCTGTTCAAAACAAGTAAGATTAAAAGGCAGCTTAGTTTGCTGCAGTGCAGACTATGAAGTATGTCCCATGAAGGCTCATCAGACCTGCCACAGATGGCACTTGAGCAAGGACCCAAGGAGATGAGACCCAAAAGCTCGCTCTTCAGGCAAAACACATAAGAATCTAAGAAAACGTTACAAAAATGATCAGAAATATTATACTCCAATAAGTGGTACTTTAGAGGTTTCATGGTTGATTTGAAAAAGACTTCCTACCACAGGTTGAATCCACAGCCACAACATGCAAAATTTCAGATTATGTTCTTCTCATCTACAGACAGGCTCACCTCTCCCACTACTTTCATCTCTCTATGCAGAGTATAGATACTAATTGAAAAGATTAAAAATTAAAAGAACCACCGTTTCAAAAACACAGGTTTATCCATTACTTCTCCTTACTGTGTTAAGATGAACTCATTGTCAGCATTATTTATTTAAGTTCTATAGCATGATGTTCTTCACTGAGCAAGAAATGTCCCCTTTGCACTGGTGTGTGTGTATATACTTTTTTTGTTTGCTGGTTAAAAAAGCATTCAAATGAAATTCAGCTCCCCAGAGCAAGGATAAAGCCAGAGATAATTCCGAAGAGCTGGGACCACCGGCAATAGGACCCGTTTTACATTATCAGGAGCACTGTCAGAAAGCACACTAACAAATAGCGATTCACATCAGACAGTTACAAAAAAAAAAAATCAGAAGCTCAATGAAAAATTTAGCTGCTCACTAAATTGAACCTCTCAGACCTGTAAATCACCTTTTCACATTGGGAACTGTGAATTGTTGAGTGTTTGCTTAGTGTTCCTGACTTAAAGTATTGAAAGTAAGATAAATGCAGCAGCCTTCATTTCTCCCCCTTCTCCAGGGAAACTTGAGCTTTGGTTTTACATTTCCCAATTTTCAATATACGGAAAGGTTCTGAACTACTAGTGCAGCATTACATTTTTATAAAAAATCTGAAGATATTGCAAACTTGAATTTGCTTCAAAAAAGTTGCAGCTTTTGGCAAATGTACTTTAGCATAATTTTTAGTCACATATTTTGTCCTCAACAACATCACGATGACTTTCAATATTCATATATTCTTTCTTCTCATCACAGTATAAGTATACAACTTATTTATTTTTTTGATAGAAAAGGTAATTTATGAAAAATCATTCAGCAATGGGGGATGTAAAAACTGTGAAGTCAGCAACAAAGTCCATTTTTGTGCATTACATACTACTATTAATGAGTCCAAAGGAAAACAAGGTCCAGGAAACTTGCCTATCTTCATTAGAAAGTATTGGTTTGCTGAAAAGCAGAATTTGTGGTACAGAAAATGATTGTAACAGCTGAAAACCACTGTAACAGCACGTACACTAGCGTGTAATTACTCAGAGTGTTTTTAATAAACAGACCAAAGGACATTTGAAAGGCATGCTTATCTCTGCCAACCACAAAAACTCATCAAGACAAAGAAAAAAACCTTACTGGCAGCTGTGAATAGTTATTGTTAATTTGCCAGGATTTTCTAGTTGACAGTTTTAATGTACATTCAGAATGTGGTTTATCATTTAATTATTGGACTGTTAAGAACAACGTTTCAGTACTTTTGGGCTTACTTGCAAATTTAAAGAGAAAATCATTTATGCAGAAACATGTACTATAATTTAAAGTTGAGAAATATCAGAAAGATGGAAGAAAACTAACAAGTTCCAGAAAAACAGATTTAATGTTTAGACACTTTTGACAGAAATATGAGTATTGAGGAAACATGAGGAATGAGAATCAAACAAAAGAGAACTTTTCAAATAAGTAACAATTAACTGAAAAATCAGACTTCTGATTTTAACACTTGTGTAAATTTAGTAAAATACAATAGAATAACATCGGATTATCATATGTACCACCTGAAAAAAAGATGATATTTCACTGCCTAAAGAGCACAAGCAATAAATTCTATAGCATCCAAAAGTAACAAAGACATTAGTTTACAGTATAAAAAAATAAACATAAGCGGCTTGTCTCCCCCCACCAAATCCCTTCCAAAGTAGTTCTGTAACAGGGTCTGTAAATAACAGCAAAAAGCGAAAACCCAAGACTGACCACACTGACACCAGTGACATGCAAGACAGCTATGTAAACCATAATCCTCATCTTTTAACTGTCAAAGTCTCGTGTTGCCAACTAGAGTGTTCAACATAAATAAGGTTGCATACCTGAAATCAAATTCTCTGAGTTCACTGATCAGGTTCACAGTGTTGTGCCTCCTAAAACCTTTAAAAGCAATTGTACTAATCTGGGCCTCATGCTGCAGAGTACCCAACTTCCATCCATTCCCCTGCTTCTCTTGGGAGTCTCCTCTAGGCAGGCAGACGGCCAAGAAACTCTGTGAGGGGATGGAGAAAGGATCCGTGAAGGCAGGCAATTCTGAGAAATCAAGTTATAGGTATGCAATCTTATTTTTCTCTTTTAAATTGCTCCTTCTACTGAGGACCAGGCTACAGAGCAGCAGTTACCAAAAAAGAAAGGCCAAAGCAAAGATGTGCAGAAAGATATGGCAACATTGAGGCACTTCAGGTGATTATTTTTTCTCTAATTTATTTAATAAAAGGACGAAAAGAGCAGGTAACGAGAAGTGCCATGGGCAGGAGAGAGTTATCTTTCTTACATATCTGCAAGTTCATTTTAATTAAATACTACTTTGGGTTCGCTGAAGAGAAATTGATGTCTTATTTCCAGTTTCAAAGACCATCCCTGCCTACAGAAGGCAGTTGAAGTAAGTCAAATAAATGGTCCAGATAGCCCATATAGCCTGCTTCAATACATACACTAAAATCAGAACACTAGCTTGCAATAGATACCTGAGCGTATAAACAAACAAATAGAATACTGGAGTAGCCTCTAATGATTTGCAGCTCAGAGAACTCCTGAGCTAGATAAAGTGTCTTTGCAGTTAACAGTCCTCAAGTATTTCTCCTTCATGAGTAAGCCCACTTTCCCCATAAACCCAGACAAGCGTCCACAATAATCTGTGACAAACATCCATGGCTAAATTATCTTCAGACAGGTTTTGAATTTGCTACCTGGATAGTTTCATTTGTCAGTTTGTAGTTCTAGGCTGGAAGAAACGGGAAAATTATCCCTGATAATTTTTCTGACACCTACCACATTCCAGTCATTTTTAACCCCATCACACCCCTGTCCAATTTTAAGAGTGTGAAAAGCACTATTCTACTTTGCTGTTCTTCACAGAGAAGCTGTTCCATGCCTTTGATCATCCCTGTCACTTTTTCTCAACCTCATTGCTGTTCTAAACCTTCAAAATGTGTAACTACACAACTACAGATCTGAGTCTATGATGCACCAACATCTTGAATACAATGTATTCTGTTTCATTGTTTACTCTTTTCTTAATACCCCGCAACAATCTATTTCCTATTTGCTGGTATTAAGCAAGAGGACAATATTTTCCTTAATCTACTTAACTACAGCCCCAGATCTATTACTGAGTGGTAACAGCCACAATAGAGGCCATCATTTTTTGTTTAGAGCTATGTTTTCCCTCAATCACATCAGTTTACGTTGCACCACCTAGTAGATTATTGCCAAGAGTCCCAATCTTGTAAGATCCTTCTGCAATCCATCACAACTGGCCTTTGTTTTTAACAATCCAAATAATTTGGTATTATCAGAAAGCTTTGACAGACCATTATTTATCTTCAGTGCAAATAAGTGAACGTGCTAAGAAATACAACTCCCAGCACATATTCTTGTGAGACTCCATCAGTGATTTCCTTTCAGTGTGAAACATCAACTGTTCCGTCTTTCTTTGTTTCTTATCCTCTAAGTAGTTATTAACCTAACCGAGGACTTTCTCTTATCTCACAGTTCACTTTGATGGACTTCATTGAAAATCCAAGATCTTATCTACGGGATCTTCCTTCAAAGAACTTTAATAGATTAATAAGACACGAGTGCCCTTTATGTGAGCAAAACTTAGTTTTTCTCCAGTGTGACAAAAGATCGTCTCCCAAAGAATTTTATTGTACCTTCTATTATTTTATCTAGAATATACATCATTCTTCTACAATACTCTAGAGAAGTATAAAAACATAACAAGGATTGATTTACATGGAAATTGAAAACCACAGGTGAGAGACACTCAGAAGTCTAGTGCTGCACGTAACAGTCATTAACCTGGTAGTAGGTATTACAGGTTTATCCTACCAAATTAGTTTCAGATCAGACTCCCTGAATTTATAATGGCATTCTTTGACTTGCCATGGGATACGATAAATTAGTCTAGGGTTTCCTCTGAGATTATCACCAAATCCAATGGTGGAGCTCGAGTTCCAACCTCACTTATACCAGTCAGCTCAGTGCAAAGCCAGTGGGAATTATTCAGTATATAAGGGATCTACAGACTTTTGAACATATTCACACACTACTAATCCATTATACCCTTATCTACCAGACAGCCAAGTGAAGTTTTCCATGTCAACCTTAGAAACAGATTGAATTCACAGCTAAAGACTCTAATTGTAAAAGGCATAAGACAGAAGAAACCTTATACTGGTCGCCTAAAGACATTTAGGAAACGAAACTAAACAAGGCCAGGTCATAGTTGTCTGGTCACACCTGGATCTACATGACCATCTGCATGAGTCGTCTAGATCACGCCTTCGCTGCTGGATCTAATTTCAGGGTTGGTCCTGCATCGAGCAAGAAGTCGAGCCAAGGGCTCCAAGGATACCTTCCTACCCTAAGTCTTTCTGTGACTCCATTGAGCTGTGAGCATCTCTCTTTCTCAGCATGGTACTGGGATCTACTAATAACTTTGGCCTGTTGTGTTCCAGACAACCCCTGGGTGAAGTCTGTGGGACTACATGGGTCATGAACCGGTTCTGATAAGGGAGCATGATTGCCAGTGTACTGTTTTGGAGGTGAAGAAGCTTTAGCCATATGGATATGAGCTCTGCTGGGAGACTTGCTGAGCCACAGACCATGCTGTGACAGATTTTATTCACAAATGTAAATGTAGTTTTAGTGACTCCTTTGAAATCATAGTATAAATCTGAAAAAAAAAAAAAAGACTTAAGATGTGAAGTTTGTGTCTGAAAAGAATATATGCTAGAGGGATTTTGTAAACCATTTCTTGTCTTAACTAGTACTTCCCATTTCAAAATGTTAAATAAAACACTGTCCTCATAATACTTTATGAGAAAAAAAAATTACAAGTGGAGGGCATCTGAAGAGTAAGCATCAAATTGACATAGCATATGTGTTTTATGATTTTGGAAACATCTCCAATAAGGTCTCTGTGACAGACCTACAATTGGGACCCCAGAATTCTTGGCTCCCAATTAAAACTTACTTCCCTGTCAAAAAAAATGTTACTCCCTTACAAACTGACATCAGTTTTGCAAGTTAGTCATGTCAAATGTGACCAGAAAAGTAAACTGTTCATTGTTAGACTAACTTTTAACTCTAGTGACACTTTTCTGTTATTAAAAAAAAAAAAATTCAGAAATTTTACAGATAGAAAGTGGAGTTCTCTAATCCAAATCAATTTATATGACAGAACTGATTAGCTAAAAAATTAAGCTGGAAAACAATTTCTGATCAGCTATTAACTGCTTAAGTATTAGGAATAGTTTACAGAAGTATTGTATGATAATGTACTTCCCTTACCCCATTTTCGTTTTGTGAAATAGGCATCAGCACTAGGGTCATTGAAGTGTCTGCTCATCATAGTCTCTCCACCAGCGTGAAAATCATATGCAAACACAAGAGCTTAAAAATAGAAACATGTGACAATTACTAACTCAAGCATATTTAGAAAAAAGTCTCAACACATCACAGTTGGAAAAAAAAATCCAAAAACTTACAATGTTCTCCAAACGCTTTAGTGGTAAACACTTCACGCAAGGTTACTATATTTGAGTGCTGAATTTTTTTCCACATGTCAACCAATACCATGCACTTTGTGTTAACAAGACGAAAACCTAGAAAAGAACAAAACCCGTGGTTTAAAAATGTAATGTTTTAGAGGAGAATTTTTTACTTTAACATTTCTTCAGAAACTACGGAAAAGCAACCAGACATTAAAAATATGACTAGCATGCTTAGGAATGCTAGTCCTGTTGAGACAACTCAATTTTTCTCACCATGTAT
>JAOXJK010000001.1:189052142-189066921 GCA_025774025.1 Xenus cinereus
TTGTAGCTGTATTATCCTGATAATATTAACAGAATGTTTGTAACTGCTCACTTAGCTTGAATTGTGTATTTTTTTGACATCTCAAAAACTATGTGTGCTAATTCAGCACAATTATTTCTTTTGTTCTTGAAAAGTGAATAGTTCCAGCAAAACAAACAAGATTTTTTAATGTAAACCATAAGAAAATCTTACACCTTCCTCTTCCGTCATTTATTCTTTTTATAAAATACAAAAATATAAAGTCTACACTGTTCTGGGGCAGAATTTTTCTTTATATTAATACATATTCATGTGTGTACACACACCTTATAGATAAGCAATATTGTGGAATTACTGCTTGCTGATTAGTGTATTACCTTAATAAAATGTGAATTATGTAATAGGCACTTCTGAATGTTTAATTTTTAAAGTACTTCTGAATGGTAACGTATGTAGTCTCCTAAAAAACTGTTTACAAATCAACTGCATGACAATAAATGTTACATGTTGTGATAGCAGCAGTTCATACTGCAAAAGAAAGTTTCCATTAAGGTAAAAGTTGCCTTGAGTGACTGAGTAACACTTAAATATTTCAACAGATACCGCATAGATGGTTACATTTTTAACAAAAGACTAAAACATGAATGCATTCTTAATCCATTGTGCGAAAAGAGCAATTTCAAATGAAATAATATATTACTATTAAATTTGAAGGATGGCTAATTAAAATGGCCATAAAACTGAAGCAGCTCTACAATTTGTGTCTATGATATTCTAGCGATTCTCTTCATCTAGGGAAAGTTTTTGACATGTCTTTTTCACTCTACTCCAATAAAACATAGTATCAACTGGTCTTTACAAGCATGCAATCTCTACCTGGCCAGAAATAACTGGATTCAAGAAACTTTTTTTTTCAATACAACATTCAACTGTAGGAACTAGGAAAAAAACCCAACAGCCTTCATATAAACTAATGAAAAATTAACTGAACACTTCTCTACTTTAAAATAAAAACTGTATGTACAAGACACAGTACACTCTAAATCTTGGCTTAAAAATGAAAGTGATGGCTTTCAACCTTGCTAAAATGATATTGCAACCTTCTACTGAAACTTTCTCAGAAAAAAAATTAAATCTATCACTAGTGGTTCTTATTGATACAGTTCCAAACAATTTCTACTGTAAGATTTACTTTTTAAAAAATTTATTCCTGCCAAAGAATAGTTACAAATATAGATCCTTGATGTCTTTGCTTTGGCATTAATGCCAGATTAAAAGCAAAGGAAGACAGTCAGAGTAACACAAATCCTTTCACATGTCCTTCCAGTCTCAGTTAGGTCTGAATTTGGAAGGACATTGAGAGCTCAATGAAAATCATCTATCTGGTGGGCAGAACATATGGGCTTCTCATTTACCAATATATATAGTGTAGTTCTAGATGTGAAAAAAGTTTGACTACAGTTTGGTTTTACACTACTAGAACAATATACAACAACTTGCAAGAAATTTGCTGCTAGTGCTGCAGTGGGCACCAATAGGCTGAGGCAGCAAATACTGAAGGTGACAGATTCTTTTGAGAGACTTCTATTAAATTCTTCTGAATCTAAATAAACATTAGAAGTCAAATATCACATAAAAAAGGAAAAAACCTTTGAATACAGTGAAACTGATTGAAGATCTCACTGACTTCATTAGTATTTCAATCAGTTAAAACCTTACTAGTATTAATATTTAACCACAACAAAATAGAATTAAGGGGAAAATAAAGAAAAATGGCTATATTAAAAAGGTGAACATATATTCCTACTGACTCATACTGAAGGAAAAAGATCCTACTGAACATACGATGGTAACAATGTCATAAATATGGAACCACCCCTCACAGAATTAGACAAGCTTTTTTCTAGCTGTTTATATAAACACATACCCACCTAAAGGCCTAATAAAAAAATGGGATTTGAATAATCTTTTTACAATTAATTTATTTTATATATATAAACATTATTATAAATCTATATCAATATCTATAAAATGGAGAAGAGTGGTGTCAAGATCATTGGTATAAGATAGAGAGAGCTCTCATTTTAAGCTTTCCCTATGGGACTTGAGCATTCTCCTGCATTAAAATTCAAATGCCAATAGGAGTACTAAGACAAACACAAAAAAGCCCACTTCAAATTGTCTTTCCTAAACTTATCTACCAGTAAACATGGCTCCCCATTCCTTGTCTCTGTGAATTTTAATACCGTCCATGAAGAGGTCAAATACTATCTTGAAAGGTAAACTGAAAGGAGAAAGGGCTTCTTTCACTTCACAATTATTTACCATGACACCTTCTTTTAGAGGAATGACACCAACACAGAACTGCTTGCAGGATTTGAATGTCTTTTCACAACATTCACAGTGACTGTACAGGCTACCTACACATACCTGGAACACCTGCTGTTATTCTCATTTTACATAGAGAGAAAGATCATATTTAAATATCCCTCTTCATTGTCATATTTTCACTTCTTGCATTGTTTTTTACTTTTGAAATGTCATTGTGACTGAGGAAAGGGAAGTGGTAGACTTTGAAATTTGAGACAGTGCCCAAAGATATTTTATAAGATCAACACTTCTAATAAAGCTTTGTAGCATGCAATGTATTTAAATTAAAAGCTAAGTTGTATTTTGAATGTGAGAATTCATACAGATAAACATGATCAAAAAAGGGCATCAATCATGAACTTTCATTAAGGACTCAGTGTCCACAGTTTTTGGATTCAATGAAAGTTTACAACTTAACAAAGCAGGATTTTATTAAGCTCATGTGTATGCAAGTCAGCTGGCCTACATCATCAATACTTTTAAAAAAACCTGCAAGTTTTGCCTACAAATTTACTTACCTACAACCATATCCCCGTGCCTCTATGGCTTGTAACACATTCAGAGGTCAAAAATTAAGCATTTATTATCATCTTAAGGTTCTGTACTTTAGACTACTAGGTAAATTTTTAAGAATAACAAATCAAAATAAATAATAAAACCAGACTATTTCAAGAACTTTAAGCAGCATCCTTAAATTAATTAAATATTTCTTATTATTAAAAACTTTCTATCAGGTCATCAGCATTGTAACTGTGCATTTCCAAGTTAATTAAATCTACTTAATTCCCTAAACAATTTTAGAAGTCATCAATTCTTCCTCCTCAATTTTATTTGGGAAAAAAAAACCCTAATTTTACAGTCCCTTTGACTTCTTCCTTTCTTGTATTCTTCCGGAACAACTGCGGAACTTTTGATGCAGGAGGTCAGAACGAGCTCTTAGGCTACTCAAACCACCTCAGCTGAAAGTGCTCCATTTCCAGCTGGGGTGATAAGCTCCAAGAATCTTGTAACCCATCATAAATGGAGATGGGTCAACTAGGCACAAGCACATAACTTTCATGCTCCTGGCTCCTAAGCCTGCAGGTTCAGACTGGCAGCAGAAATGGGATTCTGCATAAGCTCAGAGCCCATCTTGGACTAAATATAGAAGCAACAGCAATTTGCCGTCATTTCCATCGATGACAAAGGCATCACTCTTGAGCTATAACCCAGCCCAAGCAAATCCAAGCCAGACAGATTTTCTCTGCTGGGGGATATACATCTGTTTTCTCTCAAGTTTAACACAGCAATAATGTCCTATCACTTTGATGACATTCATGAATTTCTTTCATATGCTTTGTCGCATATTTTAATGGCGATATTACTCTGAAACCGCTACACAAAAGTGGATAAGCTGAGCTTGTTAGCAAAAGTACTATTTGAAAATTGTCAACAACTCACTAAATTTCCCATACAAATTATAAACAGGATGTGTTTCCTAGAAAGGGAATGGAAGGAACAAAAACTTTCTCCAACTATTTGCGTAAGTCACATTTTATCTCACTATGTTTTCGTATTGTATTAAAGGCCACTGAGATGAAGACTGACTCTGTTGAAATTATGCTAGAAAGCACTTATCTAAGTAAGTACACATAAAAGTCAGAGTAAACTTCTTCCATGCTACGCCCTAATGGATGTGTCAGGTGTGGAGACAACAAGTTTAATAGTAAAGTATGGTCGGTTTCAGTTATCATTTTTTTCCAGTACTGCTGATAAGACAGGTGGAACAAATATTTTCCAGGGACAACCAATTTTGTGAACAGTTATCTATGAAATACTAGATGTCAAAAGTGGTTTTGATTTACACCTACCTTTAGGGAAATTTCAGAAATTAGAGATGTGAAAGAACTTAAGTTTTTTCCAAAATCAAAGGACCCTTCTCATCATTTACCTGCTTTATTATGGGTGAACTAGACTATGGAACTTTTAGCAAATTATTTCTACTATGTTTCCTTATTTCTTATGAAATTTTGATTTCCTCCACTTTCTTTTGTAAGCTACTATAAGCAATCTTAATCACATGCAAATGCTTAAATCTTACATACATTTCCTGAAAGTTATTCTACTGGAGAATATATAGCATTTAACTGGAAATAGACTTATCTTTATTTAAAGGAAAAATCTTATAAACTCTTTATCTGGGTTTCATTTGATTATTTTTTTTTTCATTTGTTGAAAGCTAATGGATCCCAACAATGATTTTTGATGACAATTTCATAACATACTTAAATCTTTTTTTTTTATTCTGTTATCCCGTATGGCCTAAATGGTCAAGTTTCCCCACACATAAATCCTGCTTTCTTATTTAAGAACCTATTTGTGTGGAAAGAGCACCTCCTAACTCGTCTTGAGGTAACAGAAGTTTTGGTGGATGTATGCTATTGACAGCTAAACCACGTAAATAAAAATAAATGTCTATGAGTATTATTTTCACAAGACATTTAGGTTCAGAGAATTCTGCAGTCAGTATAGAGAAAAAAGCTTCTAGAGAAATTAAGAGCACCCAATCCAGATCCCTACTCTGAACTATATTCTCTTTTTAATTACACAGGAAGAGCAGGGAAACAAGACAACTTTGCCTAAAGTTCTCTCTTGTGAACACTCCCCCATCCCTCTCATCCATACACAGTAGTATTTGAACCTAGACAGTTTTCAGCATTGGCATCTATATTTCTAGGAGCTCAAGTTGTTGTACGAACTTCTTTCATCAACAGTGTTACTTATCCTTTCAAGTATTACTTACAGATAGTAAAGAAATTGGACTGTGAAGGATCCCTCTGAGATCCCACTGGACACTTTCCAAAAGTAGATCATTTTACTGTATTCTATTTACTCCTTTATACACTTTTCAATCCAGGTGACAAGGCTGAGAGGCATATAAACACAACAGTTTTCCAATAAGACTGTACAGTACAATATAGTATGAAGCAGACACAGTACTGCAACATGTTCATTTGGTCAGCAGAAGCAGCAATTGCTTTTCTAGCCTGTTCTGATAGTTCTAACATGCGACCTAAGTACTGGCTTTTTTCACATTGACACTGAGATTTATCCCCTGGCATCCGGAGAGGCTAAAGTTCAGTTTAACAGATGGTAATTGCCAATACTGGTTTAAAATCCTCAGTATTTACAATATTTTCCCCTCTGCCTTTTGGCAGCTACCTCGTGCTTCTTGTCCATTACAAGAGATTGTCAAAGGTTTAAGTATGTACAGAAACTTGCTAAAGGATCTGCAATGTGTAATATCCAGTGTTGATGGCTATATCTTACAACTATTTAATTTAAGAAAAAAAAATATTAGAATTAAGCTAACTTTTTAAGGTCAGAAGTCCAAAAGATGCATGAAAAGCTTGAACTTTTTAAGTGTTAAAAAAAAAGTCTCGTCACTCAGAATTGTATGACTGCATGGAACATATTCACTAAGAGTCTTAACATCTTGAAAGTGAGATTACACATGACAGATACAATAACAACACTACTTTGCAAGGTAAATTATTCTAGAATAAGCTTTTTTTCTACTTTTTGTTTTTCACTGAAATGTTCAAGTCCTCATATATACTCATTAACATTGAAGATAATTACTTCTACATCAACGTGTGGTAATCAAAGCACATATTCACTGTAGACTGCAATGCATTTCTAAACGAGGGTAGTTCAAATCATCTTCAGGTACTGCTCTGGCAAGGACCGCACAGAGCACAGTATGTAATAACTCAGCACCCTTTTTTCCCCAAAAAGGGCAGAGTAAAAGAGGCTGGGTTAATTTCAGTGCTGCTGTGGCTGAACAAATTTCACAGTCTCCAGTACTATTTCCATACTACTGGAAGATAATTCCCAAGTTCCTGCACTTTTATATGCTTGAAGATTGCCTTAAAATTAAGAGCTAAAGCAGGAGGTGGCTACATTTGTACCCAATAAATCTGATTACTATCTACACAGTGTTTTATGTTTATCATTAAGTTAAAAGAAGCAACGGTACTGCACATCATTACTCTCAACTTACCTGGTGCTAGCCCAGCAGTAGCAGGACTTCCCATGGAGGGGTGAGAGAACAAGGCTTGAGAGAAGGCAGACATACTTGACTGGGATACATTACTCAGCCTGGAGGTTGATCCTCCTTTAGGAATAAATTCACTTGCAGAAGGATTTGGTGTCTGTTTAAAAACAAACATAAAATAAATGTTTACTTTAAATGCAAAGAGATGGAGAGTGCCTATTTGCTAGAAAATACTTTCTAGGCAAGCCTACCGAGCACAGGGACATGTTTAACTTACATAGAGCTTGCTGACAAGAACAGCAGGTACTGGAAGCTGGTCTGCACCAACAAATTTAAACGCATTTATAGCTTACATCTGAAGTAGCATTAGCAAGCTTTCTATATGAACAGCTGATGTATGAGTTCATACAAACACTTTGCAAAAGGCTTTCAATAAGCATTACATTATAAAATTGGAGAACAGACTTGACACAGAAAGCCTCACTACTGCTGCGCAGACTGTTCCCATGGGATTTCAGAGATTCATCTCACAGTAAGTAGCAGTTTCAAATTTAAGCAGTAACAATGATTCCTACTAAAGAAGTCATCCCTGCCTCTCTTTCCGATAGGCCTGTATGTTCCTTTTTTGCAAAGTTAACTTCTGTTTTAACTACCTATTCCATTTACACAGCAACTTTAATAATGATGTTTAATTAGTAACTACAGAAAGAAATAGTAGCAGGGTGACCATCAAACATTAATCTTTATTAGCACATAAAACGTGTCACACAACCATCTTTCAATTTCTATTAAAATCTATGCAGTGTTTTGTAGTTTTGAGGTGGGGTTTTGCTGGGTTTTCTTTGGTTTTGGGGTAGGAAGGGCTAGAAAAAGAAAATCCTAATTAGAGCTCTAAAGGCAAAAAAGTTTATTATTGGACAGCCAAATACACAAGACATTAGTGGAAGAAAAAAGAAATTAAGCAAAGAAATAAAAACAATTATTACATGGACACACTGAAAACTTGAAAATTATTAACTGTCAAAGTTAAGTTTATTAAGTGATCTTCAGAGTACCTCTCAAAAGTGTCTAAACAAAAAAAGTAAAATGAGAAAACAGTAACAGCTCCCAACTGATAAAGGACACTTAAGATAATTCATAACTTTTTTTTAAAAGCAAATTATATTGGATCACTTTGGTTTTAGGCAGTTTTAAAATGACTAAATATATCAACAGTTAGTTAAATTACCAATATTGATTTTTATCAATACGAATAAAATGGCATCAGAGAATTTGATAGTGTCAAATTAGAGAAGAAGTGTGATTACAAAACCCTCATTTAGACAGTGAAGTGTTTGAAATGTATTTTTTGTGGTAAGTTGGTTTTAATAACTTTATTTAATACTTCAGCCAAATATCATAGTATTAATTTCCAAAGCACTGAAAAAAGAAAAGTATTCTAAAAGCTGTAAAATTAAAGAGGATGCCCAGGTTTAAAAGCAAACAGTAGGAATATTCCACCTTTAAATCACACAGTAAATTTTACCTGCTAATGACCTTATGATGGTCATTCTACATATGCATGTGTCTGAATATGCAAAGAATAACTATAACTAAATACATAGACTGGTGAAGTAAAACACTTAGATTTACATAGGTAAAGAGTTCATAAGATTCTTCTAACCCTTCAATCACATTTAGTTAAGGAAAACTTGCTAAGGTATGCACTAATGCATCAAAACAAATGGTAAGTTGCATTATCAAATTGTAATACCCTGGATTTATGTGAATTTTAGGTACAGGAATAAGAGAGTTGTATTCCTCTAGATAAAATGCAGCATGCAACAATTCAGCGAAATCTGCACTGAATCTGAAAAAAATATGACAGAGGTCATAAAGAGCCAAGTAGAATTTGTCCAAATGGTGATACAGCTGAAAAGTCATCATCAGACAAAACTGGGAGAGCAAAGGACAGAATTTGTAGCGTTTTGCTAAAAGCACATCATTTCAAAGAATTACATGAGATCCACATTTTTCCCACTACTAAAACTGGCCAGGACAAAACACTGATCTATCACACCTAAATACTGTGTCAACTAGGCGACAAGGGCAGGGCACGGCATAAAATCCGAAGCATGCAAGTGGAGAGGACAGGCACCTTCTGCAAGATAACCTCAGCCTTTCCTGAAGTAACTGAGAGAATTCCCAAAATCCCATCCATACCATTCTGGCTAAACTCTTAACCATTTTCACCAAGTGATGCAATCAGTGCCTGCAGAACAGGGCTGCTTTTTATTTCTAAATGCATGCTGCAAGTTTTCATAGATCGGTTTTGGTTTCTAAAAGTTACTTAAATATCCATCAACTTTAAAGTGAGGCCGCTTAAGAACTCCACTTTAACTGGTGGAAGTTTTAGTTTATCCAAGAGAAAGAGCCAAATCCAGAAATCTGGTAGAGCAGTTTGGGTTTATACTGTAGAATCACAAACAGCAGTGGGTCAAGCCTGATGGAAATTCAGTTTTCATTCCATTTTTTGGTGTCACAATTCAAGATCAGTATCAAACCCTGATAAGACCGTGTTGTTCCTACATAATTTCCATGAAAGTATTTTACATGAGTAAAGAGCTTTGATTTGCAGAGTTAGGCCATTTCCTGTAAAAGTCTGGTTTACTCCTCTGTGACATTACAAAGTCGTAACCCAAGACTTTCCCCATTGATAAAAAGGTGATTTAAATTTTGGTTCCGATTTTAAAAGACCTTTCCATATTCAAGTTGTTTTGCAAATACAGAAAAATGTCCAACCTCCACTGTCATCAGCCAGTATAAGCTAATTATAAACTAGTAAAATTTAGTAATTTGTGTTCAAAGATATTTAATCCTTCATCAGAAAATTTGAAGCTTAAACCTTTGCCATGTTTAAGTACTTTCCATCTATGTGAAGTGGCAGCCCTTAAAACGCTTCCAGAAGTGTGTCAGTTTTCATCTGAAGTAAAACACTGATTTTTCTACAGACATTTTGCTTCTAAGAAAACGATATGAAACATATCTTGAACACCTTCATAGTATGCAGACTAGAGTAAGTGATTAGATGAGACTAAATGAGGGAATGGAATATCACTGTTAGTTCTTTAAGATCTAATATTTTCATATTTTTTTCCATATTTTGTAGACAATATTCTCCACCAATGCTCATGCAAATATGCCAAAATTAGGAAGCCACATTCTTAATGGCCAAAGATTCCAAAAGTTATGTTCCTGGTTTGGAAAAACAAACTACCTTCACTCCGGCAACTCATCATAAAAAGTATAAATTCTAGGGTTAGTTTTACATTTGGATCAATGGTAAATGTGTAAAATCTGCCTAAAAGAGGACTATGCTTTAAATCCTATAAGGCCGTTATTACAGTTTTTCTGTTAGAATCTTACCAAACTTCCCCAATGAGGTTGAGTTAAAAAAAAATAAATTTTTATAAGAATTAAAAGAATCTATATCTAGTTAAGGAAAAAAATTATTCTTTCTGTATTATTCTTAAATTTCCTAAAACCACAGCTTTAAAACAAATTTCACTTAATTAGTCATTAATTTCTCATCTCAGAGTACAGTAACTTCCTCATGTTAGGCCAACGTTAAAATTTTAAATCTGAGTAAATCAGGGTTGGTAAAAAAGGTAGAGAAAACAGGAAATTGAAGGCTTTTATTAAAATGTGGGGAGTAATGAAAAGAATGGAGATGCAAGAAATACTTAGAGGGCATGTAATGAATTATGCAATATTGTGATGTTAAAACCAAAAGCAGCGAATGCACTTTCTAAAGCCCGAACACGAAACACATAGCACTCTCTGTGCTATGCAATGAATTGAAGACTATTATTTTCAAATGCAAGAGTCCTATAAAAAGGCACATAAAAAACCTCTCAAAACATTAATTAATACGTTTTCAACAAACAGCATTAAACAGAAAGTACAGCTTTGTCAGCTATCCTAGATTTTTCTAGAAACCCACCTAAAGTAGCTTCCAACTCATGCATTTGCTAAAATTACTACCATTCCTTTTTCCTCTCAACCTGGCCAGTTTAAATCTCATCCCCCTTCTTCAAGGATATTCATAAAAATACTGTCAAACTAAAGCAGGGAAGCAACTTCCCTAGGCATTAACTGAATTAATACCGGCATCATTAATTCTTACCAGAATGATTCCATGAGGAAACTTCACCAAAATACCCTATTTTCAGACTCTTTGTGCTCTCTCAGAGAAGACCCTCTTTTTCAGTCAGCTTTGCAAAGAAACGTCCAAAGACAGACCATAAAACTGAGTCTATCCACCTCCACATACAAAAACTATCTCTATACTTCTGTGCATCAGAGAATATAAACAAAACACATCCAAATACAGCCCAAGAAAAAGCTGAATTTAGTCACGATGCAATTAGTAAAGATGGAGCCACAAGGAAAAAAAAGGAGAGAGGACTATAAAATATCTCATTGGTGTCACCAGCACAGTTTATCTCTCTGCTGGCTTTTATGTTTTTAGATATAAAACAAAATATAGTTAAAATATAGTTGGGAGGGGAAGAAATAAACATTTTGTGGGTATCACTGAAAAACCATTCAAGGCTCTTTAAAGCAAGGTGCAGATGAAAACAAAGAGCAAGCCAAGGACCTCAGCTGAAGACCATCGCTGGGAGGACCACACAGCCGCAGGCATTATTACTGTACGTTGAGGAGTTGCATGTATCAACAGATTTCCATAGTCCAGAAGTAAGTCTTGTTTCATCAACTGTTGATTTCAATACATATGCTTTTTTCCTCTCTGTGCTCCTCAGTGATACACTCCTAAGGCCCCGCACATTCATTCCTAAGTGAAAGTGATGCATTCACTTATAAATGACTCCTCAAAGTACCACAGAGTACTGAAGGATACGGTAACACGGGGATGCACAAGTTATGGAGCCTTTAGAAGGTCATGCAGGGATCCCTCAGGACTACTGGAAACCCCGCTTCTCCCTCTCATTTCCAGTTCAGCATCTCACAACACAGAGCTGCACAGCAGAGGCAGAGCCACCACCTCTTGCTTTGGTGGCTGCAACACTACTGCATTAGATCAGTCCTGGTCCCACATTCCATCAAAGCCAGCTACCTAAAGCAAAAAGTAGGCCAATTTCATTTCATTTTGGATGAATGTGCTAATGTACTTACCATGCTAAAAACGGGATACAAGCCTTTTTGTTCGCTTTTTATGTTCTCCTTCACATCCAAATTCATGCTGATCTGTTCTGACATCCCAAATTGCATAATCTTGTTGCAGAAAACCACCACTGAACTACGCCCATGCTATAAAGCAGGGCAGTCCCCTACCAGTCTATTTTTGGCATAGTTTTCAGAATATCTCTCAGGAATCCAAAAACATGCAGAAGTGTTGCTTGGTTTTTGTGTGTGGTTACTTTTTTGCTGTTTTGGGGACTTCTGTGTTGTTGTTTTTAAATAGACAGATGTGCCATACGAGGAGCTTCACTTTATGTAGAGAGCATTCACTGCAATCCCTCCGCTTCCAGGATTCCTTGTTAACTATGACATCAGGGAAGGACACGTTCTGTGATGCTGGAGCAGCCCAGTAGACACTGAAGGTCACTAAGGGCTTCAAAGCAGGTCTCTTCCCTGCTCCTATTGAATTCACGCAACATGCTTCCTTATTGCAATTACCATGACAAGTCATCACATCACCCATACAACAATATTAGCCGTATTGGTCTACTGTTCCTTTAGAAGAAATAGACACAATTTCATTAATACCCATAATTAATAGGTAATACTTGTCGGCTAAAGACTTCTCTTTTAAACCAGAACACAGGCTCAGACAAATAAAACTACTAGCAAAGTTGTTACGTTTTAGCAAGTAGATCTCAGTAAAAAGTAAACTTTTAAAGCCTCAGAATATTTCCACATTTCTCTATCAAGATACTTCAAAGTACTGTAAAAACTATAAAGTTTGGAAAGTCCATGTTTTTGATGCAAAATATTTGAAAAAATAATTTATATGTATTATTTTTTTGTTCAAGAGAAAAAAAAAATCAGTTATTCATGGTGCTTAAGAACTGATCTGTATAATAAAAAAAATGTATCCCTATCATTTTAAGCAGAATCACCATTATAATATGTATCACGCAGTGGTGTAGCTCAGGATATTTCCTAACATAAGGTGGGACATGTTAGTGAAGAACAAACTTTTGGTTTGTTTCTTTTTCTTTTTTAATGCACAACCCAGAACACAACTCTCCCTGTGGACTCCACTTTTAATCACGTAAGTGTAACATGGCATTTAAAGTAAATAGATCTGGATTATAAATTCACAGCCATGCATGAGAAATATTTACACTGTTTTACAATGCATGTTGTAAACTATTTGGCTTTTTAAAACAGCCACTTTTTGGACAAAAATTTCTAAATATTGCACCATGAAATAGTGTATTCTCACATCTTATACCATACTTTTGGAAGAGTGGAGATTCAAACAGAATCATAGACTGGTTTGCATTGGAAGGGACCTTAAAGATCATGAAGTTCCAACCCCCCTGCCATGGGCAAGGACACCTCCCACTAGACCAGGTTGCTCAAAGCCCCATCCAGCCTGGTCTTGAACACCTCCAGGGATGGGAAACACCATCACTGTGTCAACCAAATCCCCCTTTTGCGTATGTCTTTTCCAGACACCCCCCCCCAAAATTTCTGGCATTACAATTCCAAATCTCAGGATTAGCACACCAAGCCACACATCTGGAGTGAAAATCAGATCCATGAGGTGTGTGGTCACTGAGGTTCATCCCCTCAGAAGTGGCAACTGTAGCTACAAACAAGAAGGATGGATGGGAGCTGAAGAGCAGCAAGCGTGACTGTAAAAGGAAGCTGAGTTCTTCTGCAGTCCCATAAACTCCCCCTTGCTGGGTCAGAGGCTGGAGGATTGTATGGATGAGGCACTGAAGGATAATCAGAGGAATATGATCTCTGTGGCTCTCAGCTCAGTGTTTTCCATGAGCTTTTAAAAATTCACTTAAAATTTTTCACACCCCAAAAAAAGAGATTATTGAGTGTGGAGACTCTGCCTTTGAAACCGCTATGGTCTATTGGGTAAATAAGCATTTAGGGATTTTTCAAAAGTGAAGTATTGATCAAATAAGCTGCTAGAGCTCTTCTGTAAGAACATATTCCAGCAGCAAAGCTGTGTTACGCACCTGAAACACGGTAGCACTGGCTTCCCCTGATGCTGCTGTAGCTGAGATGGGGAGTAAGAGTCCCAGAAAGAGGAAAACTTAAGTGAAAAAGGTTTTCTGCGTAGGCAGAAAGACACCTTTGAGAGAAGGAGCAGTGCTCACCAGCTGCTGCATTTTGTCCTAAAGGACACTGCATTTCTGTGATCGGCCAAAGGTTTTCTATATAACAAATTCCTGGAAACATCAACTGCAGCGATGAAACAGGTATAAGAGCTGGAGCTCTGTCATCCTGAGCATCCTTGCTGTAGCACAGGTTTCTCTCAGGCGTGTCCATCCAATAGAGACACCTAACAAAGAGACATTCCCTTCCCTGAGTTACACACTTTCATGTCCATCTTCACCCAACGGGCACAACAGCCGCACTTCTGGGCTCTTCTAAGGTCTCCACAACAATATCAACTGCTGTCTGTTGCCTGCAACATTGAAGGGTGTAGGTGACTTTTCTTGCTGAACCCTCCTCCCTTTCACAGACAACGTGCCTGGCCCATGATTTCTGGCAGCAAAATGGTTAAACCAGCATTTCTGGCAGCTGCCGGGCACCCCTCATTCCTATTCCAGTGACGCACACCAGCACCTTGCCGGATAGAGTCCAGCTGCCTCCCCTACGCCGGCAACACCAGAGATTCTCCACTGAATCACAATTACTATAATTATTATTTTGTTACAGAGGCAAAATTACCATTTGGGCTGCGAAGCGCCACGCGCACCAACAGCGCTATATAAATTAAACAACAACGCTGCTTTGCATGCAGGCAACACCTTCGCCCAGAGATCCCAGAGCCGCTTAAAAGCATTAATTAAGCCTCACCGCAGTCCTGCGAAGGTAAGCTAAGTGTTGTAATGAACGACATGTATGTGCTGTTGCTCTTCAGCACAGGGAAACAGAGAGCTCGGCTGGGTACCAGAAGCCCCAGCTCACTCACCAAATAACAGAATCACAGACTCTTCATGGTTGGAAGGGACCTTTGAGATCGAGTCCAAGCAAAAAGAAAAAAAATTTAAAAAACACACCAACACCCCATCACCACAACAATCACCATACCCAACAAATCTCAGGCACTAGAGCATGCCCCAAAGTGCCACATCTACACGTTTCTTAAATACCTCCAGGGATGGTGACTCCACCACCTCCCTGGGCAGGCTGTTCCAG
>JAOXJK010000001.1:189067021-189084940 GCA_025774025.1 Xenus cinereus
TTGAACACCTCCAGGGATGGGGCATCCACAGCTTCTCTGGGCAACCTGTTCCAGTGTCTCACCACCCTCACTGTAAAGAATTTCTCCCTCGTATCTAATCTAAATCTCCCCTCTTTCAGTTTAAAACCATTGAGCCCTTACTCCCTCAGACACATAAGCTTCAACACCTGCACAGCGCTGCAGGCTCTCAGCAATTTTGAGAGGTAATTTTATTTTCTTGTCTTCAAACATAAATGGAAAAAAAGATCCCCTCAAACAGACATCCCTCCATCAAAATGTAACCTTTCTACTTATTGCTTAGTGCTCACCATCAGCCAAAATTTAGTTTGTATAATCTATATTTACACATGCAAATATCTCTAAACAGGTTTGCTACCTGTGGATTACATAGATACTGAATTAGAAAAACAAGGTTAATTTGAAATGTCAGCATGAAACTACCCATTTTTAAGTAGTTTCATGTACCAAACTTGTCCAGCCATTTTTTGTGCTTTTATGAATAAAATTTCCAGTTTTTAGCAGTTTGAGCTTTGTTTTAGTTCTTAGAAAATGTTCACATTAGAATACAAAGATTTACAACGATCAGAATGAAAACACCAAGATAAAATTCAGTTTCTCATCCATGTAGAACTTTACATATCCTCAGTCTCCTCTGCAGCCTGTTTTTACACCCTTCCCCATTCACTCTTGCCAGACTCAACCGTTCTCTGCAATCCCTCCCCTTTCTCCTATTTCCCATGGCGGGAACATCCTTCTGTTCTTATTTCCATCAGATATGCATATACATGCTTTTCTAAAGTCCTATGTCTCCATGGGAAGCTATGTAATTGCATCATGTAGTACAAAATCTTATGCTGGGATTCTGGCACAATAAAGGAGCTTGGAATTGCACCCTTCAAAAGCCATGTGCTCTGCAGTCAATCCCAAGCAATTGCCACTAACCTTGAGCTTCTCATTGCCACACTTTCAACACAACTTTGGAGGGCGTAGGTACTGAAAAGACAATTGCTCCTGGACAGAAGCTCCAGTCTCAGACTGCTAGCTCTCCAGTCTCCAGAAACATTAAGGGTTTTTTGCTCTAAGTGGATTAGATCAACAATAAACCTTGCTACAACACAGAAGAGCAGAGAAACAACGGAGGACATGAGTACAAGCAGGGCTTTTCCTGCCCTTTAACATTAACATGAAATTTGAAGACCAATTTTCTCTCTTCTCAAAACAACCATCTACTAATTAAGGTTTGCACTCCCCTTAGATACACATCGTAAATTCAATCCATCAGTCTTCTCTCCCTTGAGAGAAGTAGTGCTCCCCTGGCTCCAACCACTCCTCTGCAACCATGCCTGGTCCTTTCACCAATGTTTCCTTCGTGCTTCATCTTTACCACCCCAGTGGCTTTGCTGCTTCCCCTGCAGCAAAAGGGCCAAGACAGTTAAGCACAAATGTCCCTACGCAATGTAGTATTGGTTTGCCCCCATTACACTGCCCATGACTCCCAGTTTCAGTAACAAGATGTCAAACATGTATGGAAAGGCTCTTGTATGAGCTTCATGTTGGCCCTTACATGGCAGAAATTAAGTGAACTGAAAGAAGCTCTTAAGTTGCTACAAATTCTAGTTATAAGTCTATTGTCAATTTATCCATTTCATTCCCTTAGAAGACATCAAAAATAACACAACCTTCACAGAGAGTCTAAAGTAACAATCTCTGAAGAATCAAAAGCACTACACAAGTGCAAAACAGTAACAGCAGCAGTGTCGTAGTTATGACTACTGTAATAATTTCGGTCTAAGCCCCATTTAAGGAACATCGAGCAGATTCCTCCCAGACTAGAATTATCCTTCATTATCATCCCGAGGATAACCTGCTACTTCTGTACAGAGATGCTTGAATCCAGCTGTATCTCTCCCCTGTTAAGGAGCTGAAGAAAATTCAGGAATAAAGTAACAATAAAGTTTAACAAACAAGGTGAGAAATATAAATTATCCCAACATAAAAATTAAGACTTTACATTTTCTGGTCATGGTGGTTACATCCTCAAATTTTGTACTAAGGGAATTTGCATTACGTGTCAATCATTTTAATGAAAATCACTAATTTTACCAGTAGAAACCTTCCTCACATGAAAATTAAAATAAAAGGTTGTGGTTTTTTGCTTTTAGAATACATTTAATGATTACTTTTGCTCCTCCTCCACAGATTGTAACATAATCAAGCAAAGTACATAGCTAAGTGGTGGGTAAGAGAATAAAACATCTCTTAGTCACCCTCCTGGAGGGCCACTATGTCTACTTTGTGAGATAAATATTTGACCTGATCTCAACCCATATTTGGAGTAACTGCTTCTAACATTTTCCAAAATTTAAAATAAAGCATCCAAAACACTGAAAAAGTGACTAGTAAAAAATAATTTTACCTGTAAATTGTTTTCTGTGACTCTGTTCCACCAAACCATATTGATGGGTACTCCTGTTTTACACCTGTCAGCCAGACAGCCGATAGGGTTCTTTGATTTTCTTGCTTTTGATCCCACCGGAACTATCCTCTCATCCAGCATCCCCAGTCGATACTTCCTGGGCTACGAAAAAGAAGGAGAGAAACCAGGCCACTCCTAACAACCCTCATCTAAAGCTACACTAAAATAGGTATTACATTGTGATATAATTTCTGGATTGGTGGAATAGGAAACAATTTGCAAGTAAAATTTATCTGAGACTGTTTCCTTTCAATCCTGACTATTTGGTTAAATAATATTTAAAAAAAAACCACCAAACTTCAGGGACCACTAATTATTTGTAAGCAAAACTGTCCATCACCAGTCAGCCACTGAAATATGAGTATAAATTGGGGAATTCTGTAAAAACGATACATTTATTTTTTTTATAAAAGCCATATTTCTCAAATAGATACCTTCAATCACACCATAATAATCAACACTTCCCTCGGGATTTCTATCAAACAAGAAATTAACATTGGCTTTTGTATGCTTCTTTTTAAATTCAAATTTGCCAGGACAAATCTCCTGAAGACTTGCTTTTAAAAATCAGGTAGAACTGAGTAGCCAATTGCAGCAGAACTCAATGAGAAAAACATTTCTGCTCACATTAATATTCAAAAGACTAACTTCAGCTACTGTCTTAAGTGAAAATAGACAAGAACTGGTGCTATAAACGCATGAGAAACTGACTTGACAAAATAAAACATGCTTGAGGAAGTGAACATGCAGGAGGAACTTGCACCTCAGTAGGAGTGACATTCCTATTACATTGGCAGTGATCTCTATAAATGAAACTATTTATAAAGCATGATATTAACATTAAATTTAAAAAGCACACTGTAAAAAACCAAAAACCGTTAAAGACTTTCAAACAGGTAAGTACAGAAGTTCTCCAGATTCCTCTATGCTTTCAAACTTATGTGTACTACCTAGATAGGAAATACCACCAAAATAAATATTTCAGTATCTGTGCATATTTAGACCAGGACCGTTTATATTGATTATATCAACTATTGGACCAATTTGCAGGGGTTGGTCTATTTTTCTTTTGTTGTAGGTTTGGTGTTGATTTGTTTTTTGTTTTTTGAAGTGAAAATGCAGCCATCATGATCTGGATATAGACCACTTTTTAAGTAATCAAAGCTTAACTTACCTTTATTCAGGTATCTACTTCATCTGCCATCTTAGAAATCTTAGCAATGCGTACCTTGCTATGCATTTTAAAAATTGTTCCTCAGGAAACAAGGTGAGAACTCTAATTGGAGAAGATTCCCCACTCACACACAAGCAGTTTGTAAGACACAGGACAAAACTACCATAAAATGGCTGCAAAAACAAAACCTGAACAGATTCCCTCTTCTACTTTCCTGAAAATTTTTAGGCTGAAAGCTTTGGAAAGAATTAAAACTGAGTAGTCACTAGCACCTCATTTGCCAAAAAAACCCCCAAAAACCAAACAAAAAAGCCCCAAGGATACCAACACTGACTATGAAAGACAAAGGCAATAAACCCCATGAAGATCAAGTTAATCAACTTTAATAACAATAAACAAGACCTAATCTTGCCACACCAATTAGAAATTTGGTAAACTCTGTGATGGGTAGCACAAAGTCCTCCTATAGTTAAAATGCAAACTTGATCACGGTAAATCCAAATATTGGTTGTTTATTGGGAGAATTACTTAACTATTCGTCAACTTACCATCTTAGTAATTCAGAAGCAGTATTAATATCATAAACTACAAAGCTGTAAGGTCTGAGAAGTCAGACATACAAATAACGTTGGACTTCAGGGCAGGGTTCGAAGGCGGTATGTGTTTTCCTTAGTCTGGCCATTGGAAATAATAACGTAATGAAGAGTAACTGTTTCCCTGGCAGTTTCCCAGTCTTTCTCCATGTTATATCAAGTGCAGGGGCCCAGTCTGCCTCAGGCTACTGGGCTACAACCCAGTGTCCAAACACATTCCTATTCATAAAAGGTATTTTTAATCCTCCATAATAAAAGGTGGCCTATAAGTATTTTGAAAAAGGAGAACCAAAACAAAAAGGGAATTGAGCCAACATGGAGGGAGGTTATTTCGGTTACAATGAGATTCAGATTCCAGGCAAGAGAATGAAACTGTATTTTAAGCTTTATGAAGGACCATGCTGGGGGGCCAGGAGAGGCAAAGAATGGTCCATTCTATGCCATAAAGCAATATAGGGACAACATGAGTTCATATACCAGTAGTTCTGGGCCTACTGGTATGAAAAAATTAAACTAAAAAGAAGATGAGACTAAATTAAAATCTTATTTTCATTATCTACTATAAAACATCATCAGGGGATTACTAGGCCAGGACTTAATTGTTCAGACAGACATTAGAAGATGGGACACACAATATTAACATTTGGAAATCAATTTTTAGAATTCTTTCAATGCAAATAGACTGAATTACACCTGATTTCAATTAGAAAAATGGAATCTGATTCAGAAATCCGATCTGAGTTTACAGGAGACCAGAAAACACAGAAAAAAGTATCTACCAAGAGGAAAAAGGAAAGATCAAATAGACTGAGCCATTTGAATAAGCCTATCAACTTTGCTACGTCCCTGTGCTCTACCCAGAGCAGCAAATAAAGCAACAGAGACAGAATAGTGAATCTTGAAACAAGCAAGAACTCATCAACCACTGATCATTTCTGCACTACACTAATATATCTACCTAAAACACAAAGGCATGACAATCTGGACAAAGAAACCCAACTTCTTGGCTTGGGGACAATTTCTCTCGGATGATTACAAAAGTAATTGAATTTTTGCCTGCCTTTAAGTCTTTCTGCAAGGTAAAAAAACCTGTTCAGCCATACAGATGAAAGCATAGTTCAACATACTGAACCTTTTTTTGTTTGTTTTTTTGGGGGAGGTGGCTAAAGCATTTAAATACTTGCTAAAGGATTATGAAGTATTTCTCGAACTAGGTTGCAACTCCCAATATGTTTATGAGTTCCAAATGAGTTGTGAAAGGTCAAAAACATCACAATTATTTTTAAATGGAAAAATATGGTTAAACTAAAATAATTAAAATGAAATCTAAGAAAAAGAAAAAACCCAACAAAACCAAATTATTACAAAGCATTACTGGAAGAGTTTGGTTCCTCCTGGGCAAAGAAGTGAGATGCAGCAGTAATTACTGGCTGCAAATGTTTACATGAGGTAGGGAACAGCTGACTACCTTTAATTGCTAGCAACAGCCTGGCTCCCCAGGGTGACAAGCGCAAGCATTTTCAACCACAGCTAATAATTATAACCCTTGCCCTGTAGAATCAAGATGCAGCCAGCAATTAATGATAGGAAGCTACTGGATGGCATGATTAGAGGTAAGGTGTTATATTAGGAAAGATAAACCCCAAAGTATGAGACTTTGTTTAAACTTCAACTAAATCCCCTAAAACAAGAACGTGTTTCCAAGTAGCATCTTCACATCAGAACACTACTACAGGTGAGTAACTTAGCCCACGCTAGAAAATATTCCTCAAGTCAGCTTAATTACTTGCTTCCCATTCATTCAACAAAAAGTTTGAGAACATGTTTAGCAAGTCTATTTTCTTCCTGCTATTTGCTGTAGCAGTGTCTTTGCCCCTGGTTCCTTCTGTTTCACAGACAGCGGCCAATGTCATGCTTCCTCTTTCCAATTTGGGGTTGGACATGCCACTGGTGTAAGATATTATGAGACTATCCAAGAGAGATAAGTCTAAACAAGAAAAGGTTTACGTAAATTCAAACTGTAAGGACTCCTCCTGTCTAACAACTTGCATGTCATATTTAAGTCTGGATAAGCTGGTAAATCAAACTACACAATTCCAAAGTTTTCCTCCACTGAAGATCTGCAATTGGATTTTGTCAGGATCACTCATGACCCAAATTATATTTCTGTTCCTTAAAATGCACTTATCTCCAGCAGGCTTTGTATTTTAGATTTGCATGATATTTTCTGTACCAAAAAAATGCACAATTAAGTTTGGTGTACAAACACATGAGCAAGATACTGTGTTTTCAAGTATTGTGAAAAAATTGAGCTATGGCAATGCTGTCTACATGCATATACCTCTGAAGGAAATATAAGTGATCTTAAGCCTTTCCCATCACAGGCTAAATTAAGCAGCATTACCTTAAATTACCATAGCTAAAAGCTATCACAGTAGCATTAGCTAGGGCTCATCTGTTATACAGTGAGTTGACTGTATCTGCATGTATGGACAGATAAAAATAAATATTACGCTGTCAGACAGGAAAGATCAGGTACATATTTTCCCTGCCCTACTTGTAACAAAATTAAGCAATATATGCAATTTTAAATTTCAATGTTGTCGTGTATTGTAAGACTTCTTTTTTTTTTTTTTTAACAGGAGTCAGAGGCAAAGAGACCATCAGAAAAAGAGGTTAAACACTCGGCTGCGGTGCTGGTTTACTGAAAAAGGACCAACTTCTGTTGTACTCTAAAAGCTAACTACAAGGCATCAGTATCATCATTGCTGTTTTCACCCAATAGCCATAACCAATTAGCTGCAATAAGACAGTACTTGAAACACCCAGCTATGGATAAAAACTTCAATATGTTACTGAGGAAAACCGCAACAGTCTGGGCAGAATCCCTACATAGGCACAATCAGCTAAGAAGCATCATAATTGTGATTACAACTGTGTAACTGGATTTAGTAATAAGTTGTACAAGGTGTTACAACATCTGAATGTTAGGTATAGTTGCCAGGAGTATCCTAACATATTTGCAAGCTGGTAATATGAAAAAGAGAAGCTGTCTTGTCGATACTTTTTAAGCTTTGTGGCCAATAGAGCTACAAACCCCTCTACGTGGTTTGGGTTTCTTGCTAACCAACATACTCTCTCCTCTTCCTCTTTCATTACAACCTCTTACTGGTAGAGAGGCAGCTGATACTTGTTTTCTGTACCTCAGTTTCTGAAGACTGGAGTCAATTTTTTGAACAGGAACCTGGTCAATAGGTTGAAAATAATTGTGTGTTTGACTGGTTGGTGTTTGTTGTTGGGTGGCATTTAATTTTCTTTTTTCTGAAAAAAGGAAGAGTATGCTAACATTTATAATGTTCATATGTCTATAATTTTAAAGTTTATCATGTTATGCACTGAGGTTACATGCCCTTACAAACTAGCCCCCCCCACCCCTCCATCTGGAACCCTTTTTTTTAATTTTTCATGAAACCCTGGATTTGGCCAGGGATAAAACTTTCACTAGTTGAAAAGTGTCATACAGAGACTATGCTGGAGAGGGTACAGCAAAGGGCTACAAAGATGATTAGGGGACTAGAACTTCTCTCTTATGAGGAAAGGCTGAGGGACTTGGGTCTATTTAGTCTGGAGAACAGAAGGTTGATGGGAGATATAATTTCTTTTCTCACCAATTTTGCAGCCTAGCTAGCTTGGATGAGGTATGAATTACCACAACAGCTAAAACCTAGCATGGATGTAGTTATACTGACAAAGTTCTTTACTAAAAAAGTAATACCACCTGCTGAATTGAAGTAAGTTGGTGGAAAAGCAGGTTATTTCCCACCATAACTAGAACAGATAGTTCTAACTGCGTAGTGAAGACTTGCCAAAGTACCAACAACACAAGATGTACTTTCAAAAACCTCCACTGGTGAAGGAGCACACAATGAGGAAACCACAAGTTTTTTAATCTTTAAAGATCCCTTTTCTAATAGGCCAGAAGTTTTTATATTACTTTAAAAAAAAAAAACAGTGGAAAAAATTATTCACAGTTAAGAACAAAAAATACAGGTGAAAGAGGACTAAAGACCGATGCAACTTTTACGTTGGTGTTTGCTAAGCATATGATTTCTAGAAACTGGTACATTTTCTAGCTGCTTTAAGTATTTGTATAGTGTTTTCAACAAATGTGTGCACAAGTTTAAAAAAAAAAATCTTTAAATTACTTTACTGTAAATCACTCCTAAAGACTACATACACTTTGGCGTAGAAAGAACCAAATAAAGCTTGTAAAGACAAAAGCATCTTGCACATTAAAGTTACATTTGTAGTCAACTGCTTCAGCTTGTAAGCTGCACCTGACAAGTCTAGGTGGCTAAATGAAAACTTACGCTTTAAAAATGGGGAGTGAGGGTAGCATTTGAAGTTGTAAATGTCTATAGGTCATAACGCCTATCTGACCTGCTTAGATACAAAACCAAAGCTGCACTATGCAGTCATCTTAGTCCTCTCTTTTCCTTCAAATACACAATAGGATGAGGCAATAAAAATATGATGACTCCTCAATGTAAAAATGTTACATATTTCTAAAAGAAAACATTTTGATTATTTGATTTCTTACATAACACAATGATCACTAGCCCATACACAAAAATGAATGCAAGTAATATATTCTCTCATCCCATACTTAAAAAAGAAAAATAACATACTATGTAGTAATTACTAAGACAGCAAAAGCACACAACCAAGGAACAACTCCAATAACAAACTATTCCAAAGAAAAATGCAAAACAGGTTAGGTGATATCATACCCTTAAAAGACACTTTAGACTGAGGTAAACATCATACTATCTGCAAACATGTATTAGTTTTCTCCAGTTTGTCTTTCTATATTTCTGCAACAAGTTTTTTTTCTACAGCACTTATAAACTGTAGTATTTTATTATTGCAGTAGGACTGTATAATCCCAGAAGGAAAATTTCGGGTTTGAAATATAAATTTAGCCCAGGTACATTGTAAATTCTGTGCAGCCATAATTCTGCAGTTTACAACAAAGCAACATGATGCGCTGTTTAGAAACGACCTCTCAACTTCTCAGAACAAAATTCATGCTTCTGAGATGGTATTCAGGAGGCTGTGAAATACGAAACAACTGTCTCAGTACATTTTCATTAAAGGTAGATACAGCAAGACCAAATCCAGCACACATGGCTTTTCGATGAACACCATGAGCAATATAAAGATCAGGTATCAGAGGTGTCAAGATAGAGCTGGAGATGCGAAACTGGAGAGAAATACAGCTTCCTAATAGGTAACAAAGCTAGATAGATGACAGGACACTCACAAATTAACTAGCAATAATTTAGGTCTTAAAAATTTGGTTTCCACAGGACCTAAAGTTAGCATTATTGTTTTCTTTTAGAATGAGAGGGGAAACTCTGCTTGTACTCATTAAAAAGCTTGCATTTATGCAGAGTAGGCTTACAGGCAGTCTTTTGTTTCAACATCATTTTCTCTGCACATTTATTACTGCTGATCCACATACATGAATTAAAGAAGTCTGCTGTCCACTCTCATTTGCTGTAGATCTCCACAGCGAGCACTAAACAGCAGCACCCTGTCCTGGGTTAACTTCAGTCCAAATGATTTCTCCTATACTTTCTATTCTAATTTAGTTTAGAGTTTTTTGGTCCTGGCTTTTACTCACCTAAACCCAGTGGAAGGTGTTCTAAAAAAATTTTTTAAAAAATGATTTCTTCAAAGTACATACGAAACAGCATTAAAATTGTATTGATAGTTGTTCACTACAGCAGTTGGTTCAATCCTTGCAGCCTGTGCATTAACAGTGGTTCTCACCTTAATGGCCCTCCTCTAGGTATTCCCAAACAATTGAAAAATGAAATGGAAATAAACCAATGTTAAGAACTTTTCAGAAGAGTTCATTTTTCATGAGGATTGAAGGTATGAAAAAACAAAATGTAAAAGCAATGCTATTTGCTATCCTGTAAGGCTGACCAGTGACAAGTAGGGGGACCCTTTAGCCTGGATTGGTGGCAACAGTCTCAGAACAAATTCAAACAAAAGTTTCATCATGTATTTTCTTTTTAGTGCATTAAACTGTCATTCCCTTGGCAACAGATTCTGATTAGTTATATTGCACATGTTTTTATGAACTGTTTACCAGAACCACCACAATGAACACAAGGAGTTTTCCAGCCAGATCATTTCAGGGTTTAGAGAGGAACACTTTTCTAGATAATGGCTAAAGCCAATTTAGGAAAAAAACACCCAAGAAGTTCAAGTTCAGAATGCCACCATATTTTTAACAAGCATAACATGTATTTGAAAAAAAAAAAAAATGAAGTAAGTGTGACATCATTATTCTCAGGAAAAAGGGTTAGTCTATTACTAACTCTAGCTTTTTTTCCATGCTTCACAAGTCCTATTTGTGCATTGTAGATTAATACTTACCTGAAAATCTCTTATAGGAAATTCACTTTAAGGTTGCTTGTCTTACTGCATGTGGAGTTACAACAACCGGACAGTAAATCCAGAAGGTTTTACAGTTGACAGAACCTCCACCAAGGCTCCATCTACAGAAATACTTAGCTCCTTTGATTTCATTTTAAGTATCCTATAAAAATGTCTTTAAATAGTAATCTTAGCTTTCCTGAAATCTAAAATTGAAATGCAGTTTAATAATTTCTAAACAGAAAAAATAACCTCGAGAATGTTCATAAAAATACAAGGACTATGTTTACTTTTAAAACAAAAAGTTGAATGTCTTTAAACATCAAAATAATCATAAGCAACTTAAACAGCCTAATCACACTAACTAGTTTCAAAATGCTGTATAATTAAAAAGCAAGGATATTCAGAATTACAATCATCAAGCCTTATCTTTAATATTTTATTGATATCAAATATTTACATCCATATGGCTTGCCCATTGTTAAAGGGCTGCCAGGATAACATCATCAGCAATATCCACAGACAATAAAGATGAATAAACTTAACTTCCTTGCTTGACATAGCTACATATTACACACTTTTACAGAAACTATTCATGGTTTTACACAACACAAACATGCAGTTTTTACATAGTTGCAAATAACTTAATAGTTCTAAATATTTAAAATATCACAATTTTTATTTGTAAAGGAAAGCGATTGCTCTTTATTAACTTACCAAGACTGTATTATATCTGTCCTCCAAGTCAGTGATGAACGAAGGAAATGCTGGTTTTGCCAGCTAGTTCAGAACAAACAAAACCTTAGCCCTGGGCTCTTAGCAAGAAAATTGAAATTTTTTTTTCAAATAGCAGATATTGTAAAGACCTACATTTGAGCTGGTCACCAAGGCTCCCTTTAGAGTCAATGAACAGAAGCATGCACTTCTAGAAGGCTACCTGTGTTGTATCTATGCAGGCATCAAGCATTGGCCTGATAAATCACATTGCTCAAGCTCTAAATAAACCCCAGTTACTGGGGTGGGAGGAAATCACACAAGTTTTTAAATTCCTGTCACTCAAGCATTTTGTGGTTTTGAGGAAATCACTTAATACAATTTGAGTGTACTCAAAAAATACTAAGAATAGTAAGATACTACATCCACTACTGTTTGCAATGTACTGTCTAGTAGTAAAAGTCAGCCACAGAAGTGTGATTACTTTCTCATAACTTTAGCCATCAATTTTTATCCACTTAGAACAGTCACTGACATCTAGTCTTTTCCAAAATACTTTTCTCACTGTGAGCTGAATGTTCCTTTAAGCTGCTCATCTCTCTCTACTGACTATAGAGGGAGCCTGGATGCCTAGATTTTAGGCAGCTCAAGTAATATTACATGAAAACTTCCCCATTACTAGTACTATTTAACAACCTTTTATACAAACATACATTACAAAATAGCAGTCAAAATAAATGGTAAATTATTAATATGCAAAGCAAAACACACACCTCTTTCAATTAATGCCAGTTATGTCTGAAATACTAACTGGAAAAAATCCAAGTCAATCAGTTTCACAGATAAATCTTTCTCTTGATACTATTTTAGCAGGAAGTGCTGATTTTTTTCCTTGGGGAGAAAAAGGGGATCAAGCCAGAAAAGACTCTACGTAAGTATTGGACCTGTTTGAGCTTTACACTCAAACATTAATTGGTTTGTTTCCAGTTTGTTCTGTTTAATTAACTTTGAAGTAATTTTTAGTATTAGAGGCAGTGGTCACTCTGGAAATACTTCTGTATGATAGTTCATTTTCTTTGGTGCATGTGGTTTATATACATAAGCACACACACACGCACATATATATATATGTGTGAATGTCAAAAGGGAATGCATGCTTATTTTCATTCTTACTATCCTCAGTGAGTGGATACACAACACATTTATAGTTGTTTATATCCAACTTTCCAGTGAACTATTCTGGCATTAAGGAAAAGGGCAACTCAGAGATTCCATGTAGTTTGGATACATGATAATATTTGGAAGTTAACAGTCTACAACAGCATTTCATTTCAAGGAACATTAGTCTGATGGGGCAACTATAATAATTATCTTTAAGCTCAATCTTCACCTGCAGGAATGATACAGAACTCCCAATCGCCAACACAGAAATAAAGCTCTGAGAAAAGTCACAAGCTGGCTGAGGTAGCATGCTTTTAGGACAATGCATTATGCACTACAGGAAAGTTCAGGATCACGGGGCTAATAAGAAAAGTAGTAAAACATTAAAGTCATCAGTGAAAGTAAAATTTGGTAACTGGTTGGGACAAGATAATGTCTTTTTTGATAAGCCACAGTTCACAAAAATGAGAGGGAACTCTGGTGTAACCAAACTTCTGTCTCTTATTCCAGCCACTGCATCCATAAGTGTTTAATGGGAAAACACCTCAACCTCTGTTGGCGCAGGTCAAAGGTGTTTAAAGAAGCTGTTTAGCCCTCAGCAAAAGAAAGATTTCGCAACACAAATTAGAGGGGAGAAAAATCCCAAACCCTAGCTTCCCAATAATATGATAGAGTGTCTTTCTAACTAAATGCGTTTCAAACCGTAAGAATTACTTTCACACCATGGGAGAAATAAATGGGGGAATGATTCTTATTGTATTCAGAACTTGTTGCCATGAAGGCTTGCAGGTGGCTTGTCTTGTGCCTCAGTACAATAAAAATAATTTGTTTTCAAATTCAATGGGCTATGTCCTAATTTTCATATTCAAAGCATTCTTATAAACTTCAGTTTATAAGTGTTTGGAAATAGCAGCAGCACTCTGATCTGGTGTAGCAAAAATGAAGTAGTAAAATCTTATTTACACCGGCAGTGAAATAGTAAAATAAATCTAGTAACGTTAGAAGAATCATCCTTATTTCACTTAGCATTTCAAGTTATTCCAGATCTTCTTCCCTGCCAACTCATATACAAACATGCTACTTAAGATTCAGTTGCTGCCTACCTTCCTCCTTTGAGACACGCTGAGGGCAGCAAAGTCATTAAACAAGGATGAATTTGGTGAAGTTAGTGGATCTGTAAAAAGAATGTAAAACCACATGTTATATACCTCTAATATTAAAGAGAAATTTCACATTTTTAACTGAGTTCTGCATGGAAAAAATCCTTTTGACAAAACCAAGTTTAGCAACCACACAGCTAAAAACCACAGCATTTATTTGATTCTGTGTAACTGCTCAATTGAAATGGAGCTCATTAGCAGAAGTTAGCAAGTTTACTTGCAGTTGACATTGTGTAACGTCCATCTAACGTTTCAAAGCCTTTCTTCTTCAGTTACCTGAAATTAGTAATCTTCTGTTAACACAGTCTTACAAATAGTGACATGGATCTTGCTTGTCCTGTCACTATTCTCCACAAATTCAAATCAGAACCAAAGGCAGCAAAAGTCCACATTCTATTAGTAGCTTTTTATTGCTTTTTCTTTATCCCTAAGCATCCCTTACAGAGTTGAAGCACCAGAAACTGAGTAACAATCACAGATCCAACTTAAAACTCCAACGTCCATGGGCAGAGACAACAAATTAGCAGATATCTGCTAGCTGTAAACATTGGTGTTTTGATGAAACACTTTCTTCAGTTAATCAATACTCCTCAAAGGGGCAACTCTACAAGTGAAGCACAGCTTAGGGAGTTGGGTGGGAAGAAAAGGACCTGAGAAACAACAGAATTTAAACTGGTTTCCAAAAGTCAGTCTGGTTTCTCTCCTTCACATGCATCACCATCACTATTTGGCCTGTCACAGACAAACTCTGACTGCATTTAAAACTGGAGACCTCCACTGCCTTGAATAGCTAATTGTTCGGTGGGACAAAGGAAGTAGAATTAATCACAAAACCTACTGGAAATGAACCAGGCAGAGGAAAAAAATAAACCCAACAAATTTCAACTTTCAAGCAAGTTAATTTTATAGTAGTTACTACCATGCTCAAAAAATTATAACCCTTCTTACTAAGTAGACTAGCTGCAGGGTCAGACATGCAAATGGATTTCTAGAACATCATTTACACAGCAATTTTTAGAGCAGAAATATGTTTTAAATGTATGTCCTTGCCATAAAGAAGTAGTATCCTCTTCCTTAAAGAAGTTAGTTTGACAGCTATAGCTGAAATAATCTGTAATGGTTGTTATAATATGGAAAGCAATTCTGAAAAGTACCTTACAGAAGTTCAATACACCCTCCACAATAATTTAATGAGTATGTTGGCCTGCACTATGGAGACACTTTGGTTGGTTGAAAACCATGTTCCCAATATCAGGGGAAAAAAATATAAGATGTAAAGTACTGCTTATGGGACAAAACTTAGTATCTATTAAAATCATCGGTTATGTGATACATTTCACAAAACCCATAAAGCCTAAATTTAAGAATAAAAACCTGTACATTTGTTCCACACAATAACTTACTTGAAAAGCACAATTAAAAGGGATACTACTGTGGAGCAATATAAATGTTTATTTAAGCTATCAGTACTTTACAGTGGATATCCAAACCAGCATTTCACTTGAAGCGACAAGTCCAATAACGATTTTTACTTTTATTTTTCCCCCCCACTGGAGCAAAGAGAAGCCTGAAAATTTACGATTTCAGCTTTGGATTACAAGTAATGAACCAATAAGACTATTGCTAAAAAATAAAATTTTACTGCATCTCAAATCAAACCAGAGGAGGAAAAAAGCTCCTTTAAGTCTCAGTTTTACCAAAGTAAATTTCTTAAATTCTCAAACATACTTTTATACATATTACTTTAAAAGTACTTACCATGGCCTGCGTACTGCTTGGCACTGTCATTGAGAAGGCTAGGGGAGCTGCTGCTATTTGTCATTCTCTGCAAAAACAAAAGACAAAGGGGTACACCTAAAATAAAGCTGTAAAACACTAAGTGCTGTCATTAGGGATGACATTTAGAAAGTTTTAAGAACAGACTATGAAACCTGTGCTTACTCTCCGTGTAGTAAATAGTCAAAGCAGGTTTGTAGCTGACAAAAACATTTAGTAAAATAAAGCGTTTTGCACTAGAGTAATGCAACCCAAAAATTACTGCATACCAAAACAAAACACTATCTTCATTAATCTCTTCTAACTTGGGAGGGTCTACCAAACCTATGGTGCTCTTTCTGTATGTTGTCAAAATGTTAGATAAGCCAATTGCTTATCTCCTTTAAACATTCTTTCACACTGTACTTCTGAAACAACTCCTCCCTTTATTATACACTATCATCACAACCTGAAACTTTCCAATGAAAAATACTCAAATGGGCATAGCATTTGATAGATTCTTTTAAAAAAAACAAAAAGAACCTTTTGAGACCTTTCAGCAAAATCACACGATTTTTGTAAGCCAGCAGGATATCTAAAACCCTCTCAACATTCCTCCTAGGCTCCACCTGCTTCTCCTTCTATCTTTCTTCTAGAGATAGGGGCCAGCAATAAACTGGACTTTAAGAGACATTTAAGAGTCTCTTCTTACTCATGCTTATTATTATTTTCTTTGACCAGTCTCCCAACAAGAAAAGGTGCGAGAAGAAAAGAAATGCAAGGCAAGGTCAGGAAGCATTTCTCCATCACTGAGAGAGACGACCAGTAATTTGTTAAAATATTCCCTGGCATGCTTTTGGCCCACATCAACCAGGAGTCTCCTGGCCAATTTCCAAGCGCTATTCAGTGGTGAAAAGTTTTGAGATCCTTTCAAATAGACAGTTTGCATGCAGCCTCTGCTTTACCGGGTTAGTGTACACCACCACAAACAGGCCATTTTGTGCCAGCTGGCCCTAAGCATCAAGGAAAGTTTCCAGGCATATTTAATTTAGTAGTCTAGACACAGACTAAGACTCAAAACTGGTCACTGGAGTTGCTCTTTATGCTCACATTTTTCCATGGCCAATCTCAACGCTGTGAGCAGAGGGCAAGAAGCTATTATACTTTAGTGTCATTTCATCTATTTCTGGAGTAAATATGATAAAAACAGAGGAGAACCAACAAGAGCTGGAGTGTTATCCGGTATGATAGAACTGTAAATCTACTGCAATTCAAGTTTCTCAACATTTGCAGTTTTCATACTACCACTGACTTCACCATAAACTGCAGCTTTTAATGCTTGCATATAAAAGAACAAACAGATTGTGTGAAGTAGTTTTTATGCAGAAAGCAAGTTGTAAAAAAAAAAAAGAAAATAAAAAAGTAGCCTGCACTGTTAGAAAAGTAACTTGAAGAAAGTTTCGGTAAGATTTAGGTACTTCAGCAGGTATCTTCAAATGTTACACTCTCAACAACATGCTCAATCCCTGAATGCTTTATTCCCCCATGCATTATTTCCATTATCTCTGCTCCATTGCTACAGCAAACTTTCTACAATCACTCAGGCTTCTCTGATACAACTCTTCACTCAGTACGAGTACATAGCACTATATGATGCAGAACTATAGCACATGCAGATGTCCTAGAACAATATGTGTAATATTACATGTGTAATATTTACACATTTAATACCATGTAAACCTTCAGCTTTTTCAAGACCTAAATGATGAAAGCTGATTGCTATATACTCTTTCCTTATTTTGATGCCATGTGTCTGATGCTCCTAAATACACTGAACCGACACAATGTTACTCTCACTAAAAGGTTAGTGAGCACCAATTAATTCTTGAAACAAAAGGGAAACCTCTAGTAAAACAAAGTTTACTTATTTCTAGAAAACAAGATAACACTTTGGGAAATGCCAAGTTAATAATCTTGCCCAAGTTCAGGGACGCTCACGCTACTGTCCACTGTCATCAAAATAAGAATACATTAAAAGAAATTATTTCTGGATTACAGTAGCTCAACTATTCATCCATCATATTCCCTTCCTGATTAAGCAATGGAGAGAAGTTAAATAGTTTTTCATAAATATCTGAAAACCATACCTATTATGTGATTTTATTTCTTTTTTTTGGCATTCAACACATCCACACCGATCCTTCTAAGGGGAAATGGTTTAGGAAGAAATTTCCCAAAGGGAACCTTTCAGATATGCACAAAATTTGTCCAGGATTGGATTTTATCCATTTTTATTGGATAAAAATAGTGTTAATGTCTATTTATATCATTCATATTTTCATAGTCATTTTAATGCAAAATTTAACAGTCAGTCAGAACAGGGATAAACATGATATTGAGATCTGGGTTGGTATCAAAGATGGTTCAGCACGTGGC
>JAOXJK010000001.1:189085040-189105846 GCA_025774025.1 Xenus cinereus
GCTTAAAATTGGTGGCATGAAAGTGCTTGGTTCCAATGTTCTACCTCTTCAAGTACAGGAGTTAAGCATTCATTCAACAGACTTACAATGTGAATAGGTGACCGCAATGATGAAAATCAGTGCTGGTATGATTACTAAAAACAAAACATATATATGCACAAGACAGATTGCAACTGAACACATTGTGCAGGATTCTGAAAGCACAGGGCAAACAAAGCCTGTAAACATCAACTATGCTTTTACTACGTCAAGTCTTGTTCAAGGTGCAAGTGTATTTTACATGAACCAGGATTCTGAAGAATCAAAGCTTCTCTCGCTGATCTTGGGCAGCTCTTGCTTTAACTGCTTGTCAGCTATACCTTGAATGAGGTTAAAAACCTCCCCTTCACCACTCACTTTCATGAATTTTTCATTTTGCTCACTTTTATTACACATCCACAACCTTGTTACCTTAACATTATTCATAGAAGTCCTGCATGTAATCAGCAAAGGATTTTTAAACTGGTTTAATATTAAAATTTCTAGCACACCCAAAAGCATTTAGTCTTAATGAAGGCTATTCCTGTATCTGATTTTTACCAAGTCAGGATGAAAATGTCTTAAAAGAAAAAAACATGAAAAGAAAATACATGTACTATTTGTTATTTGTGTTTTGCAGAAGGCAGTTTTGATTTTAAATTACACTTCTCAATCTCTTCTAATGGTGTTCAACTATTTTTCATACAAATTCAATTTCAAGAAGAATGCAATCAGAAGGACTTCAAGCCCAAAAGATGAAAGCTTCAGAAAGGTATGTGCAACCATTAACAAGAGAAGAAAACAAACTGTTCATTCCTATTAAGCCTGCGAGGCAAGGCAAGCACACACATTTGAGAGCTTCAGACTTTTTTTTAGTACATCATGACTTTCACCATATGGAAGTTAATATAGAAAGACAACTTTGTCATAAGCAAGGGCCACACCAGTGTCACTCAGTTCCATATAAACTCCTTTTCTTTGCTTGCTGATTGCTATGATTTCTTGAGGTTCTTTAAGCACTAGTTAAAATTCAACTAGGCTGACTGGCATACATCCTGCCCCTCTCCCTTTAAAGGCATTAAAAAGTTGATTCTGTTCACATCTCAAAAGAAAGCTATGGCAGAACAACACTGTCACATTCATCCCTGTCCAAGGATTTAACCTGAGGCTTCAGCTTCGAGTTCTTCCACTGTTGAACCTTCCACCAGTAACAAAAGACAGGCTCTTTAATTTCATGGGAAAACTGAGAAATAAAGTTTTTCAGAATACTGTGTTAATTCCTGAACATTCAAGCAATTAAGTTACAGGAGGGCAATATGCTTGTTCAGAAGTTTTTACTCTTTCTTCAAGCACTAGAATTAAAGTAACTCATCTCCTCTTAGGAAAAATCTCTGTGAACTGGCTCTGTGTCAAAAATGGAACTTTTGTCAAAGTGAATCATTACCTTACCTAGATGTAAGACAGCCTATTGCATGCTAACATTTCCCACTTGCAGAACCACTGCAAGTTAAGGTCTTTTTAAAAAAAGTATGATTTTCACACAGATGTTAAGACAACACTGACAACAGATCAACAGCATCACCATAAAAATAATTTCCATATTAGGTTGCTGTTTTAATAATAGTTTTGAGGATTAGATACTTCTCACAGAGGCATTGAGGTGGGAAGGGACCTCTGGCCAACTAGTCCAGCTCACCTGACCAAACAATGCCAACTAGACCTGGTTGCCCAGGACCACATCCAGACAGCTTTTGAGTATCTCCAAGGATAGAGACCACCACTTCCCTGGGTGACCTGGGACAGTGCTCAGTCACCCACACAGTGAAAAGTGTGTTTCCTGATGTTCAGAGGGAACCTCCCATGTTTCAGTTTGTGACCGTTGCCTCTGGTCTTGTTATTGGGCACCACTAAAGAGAGCCTGACTCCATCCTCTTTGCACCCTCCCTTCGGGTACTTATGTACATGGATGAGGTTCCCTGAGCCTTCTCTTCTCCAGGCTGAACAGCCCCACCTCTCTCAGCATTTCCTCACAGAAGAGATGCTCCAGTCCCCTCATCGTCTTCAAGGCCCTTTGTTGATTCTCTCCAGTACATCCGTATATGTCTCTCATGTACTGAGAAGCTCAGCACTCCAGGTGTGACTTCACCATCGCTGAGCAGAGGGTAAAGATCGCCTCCCTTGACTTTTTAGCAATGCTTTACCTAAGGCAGCCCAGGACACCATCCACCTTCTTCTCAATACTTCCTGGGTGCAGTATGCTAGGAAGAGAAGTGTTACAAGAAATAGTCCCACCTTCTAAAGACATACACCACCTTGCCTCCACCCAGCAATGTTCACTAGTGAAACCCAAAATTACGGCTGCACTTAAGACAAGGCTGCTTTGCTTTCATCTCCCTTTGCTAAAGTATATAGTTACAAAATCCTTTACAAAATTCTCATCAAGATACAGTATGAATAAAGCTTTGCTGCACACAATTACCTCTAATTTTACATAAGGTAAGTCTTGTAATATAAGCTAAGTGAGGGTTTTTACTTTGTTCTCTACCTCTTTCTATTCCCCAAAATACATAAGAGATGGCATTTGTTCCCTTTGTCTCCATATTCCCTGACCTAACCCAAGAAAATAAGCACTTTCCTCAGGTTCGTTCCTGTGCCAAATATCTCAAAATATTTTGTAGTCTGTCACAAGCTAAACTCTTCATCTTAATACTGCTCTGCTGGAACTATATTTCAGAATATTTCTTTGTAATTTTTAGATTAATGTTAATTGGACTATAAAAGAAGTCATCCTGCAAGAGAATGAGATTATCACAACCAAACAAATCATTGTTTAGTTATCAGATTCTGTGACGTACAAAGGGTGATACCTTTTGCTTTCCTTTCTAAACAATCCAAAACTTGTCTTTGACAGCATATTTTGCACCATCTACAGCATGTCCCACTCACAACTGTTTGAACTTCAGCAACTGGATTTCTTCAGAAAGCATTATGTAGACAACTGCATAATTTTATATTTAAAACAGCACGCCTGTAGTTCCACTCAGTTCTCAACAGTTAAAAATTGAAGACATTTACAAGCTTCTGTGCTATAAGAAGAGTTTTATTACTCAACTCTTGGCAGATGCAGCAATGGGAACAAAGGTCTTTGTGTTTATTCAGCTGCAAGGCTTTGAAGTGAGCATGGTCTCTACTTCTCAAGCTTTTGAACAACACTTAGTATACCAACATTAACATGGTGAAAGCAAGCAAGACCAATTCTTCTCCACTGCTTGGACTTACCAACTTTAATACTGAAAACTGTTAGGTCCTTTTTTATTTTGATTAGAGTGATTAAGTGAGAAGTTGTGATTCTTTGATTCTTACTTTATATACAACCTGCAGTCCAATGGAAGTCATGCGGTTATAAATCTCATCCTGTCAAAATAAGGAAAACTGGATTTCTGTGCAGTAACATACATGAATACACCCTCTACTGTTTTATGCTTATACAACTAAATTGCTCAATTCTAATATGATATTAGATGTTTTAACATCAGATAGTACTCTGCCTCATCCTACTACAAATTCCCCCAGATATTCACATATCCTTTTACCATCCCAACATCATACTGCTGAAGCTCCTTCCCACACCACCCGTATCTTTGATTATGCCTCGAGTTAGTCAAGCCCTAATGTCAGAGGAACACAGACACCAGCCAGCCAAGTGGCACACGCAGAGTGACTGAGCAAAGGGCCAAGCATCAGAGGCATCCTGGCCAGCCAACTCCTGCCTCCTCACTGCTGGGAAAGCCAAAAGCAATGAGCTGCTTCTTGAACCACACTTCTGACTGTCTCTTGGCTGCTGCTGCTACACCAAAAAGAAAAAGAACAGCTTTGGGGACAGCATGCAGCCTGTGGGCCATGTGTTGCACAGGCCTGCTCTGTTATTAGTTAGAGAAGGGGAAAACCAGAAAATACATGCTTTGATAAGCTGGAGGCCAATATTGCTGATGTATTATATGAAAGCACACGCAGATTCAAGCAAGAACAGACACATGAAACAAAACTGTTATGGGAAAATGCAAACCAATGAGGACAGGAGACTATTAATCAATAGGAAACTAGTTAGTAACAACAAAAGAGGCCAACAGGGAGCAATGAAAGGTTCGTTAACAGCAAAGGCCTTTGAGGTAGGAGGAGTGGAAGGATGAGGCAAAAAGATATTTTTCAGAGAGGAAAACAATAAGAATTAGAGCTGTGGCCACTTCAAAAATCCTGCCTCTTCCGAACTGTAGCAAGGATTTTTACTCTTTTTCCCCACTGCAAACCGAGCATTGCCATTAACTGCATCTTTACCACTAATCCAACTTGAATGAGATGTTCTAGAGCTCATAAAATACTATTCAGCAAATACAAATGAAATATCGGAGTCAGAAATATCCGTTCTGCAGAAGTGTTGACCACTGGTCACCTACATTACTTATGATGAAAGATGCACATCCCCTCCCCAATTCATCATGACACAATCCACTTTTACTTTCCTTCCTTTTGCTGCTTACTTAACACCATAGCACTGATTACGTACTACACACAAAAGCATAATGATTGCAAAATTTATATATAGCTTTGCTTGAGGCAATTTGGCTCCATCATCTATGAGTTATGATAACCCCAATATACACAATCACATACTCTTTTCAACAAAATGCACTTGACAAATACATTCTGGAGATTAATTAGGTATAGTCAAGAATACTCATCTATTGAATCCCTGATGATTACGTTGGAAGGTATCTAGTGAATAAAGCGTGGACTGCAGAAAGATTATCTCATGGTAAAAGAAAAGGAGCATTACATCAAAGAGACTGACTCTATTACTATCTTTTCTAGATTGAGGCCAGTTAAGCAATTTGAACCAAGCTTTCTACAGGTGGTCATTAACTCTGTGTCTCACCTTCCAGGCATACAGGTTAATTTTAAAAACTCTGGGGACTCTTGTTTGCCAGCACTGGGGCCAAGGTGGGGAGTGGTCGTGGGTTGTTTGTTTAATTGCCATCCTTTTTATTCCCATGCCTCTATAAAATGCAGACTACTTTCTTCTTTCACAAGGGAAGTATTCCATAGAGTCAAATACAATAATGATTACCCGTACAGGAAAGCCCACTGCCAACTAACAGTCTTCAAAAGAAAGATGTGAACAGCATATAGGAACCATAAGATTAACACTTAATCAACTACCAAATGGATGTTCATTATGCATGCACCATGCATCTTGTGTCCTGAATAAGTCCTACATAAAATTTTACCACTGAAAAAATTATGCAATGTTATGAGGAATACAACTTAATATATAACCTTAAGGCTGCATGAGCAACCAAAACTTAACACTTCTTAACATCCAACTGTATCTTACTAGTGTTTTTCTAGCGGTGTGTTTACTTGCATGTTTGTGCAATTACCTTTTTTAAAAAACAAGCTGAGAAAGTTTCCTTGTATTGCATCACTGACACATCTATTTGTGAGCTACACAGATCCACCAGAGATGACTAAGTAACTCACAGATGGAACTGGTGCTTTCATTCGCAAAAGCCAAACTAAGAGGTTAATGAGATATTTTACAGAAGACTTCTGATGTTTCATCAATGGTGCAACACTAAATTTCCATTATCTTTAGTTTGATTCAAGGACCGGGAGAGAAATAGGCACATGGATTTGTTCTCTCCGCCCTAATTTGCCCTGGCTTTGCATTATGCCAACTTGTTTCTTTATCCCAACTTCTGTGCATTTCACTTGTGCAATTCCAGTCTCCGTTCTCTGAGTGTCCCACTAATGTCACGTCCCAGCTCCAGTCCCTCTGCTCAGTCTTTTCGAGTTCCTTATTCATTTATCTTCAGCTCAGTTTCTCTAAGCCCACAGCACGTCTCTTTTCTCTTATACACCTTTCTGCTCCAATTAACACAGATGCAGCTCCCTCTTTCAGTAAACACAGATCCATTTCCCTGCTGCTTCAGTCTGAAGTGGAAGAAAAGGAAATGAAGCAGATCAGCATTCCTACTTGGAGTTTGGGCAAGGCCTAGATTAGGCCAGAGCTGTAAATGCAAGTATGTACTCAAGCTGGAACATGCCAATGTAGACTATATCTTTGGAAAATTATCTAACATCTAGGAAGTCTCTGGTGGGTCTATATAAACCAGTTTTGCAAAGGTTTAATCAAGTGACAAAATCTGGGCAAATTTTCATAGAGCAAAAGGTATATCCTTGACACAACCAGCAACCTATCAGATTTAAATTCTCTGTTCCAAACCATAAAGCATTAATATTATTTAAAGTAAAAGTCACTAAGATTTTTCCCTTGTTCTCCAAAGGGCTGACTGACATAAGAAACCTTATTCCAAGTGGCTAAACTTTGTCAGTAGGGACTTAATTTAGAAGCTGACACACAATCAAAACAGACAGTGTTACGAGCTTTACCTACGCAAACAAAAACTTAAACTACATGATTCAAAGGGAAAAAAAAAAAAAATCAATGTAAGAATGCTTTTTAAACTACAGCTTAATGCCTGTAAGCACTCAACACTAATTAAATCCTTCTTCAGAAGTAATTTTCCTCCAATGGGTAAGAGGCACATCAATTTCCCCCCTTTTGCCAAAGAGAAGCACAATGCCTTGACCATAATCTCATAGGCATTAGTAAAGTATTTAAAAATCCTATGAGTATTCCTGTTAGATGCATGCCTTATTCCCTCTCTAGAAGAAACAGTTCTAATTAAAAATTTGTGTTTAGAAAGACACCAGTGCTGATGTAGAACATAGTTCAAGGATACAAAACATAATGACTTTGCACTAAAAGGATAAAATGTGATCTCAGTGATACCAAAACTTGCAACTGTACACACTATAAAGCAATAATCTTCCAAGTACTATTCCAGCTTCAATAGCACACTTTAGGATCAGAGGTTAAAATTTCTCTTTTTAAACCATGCATCACCGCGTAAACATTTCCATAGTTTTGCAATTCTGTTGAATGAAAAAATCCAGCCTTCTTGAAAACATGCAGTAAAAAAATAAATAAATAAAAAGGGAACACACCTAATTAATTCCCACCTTTTGCTGAGTTACTTTTCAATCCATAATACAGCCACAATTGAGATCAAAGTAAGCTCACAAGGAGTGTTTCCTTGATATAAAAGAAGAGAGTTGTTGTCAGGACTCAGTGCGAACTGTTGGACTTGTGCTCTCTTTCATTTACCAGAAACTGGTTTGTTAAACCTCTGAATACAGGGACAGACCACTTTCTTTTCAGCTTTTAAAAAGCATAACAGTTTGAGGGCGTTATTATAGTACTTCATGTGTTAATTAAAAAGATACTCATTTAGGTTTAAAATATGACAGCCTTTTACTGTAAATTTTGCATACTACTACCTACACAATAAATTTCACTTCACAGGAGTTCCTATGCCAACATCTACAGTACACTATAAATACAAGAAAACATTTCAGAAGGTTTAAATGTGAATTCAACATCATCAAATACCAACAGAGACTGAGTTTACAAATTCTGAATTTTTGGCTTTGTAATTCACAGGTTTGACAGCTCACATTTTGCTTCAGTGGCTTTTGCTCTTTGAAACGTTTCAAAATCTAATTTTTATATATTTAGTAAAAAGCTATCAAAATTAGCTGTAAGCCTAAAAAGAAACCTAGGAACACAGATAATATATTTGACAAAGCCCAATGCAACAGCTCAGATAAGTACCAACAAAAATAGACTAATTCTAAAGCAATGATATAGTTTCATTTCTATTTGCAAGAATTAAATGAGTATATACTATGTATATCCTAGAAGATAACACATGTCAGAAGGCACCGTTTTTCCTGCCTGTGGAGCAGTTTACCCTTCTTGGTGGAAGGCCAGTCAAAACTAATGAAACATTATACAATTCATTGCTATTACCTGCATCATGGGATACTTTGTTTCAGCGGGATTTCCAAATCCATTAACGCCAATGAAGCTGGTGCTAAAGTAGGAATCTGTGAGGCTAGCATCAGCTAACCCACCGCCATCTATTCCGGGAACTAAAAGAAAAAAAGAAAAATGTTTCATAAAAAATTTAGTTCTCCATGCGTTTATTTGCTAGCACATCTCTCAATTACTTTTTTTTTTTGGCAAGGGGGTACAATAGGAAAAGGTTAGGAACACTGTTTCAAACCCATTTTCTCAGCAAAACAACTAAAAACATTAGTGCACAGAAGGAAAAGGAAACTTTATGAAAGAGGTTGCTAACTGACAGCATATGCAACATGAAGTTACAGCACAAATGCAGAAAGAGGCTGAAAAGTGAAAAGCGTTGACAGAAACAATGAGGAGTTTGAACTTTGGAAACAGGAATAACAAGGCAAGTAATGATATTAGAAAGAACATAAATCAACTAAAAAAAACTAGAAGGCAAGCTTATTTTAAGAAAACCTATATTCTTGCATACTCATCTTGGAAATATATCTGTTAAGTAGAGTTTTTAACTGGATGTACTAGTTCTCTTAAAGGGTAATAGACAGTAAACACATTTAAAACTATCTCAAGTCCTTTTGCATAAAGCAAAAAAAAATTAAAAGTTTCCTTAAGAGCATAAGACCATTTTTACTATCTCATGCTTCATAAAGTGGCAACAATTTTATGAAATGTGGCCAAAAAACCTCTTTTGGACTGAAAGCAAAGTGAGTACTGTAAGAAGAAATTAATCCCTTGTCTAGAAAAAAGCATTCTGACGTACAAGCACAGTACTTTAACCACAAATAAATTAATTCAATACTACGAGACTACAGAGAACAAAAGGAAGCAGTCATAATTAGCACAAACCACTTGAACAGGTACTACTTTGATAACAAAGAAAAAAAAAAGTTTACAATGGTATAAGCGCTGCAGTTCAAATTAAGCTTCCACAAAAACACCCACAGCAAATTATAAAGACACTAATCAGTATGGCCAGGCCACTGCAAGCCAACAGGCATGAGTAATTGGTAGCTCCAAGGTAGGAAGGCACACATCCAACTCAGAAGAACATCCTGTACCAAACTATCCGACTTGACCTCCTGAGAGGACTCACAGCCAGCCAGTGACACCGGGAAACAACTTCCTGATCCTAATCCCCAAAGGAAATAAAATCCAACTCTGTGGCAGAGCTGAAGGAATGCAGATTATAAACCCTCAAATTTCATCCGAATGGGAATTTTCCCTCCAAAAGAGACTGCATAACCTGGTGAGCTATTTCCATGCTGTTGACACAGGAAACTGCAAAAAAGTACCGCCAGATGAAATCATGGGAAGGGCTGGAAGAGTAGAATGACTAGCAACACCCGTACTACAGACAAATGGAAACACTGCCCAGCTGTGCTCCCTGAGACTGGGGCTGCATGAACTGGCCAACCAGGGTAACACCGACACCACAAAGAAACCAAATACTCCAGTTGCAATACAGACCAGCTTTGCAAGAGAAAAAGATTCTTAAAGTAATGCTGCCAAATCTAGAACATTATTTGTATGCTCTGCAGGTTTGAGGTAGACACCTAAGGAACTTTAAAGATGCTAATTACTAATGAATTGCAACACAATTATTGGTTTTAAAAGTTAGCTAAGAGAATAGGAAAATAAAACTCCCCCCCCACTATCCATGCCCTAGATCCTCCTTCATAATTTCAAAGGAGTAGCCACATGAAAACCTCAGAAGTCATCCTGCTACATTCCTGAAAAAGGCAAAGCTTTTTTGCTTTGCCTTTTAAACTTCTGTCCTTCTTTTGCCTTCATTTGGGAAATCTGCATTCAAAAGCCTAAGAAAATTATTTTATGGTTGAATTATTGTATCAGAGACAATATTACCGTCTGCAGTAACACCAATTACCACCTCATCCTATCTGCTACGGTCAGTCCCCAACTCACACTGTGAAGGTTAGTATTTTAACACAACCGTTTTCTGGTACCATGAAAAATACTAGCGCATGTTCATACAGGAAAACCAAATGATAGCAAACCCATGTTTAATTATGAATAGTAGCTTCACTCCAGTTTGTCCATAAATTATTCAAGGTTTACACTGTGTTTTTTATTTATTTTAAAAATGCATTTCCAATATAGCTTTCTCTGCCTGCATTTCAGCCATTATAAAAAACTGCTGCCGTTTTATGCTATGTCCTGACTATGAAAGACCAAGAAAAAACATTTAATTTTCAGAAACTACTGCCATTTCAAGGTACGCTATATAATTTCAGCAGTATATCTGCTATTTCATCTTATACTTCTGTCAGAAACTCCAGATTCTACTCAATTTTTAACAAACTAGCAAACAACACCATCAGCTTTCAAATTCTCTGTTAAAGAATTAAGAAACAACGAATTCTTTCCACTTCTCCCACTGCTCCTCACTAGAGTTGACATAAGGATCCACATGCCTTCATTTCTCGATTGGACAGACACAGTTAATGCTCAAAATTCTTAAAACTGGAAAGAGGCAAGTGAAGGCTTTCAAGCTTCGCCACCCTCAGCAGCAAGGCACGCAAAAAGACCCCTCTGCGTGAAGAAACCCCAGAGCTGACCACCAGTAACTCAAGACAGCTGGTACAGCTGCAGTTACCCAAAGCACCGGGGCCGATGCAGGTAGCTTTGCCAGGGCACAAAACTAGCACAAGGTTCTCTGCTCCTACTCCGGCTGATGCACCCCCAGCGTCAGGCACCTCAAGCTGAGAAAGCAGGACCAGGCTTTGGGCAGCAACCCCAGAGCCGAGCAAGGCTGAAGACGCTGCTGGAAACCACAAAGTTGATCTCTGACACTGCTCCAATGCTGCTGCCTTTTCACTGCTAGTATTTGCTAGGTTAGCCAGTCCAAACCAATTAAAGGTGCTCAAAGCTACAATTTAGGCTTTCTATTGGCACACTGATATCTAACTGGGCGCTCCAGATAGCAAAAGCTAGATAAAAGAAAATGTTCTGGCCTATCTGTATGAAGACAATCTCTCTACTGAAGTGCAATGGTTTGGCCATGCCAATCAGCCTCCTCGTGGTTTTACCACAAATTGCTGTACTCCAGTGCTCATCCACCATCGTACCACTGAATTCTACTGGTGTTCCACCTGCTGCACTAATATTTCAGGGTGACTTTCAACTATGAGGCTTCTATTGTCCTCTTCTAAGTGGTCTATAAACACACCTCTAGCTAAGGGATCAAGACCACAAGAAAACATACTCTGCAGGAACAATCCAAAGCAAATCACCAGAAGTAAGCTCCTTGGAGCAGAGGGCAGTTTTCTTGGCAGTAGCTGATATTTAGAACAGAATGCTCTAGAAGTGCCAAGTGCAACTATTGCTTTCAAGAGAAAACTCACCACCAGCTTCCTCAAACTAACTTCCCTACAGTAACAAACAAGTAGATTAAGACTAACCGAAATGACACAGCTTACACAGGTAGAAGGAAAAAAGTAATTCCTGCATTTCCTATAGAATGAAACTAAAGTACTCACTCTATACACCATTCGTGTTCAAAGCAGGGACATTCAGCTGTTACAGTGATGAAAGCTCAGCAAATACCTAAACAGCCAAGGCAGTTTTACTGTATTTGGCACCTGGCCCTCTCCATGAGAAGTAGAAGGCTTTTATCCTCCTTCTGCCAAACATTTGGTAAATCATAAATTCTCACTTGCTTCTGGAAGACCACAGTAGTTCAGAGCATGAAAAAAGTGATTTATCATACACAATCCATAGGAGAAGGTCTTCAGAAGCGGGCACACTTCACCAGATGAGCAGTGTGGTATTAAAAACAAAACAAAAGTCTAAACTGGAAAAAGGAGATCTTAGTCCTTATATAGTTTTTATTCTCATGTGTATACTAATTTATATCAGACCCTGCATTCAATTTGCCCATCCAAATCTTTCCTTTGTAACAATTGCAAGCGTACACTTTCAAACACCCTGCACAGAGTACCATTAGAATGACAAATAGAAAACTTCCTGAAGCTTATGCCTTTTCTCTTTTAAAGCGTTGATTGTAACTATACATAAGCAAGTTTATACAATTTTTGGAAAGTCTTGAATCAGCTATTTTTGTCAAAGGACAACAGTATTATCCATGCATTGAAGTTGTATACATTTTCAACAGGCTCTTCCTTGGAGAGAAGTAATAACTTCCTTATAAAAGTAGAAAGGTTGACTAGGCAAGTCTGAGAAGAAACGATGGATATGCAAGGGAACATCTAGGAATCCTGGGGGGGAGGTGGGGGGAGAGAGGAACGCTAACACGTTACATAAGTACATATGTGAAAACAAAAAGAAATTTCTATATTCCATCAATATTAAAGCCAGAAGTTACATTCTGGCAATTCTGGAAAGAAATTCAATAAAATATCTTGAGAAATTCAGAAGACGTTTTCTACTTTTTATACACACATTATCTAATAATTTTTTGCTTGGTGAGTAACACTGCAGCTTAATGTGACAACTGCAATTAAAAATAAATATCTTCTTATATAATTCTTCTCCCACAGAATTTTAGAGGCAAGTAGGCTTCCCATCAGATGCAGGCAGCAGAGAGGGGGGAAAAAAAAAAAAACCCAAACCCAAAAACATGCAAGTTATTTTTGCCTTACTTATTACAAATATATTTTTTAGGAACAAAGGATCTCATCACAGCGTGTTTGAGTACTGCTGTGATGAACTCAACACACATGCTTCAGTAGAATCGGTGGGTTTCAGCTGGTTTTAGTTTAATGCTTGTCTTTTCTAATGCTACCGTTATCTGAATACTAACACTAACAACACCTGAAACACACCATTTCTCATATTTTCATTCTAACATTTTACTAACCAGTAAACAAATACTGTAATATCCTATACTGCTTCTTTCATGAACTTAGTATCAGCACTGATCATCTCAGAAACTGTTCTTAACATAAAAAAGAATACTTTACCATAAGGTGATATATTGCCCCACAAATGAGTAGGCTAAAGTAAGATCACAACAGATTTTTGTTGACGTATTTTTCAAAACAATTTAAGCATTTCTAGTGGGGTAATAAAACACGGATTGAAATAACTAACTTTGCTATCAGCACTGCTTAAAAAACTGTACTATTTTTATGCTGGGAAAAAAAGAATATATAGATATATATAGAGAGAGAGACAGAGAGGTAATCTTGGTATAAACTTCCAGCACAGCAACAGCACAGGCACTTTTCACCTTAACGCAGCTTGGTAAACCGAATCACAGGCTCATTGCATACATGTGCATACAAAGGACAAGGTGTTATCTCAGCTAGATATAAAGCAGTAAAAACTACAGTGCCGTATCTCCAGTGGAATTTTACACAGAGATAGCTATCCTGATATTGAGACAGGAACAATAAAACTTTTATACAAAGCCTATCTATGGCAAGTCGTTTAAGATTTGTGTCCTTTTAGTCTCCTAGAAGCACCGAGGTGTCAGAGGAGCTTATGCTTGTCCTACTTTGTTTTATACTGACGTGTTTGTATCAGGAAATGCTCGTGTGCTGGAGGTGCTAGCCTCACCTGTACACCTCTCTAACAGTTCACAGGCACTACACATAGTACGTTGTGTACCCCACTGTAACTTTCTTTCTCTTCACTCCCACTACTGTTGCAACTTGCTAGGGAAAGTGGATTCTCTAGCGGTTTTATGCCTCTCTCATTTAATGCAATGTTTTTGAAAGGCGGACTAGGAATCACTGAACTAGAGACAACAGACAAAGAAGGAGAAATACAAATACACCCCCGGGCACGAGAGGCAAAAGTAAAAGCGCACGCCTGAGTTCGGATGCTGTGACGGGGAGTGCAGTTGGAGGGCAGACAGCACAAATGAACCAAGTTGGCTGAAAAGCAGACAGGAAGCAAAACAGTTTGGGAAATGCTGCCTTATTTACAAACACTCCCACTAGGCGATGAGATATTCACGGGCAAGCAAAGGAAAACAGCAATCTTTACCATGATATTAAATGACTGGGCTTTTTTTTTTTTTTTTAAATTTATCTCGCATATCATGCAAGCATCTGATAAAGACTGAAAAAAGGGATAGTTGCCATCCTTTTGCTCTGTAAAAATCCTGGTACAGAGTCTAGAGCAGCAGGACTCCTTGTTATGGACCAAGTCCAAAAGCACAGTGATAACACAAATTAAAATTGATACTTTTTCCAAAAGAGTCATCAGAACAACTCTGTTATCAGAAACAGCAATTCAAAGTAATGCAATTACTTAATATCATAGCTTCCAGAGTTAACCCTCTTCAAAAGCTTTCACAATTCCTCATATATTGCATCAAATTATTCAATAAACTGCATTAAATTTTTCAAAGCACATGTTTAAGCTTCTGTTTTTAATAGCCTCTCTGTACTTACAACTCAACATTTTAATATATAAATAGTCGTACAGAATGTGTGCAGATAACCTAAACAAAACGTTAGGACATTTTTCAGAGCAGTGGGGGAAAACACATAAAAGAAAGGAAAGGTCTTCCTGCCAGTTGCATCAGCATTAGATCAACTGAAGTTGAGGGAGCCTACCCACAGACTACGGGAATTGCATATCGCATAACCAACCTGACAACAACTTGTACAATACATGTCTCTACTCTCACTTTTGCATATCTCTACGTTGTTTCTAAATATCTAGTCTCAAATTTAAGTAAAAAAAAAAAGTCAGGAGTAAAAGATTGTTAGGAAGCAAATTAAAAAATACAAATACGTTCTAAGCGCAAAGTATCTTTGAATATCAAACAAAACAATCACATAATCAAAACTTTTTTAACTCCCAAAAGACTCATGGAATGAACACACACACACAGAATGATCTATTCCAACTCATCTCCATTACACAGTAATTCACCGCACCATTTTTTCTGGCAGTGTAACGCATTACATCTTTACTAGAAAGCAACAGATCAGGAAAACATCAGCTTACTATCTAAATCCCTCCACTGACCCCCTTTCCCTCAGCTGCCTCATGACCAAGATTATTTTTCTGCTTTTGAGGTTCTACAGAAGTGCTTCTGTCTGTGTTTATCACCCCACCCTCACTTACCATTTGTCCACTTTTCCCGCAGCAGTCTAAATTTGCTTCTAGGTGGCTCCTTACACATGGAACTCTTTCTGAGCTGGTCCCCAAGGTCACTATTCTCTGGGCATTCAAATCCTTCCTGAAGGCCCACTCCTACAGTGATACCTACAAAAAATTAGTTATCTAATACCTGCTAGATAAAAACTAAATGGGGATGCTCTGTATCTTAAAAAACATTATCAAAACTTCAAATTAAGATAAAACATAGAGAGTTTGCTCATATAATGTAACTATCCCCTACACACACACTCCTTCTCATCTTTGCCTTTGAAGCAGAAAAACAATTACAACAGTAATAGTGCTTTCTTTACATTTTTCAATACCCAACACAGTGTGGTACCCTACCAGAAACAAATAATTACCAGTACTCCTCAGGTATCTGCAATTCCTGTGGAATATCTGGACTTTGAATGATTTCCCATATTATAAGGAAAACCCACAAAATATATAAACAGATACAATAAGTTTCAAAGCCAATTAATAGCACGGGGGGTTTTGAAAGTTTCATAAGCTAAAATTGCCCCTTCAAAGTTCCATGTAACTTTGCAGATTGACAAATTTTTCCTTCCCTCCTTTTTTTTCCATTAGCTCCCCCCAATAATTTTTCTCCTCTTTTCATTTCCACATGAAACACATAAAAGCAGAAAGAAAATCCATGTCTATAATTTCCTGATTTCTGGAGTTGACATATGAGACAAAAAGTGATTAAGTGAAATCAGTAATTTTCATTTTCTGCCATGCATCTCTAACTGGTTATTGTTTTTAGTCATCAATTCTCAATTGTCTCTAACCATCTCCAAATGTCCCAAACGTCTCTTCAATTCTCAGAATTGTCTCCCTGTTTCTTAAAAATATTCAGAGCAAAAAAGGATGAAAATTGTGTCATCTATCAACTCCTGGAAAAGGCATCAGGACAACTAAAAGGGAAAACATCTCTCTAAAAAGAATACCGAGGTATACAACAAGTAATACAGTATCACTTGCAAAAAGTACAAACAGGTTTGGAAAAGGAATTCTCAGCCATACACCTTTACTATCATACCTATTTTTCTGTATACAAGCAAAGAAGAAACAAATCCAGGGAAAAGTTACCAGTTTTTGACATACCGCAGCTACATTTATATTTAAAAGTTTGAGATAACTGTCTGTTTCTAAATATTTTGAGCTGTAAATACTGAAATGCCACTAAAGATAAGAAAAATCCATATTTAGAATAATCCTGACCATTGTTTCATTGCATTAAGAACTGTAATCCAACAGATTACCTTCAGTATCTGTTTTGGTAAATAGCTTATCTTTCCATTTTTTCTATATCCACTGCTTCATTTTCTTTAAAAAGGAATGGAGCGGTAAAGAATTAAACACCTTTTAAAAAGCATAAAATATACAAATGTATAGGTTTTTCCAAGCCTAGAGTATTTATGGATTTCACAAAACCTAAGCTGTAATGCTCACAAAGCTAACCACCACAGAGCTGCTGCAGCGGTGGCCACTATCCACTACGTAACGTGCAGGTGGCACGCTGCGAAAACAGCCGTAATGCTTTTATTTGCCCGACCCAACGCAACCCAAGCCTTGATGCTCCTTTCTATCTCCTCACGGACCGGCAACAAAGCCTATTCACAGACCGGCTTTCTCAGCAGCCGCGGAGAAACACAAGAGCGAGGCCGCTCGGGGAAGCGTCGCGGGCACTCCGGGGAAACACGGGCTGCTTTTCAACTACGGGTTTCCTAGGAGGACTCGGAGAAAGGCTTTCTGGTAGAGAACCAGATGAAAGGGTCTCAGGAGGCAGAGGGGTGAGCGCAGCTCTGGCCAGGGGACCTGGGCCAGCAGCAGCACCGCTGCCGTGGCCAGCTCCTCGGCCGGCGGCTCCCGGGGCAGCAGCGCCCACCCGCCGCCGCCGGGCCCCCCGGAGCACCGGGAGCTCCCTGCTCCGCGCCGCCGGTTTGCTCGGGTTTATAGGAATCGAAGAGAAGATGAAATAACGAACGCTACGTACCACGTACTTTACGGCAAAAAAAAAAGCGGAGTGGAAGTCAGCAAATGCTTAGAGCTGTACCTCAGCTAGTCCCTATCAATATAAAATATGCAAAAAGAACGTTACATTTGCTAAACTACTCAAAAGCTGACAAATACAACTGCAGTTGCCGGTGCAACTTTAACTTGTCTAACTTACAGACACGATACGTTTTAACACCGAGTGCCATTTCTGTCGAGACCCTCCCTCAGGCAGCGCCAAGAAGGGGCAGTGCCCTGGGCCGGGGCCAGAGCGTGCAGCACAGCCCGTTTGCTTCTTACAGAAGCTGGGAAGCGTCAAAGAGAACAGTAAGTAGACACAAGAGGAGAGATTTTTTCATGCTATTATGCCCCCTACCCATCCTTACTTAAGACTATTCCTTAAAATCCTATTAATCAATCATATCTTCCCCCCTAAATGCCAAGTAACAGTGACTTCCCCACCTCTGCTCCTTCTACAGCCTTCTCCGATTAGGTACCGCTGCTCACTGGCCTGACACATGGGACACACATATATTAGAAGAGCACCACATACAGGTTTTGGCAGCTAACAAATCTGGGAGAAACTTTGTTCTATTTTTTCCTCCTTCCCCCTTTTTTTTTTTCTCTCCTGTCACAGAGGTCCTATGTGAAAATGATTATTTTATTTATCTATTAAACTTTAGACAGGTCATACCAACTACATTTCCTATTTTGTAGGCAGTCAGCTGGCCATCTTAGGCCACACGGGTGAAACCACGCAGAAGGCTGAGCACTCACAGCTCCAAGGGAAGAAGTAGGAACCGTGCTTTGAACACATATGCTCCAAACATCAAGTAGTTGGGGGGCAATGGGCAGCAGGGGTAGCTTCTGAGAAGGGGCAGAGCTCATTGGCATGGCCAGTCTCGTCCCCCAAGAACATAAAAAGCCACACAGCCAGGCCAAAGCCACATTTAGCCCGCTACCTCATCCCTGACACCAGACAGCAGCGGATATATGGACAAAAGCATAAGCATGAGGCAAGGATAAAGCAGGATTTCCCAGTAGGCGCTCAGCCATATGTAGGGGAAGATGAGTCTGATTCAGAGATGATTTTTTCACATTTAATGATCTTGAACAGAGCTTTCTTCCAAGAATATCTGATCACTTTTGGAATCCCTGTCAGATGTTAGTATCCAAAACATCTATGGCATAGAATAGCTTAACCACAGATCGTGCAAGAAACTTCTCCTCATTAGCTCTGAGGAAGTCACTTGCTCTGTCCACTTCATGCCCTCATATTGAGATACTTCTGCACTGGAGTATTTCTTGTATTTTCACTGTTCATCTTCTCCTTATCACTCAACTTTCCCATCACCTATATTGTGAAAATAAGTCAGTATTGGCGGAGCCTTTGTGATTACCACAGAAAAACCTATAAGTAAATTAATAATCCCGTAGTCAAAGCAGGATTAGAGTAACACGCATGTTAGAATGAGGCACTGACCCACTTTTAACAATAAATAGGACTACACAGTTAATTAGTCAATGAGCATTATCTGCTTTGTGCTCTGAATGAGGCTGGGGTCCAGTGAGGAAGGAGAAAGAGGAGGCAGCATCCACAGCCACGTAACTAAAGAGTACCAAATACTTCTGAACCAGGGAAGACAGTCGGTGAGACTATACAGGGAAGTGATTTTTTGGCAATTCCCAATTTCATCATCTAAACCTCAGAACTTTATTATTTAATACAAATTTGTGTATTACGTCCTACATGCATAGAAATAAAACTTTCATTCCATCCATTTGGAAATCATATTGTTAACATCACAGGTCCTCAGCAAGGTAAGGATTTTTGACATTTGTTTGTCCGTACCTATACGGATCAACTTCAGATTTTGAACAACTATTTTCCTTGCTTGTTTCACAAACATATACCAAAGCAAGGACACTTAGAAGCAAGATCGGGCCCACTTCCTGGCTCTTCAACTTTAATTTCTCTCTCCTTCCTTTCCTTACTCTTTTTTCCTAGGTAGTCTCGTTCATGTAAGATCTTCTTCTACCAGTCCAAGCTTTTGCCTCCTATAAAACTTCAAGCAAGGTACATTCCCAGCAGGTAACCACCGATAACACCGGAGTGGGTTTGTCCATTCTTGGTGCCCTCACTCCTCACAATGGGTGCAACTGCAAAGAGCTCACGTGGTTTTAAACCTGACACACTCAACAGAAGCCAGTTTTTCAAATAATTTAACTCTTAGCAGTATCAACCCCTGATTTAGGGTTTGGGAAGATTTTGGAACTCCTTTTTACAAGAACATCCTCTATATAGGAGCTTCTACCCCCAAGCCAAATTATGTACCCTCTCCTCAAACCTGAATCCCCTAGCTTAGCAGATTTTAGTAATTTCCTTTTGCATAGGGAAAAAGTGCCTAAGTCTGTCCAAAAGAAAAATGAACAAAGACTGATTTATTGCTGCTGACTCTCTCCAAGATATTTCTACCTGAAAAAAAAAAAAAAGGCAGGCAGAAAGACTTCAGCTTGAACATCTGAAGTTTGACATGATCAAACAATGATCAAAATCTGAAAACAGTGTCTTTTAATAGAAAGCATTAAGCAATTTTATAGTATAGGCTCCTCCTGGAAGGGTAGACACGACAGTGCTGTGTTGATGTAAGACACTGACAAGCTACCAACTACAGAGATAATACTGCTCACTGGCACAAGCTCACCGCTCCTGGCAAAATAGCAGTTGCAGGTTCCGAAACACATATCACTAAGAACCTACATACGGGATGTTCAGCATGGTTGCATCTTAATTTCAGAAAAAATATGGTTGTGACCATTTAGCAGTTGAGTCATTTAATGTAAACAAATGCCAGGTTTATGGCAGAAATCAATAACGCAACCAAGCTTAATAGACTCATTTGAAGGGGCACGACTTTTCTGAAGGAGCATCTTTTCCTAGCTGCCTAGTGCTGCTTTACCTCCAAAAGGAATGGTTATTAAAATCAGCTTGCTGCAAACACCATCAAACTACTGGACCGCACGCTGGGAAGATGCGTAACCGACCAGTAACAGCAATGCTGCTCTGCACGGCGTATACAGGCAACCTCAACTCTCACCATTCCAGAGGGGGCCGCATATGAAGGCTGAAAAAGCCTTGGGGGTCGGGTGGGGGGGAATAGAAACTATTTCTGCTCACAATAGCAGATAATATAGATATAGGTAGTTGGTTTTAATTTTTTTTTTTTTTTAATGTAACATTTCAGCTGGAACATTTACAACTTCCAAGAGCTGTAACTCAGCAGAGGTGGTCTGGAGGCGCCCATCCAAGGGTACCACTCGGGGAAGCGCTGTCCCCCTGCCACCACCCCCCTCCCAGCCGGGCTTTAGGAAGGGAGGTCCAGGGGACCCGCACCCACCCGAGCGTTAAGGGGACCGACAAGCAGCTGCCCGGGTGCCCCCCACACCCGGCCGGGGGTGAGGAGCCCCATCCCACAACCTGCCCGCTCCGTCCCCGTCGGTACCGGCCGGGTGGGTGCCTCAGGGCGGCCAGCACAGCCCCGTCCTGCCCGCCCGGGACCCCCACGGCGCCCCAGGCGGGGGCAAGACGACGGGGCGGTGAGGCCGAGGGGACCCCCGCCGCCACCATAGCCGTTGTTATTTGTTTCCGGTAGCACCGGAGCGTGCCGGGGAGCGGGAACAACGCGCCGCCCGCCCACCCCC
>JAOXJK010000001.1:189106655-189121856 GCA_025774025.1 Xenus cinereus
GCCGGGCCCGGCCCGGCCGAGCCGCCCCGCTTCGGGGCTGAGGAGGAGGAGGAGAAGGCGGAGGAGGAAGCCGCCTTAGGCGGCCCCAAACACGGTGTCCGGCGGGGCGGGGGAGGCCGGGGGCCGGCGCGGAGCGGGCCGAACGTCTAGCCGGCTTGGCGGGGTGCGGGCGGGCGTTAAGCGTCCGGCGCGGCGACAGGCAGCCGTTAACGGCCGTCTCGACGGGGCGAACGGCAGGTGCGGGTGACGCCCCCGCCGCTCGGCCCTCCCCGCGGAGTGGGTGGGGGCGGTTCAGAGCCCGGTCCCGCGGCCGCTGGGCTCCCTCCTGTGCTGTCAGGCTGGGTCTCTTGCTTCTTCCCCCTCCTGGAGTGGGGAGCTCGGGCCACCGGCGCTCCCAGCAGCCTCTCAACCGATTTCTCCCCCCCCAAAAAGTCAGGTACCTCCTTGCCGCTGGAAAACCCAGGGCAGCCCCTCCACTGTTCCCTGCCTGCTGGGTGAAAACGCAGCCCGAGGGATTCTCCCTCCCCAGGAGTCGAATGGGCGGTCTCGCCGTTTTTAAGGGGATGTTTGAAGTGTTTTCCCTTGAGCGTGGAGAATTTTATGTGAATTTTCAGTGACTCACCGGCTGAGCTATTCAACATCTTTTTTTTTTTTTTTTCCCCTCAACCAAATTGTTGGCATAGCTTGTGGTGCACTCACTGAAATGATGTATATAGTGGGAAAACCATCATATGTTAAAAGCAGGCTTGACATTATTTTGGTAAGAAAAGCATTTACTGTAGGATTAAGATTGCTTTTTGTCTATCATAGTCTTCTCTCTTACTGAAAGCGAAAAGAAAATCGGGGCCTGCCTCCAAAATGCTTTGACAGTTTGTGCAACAAGAAATATAAAAAAATAATGAGTGAGCTTTTAAATGTCACTTTGGAACAAATCAAAGTCTTTCTTCCTCAGATAAAGTCTTTAAAGACTTCAAGAAGTAAGCTTGCCTTGAGCTGAAATCTCAAGGTCAACACTTTTGCAGGCAGAAGCGTGGCTTCTCCAAGGTTATGAGCCAGCTGAGGAAAAAAGGCAGTTGCTCTGCAAAAAAAAAGGTTGGACAGAAAACTAAAGGAGAGCAAGAATATGAGAATCAGGGCTCAAGTCCTAGCCTGATATCCCGAGAAAGCAAGATGAAGGGTATTATCTCTGGCATTCCCAAACAATTTTCAGCCTTTTGCTTCCTTTCAGCTGCCTGGTGAAGAGCTCAGTTTCTGTGTTCCTGCAAGTTTAGAAAAGTAGGAAAAGGGTGGAAATACCCTGTTGTTTTTTCCATTAAATTCTCCGGGTTGGAGCTCAGGCACAAACCGCAGGAGATTTCGCAGGGAAGCCCTCATAAATGCCTTGACCATTGTAAGTGTTTCAGTCTCGACCTATGCCTTCTTAGATAACCACAATCCGTTTAGTTCATACATCAGAGATGGTCCCAGCTGCTTTAGCTGAGGTGCCCACAGCACTACTTACCTGTGTGTCACTCAGCCCCCCGGCATTAGAGTTATGGGAGCACATGGATTTCTGTCCCTTTACCCTGCTCATCCGTGCCCTGGGAAGATGCCAGCACAGGGGTCTTGGGCAGATGGGGCTTTTGGGATGCATGGGCTCATAGAGGGGAAAGGGAGGTGGAAGGTGTTGTGTTGAGGTAATACTGGGTGTGAGGGCAGAGGGGACCCCAATATCACCTGCTGAAGCCCTGTTACCAGCAGTCTGTTTGCCACCTCTCATTCCAGAGTTTATGTCCCCTGGAAAAACGTTCCCTTCCCTCCAGAAAGGTCAGACTGAATAGCAAGGTTATACGTATGTGTGAGGAGGTTGGAAGGGACCGCAGAAAGATGTTAATAAAGGGAAAAGAAAAATCTCAGCTTTCACGCAGAGCTTTCCCAAGCCCTGTGGATCTTTTATCCGGAGCTTTAGTACTGTGGATTTAATGGTATCAGGTTATCTTACAAGAGATTTCATGATACATGTAGGGAAATACCTTTTCTGGGTAAACTGGTTGAACATGAAATGAATTCTCCCAAGCAAAGACTTCAATTGTGTAACCACTCCCATCGCTGAAGTGTATTCTAACCAGTGTTTTCAACTTTGTGACTCTGCTTTTCCCACAGCCCTTTTGCTGATCCATGCATATGTCTAATATTACATGTACGCAGCGGGGTTGGGAACAAGGACACAAATGGGCTTGTATATACACGACCCACATTTTTTCTGCCTGCATGCTGCAGCTCGGGTTGAAAACATTCCCGCTGGATGCGGGAGGAGCTGAGATAGCGGACTGGGCAGTGGCACGTGATCCTGCCAGCCAGAGTGCCCGGATTGCAATGACAACGTAGCGATAGCGGAATGGTGCCAAGGGTGCTTGGGTTCTCCCTCACCAAAGTCAGTGTCAGCCCTGTACCTGAGCCACCGAGTATCAAACCAGCTTGGAAGCATCCCTCATCTTTTCTACATTCTATTCAGCAGAGCAGAGCCAATAATGGGAAGAGGCTCAAGATGGCACGAGCTTCTTTTTGTGGCTTTGGCAAGCTCTCGATTCTCCTGTCTCTTCAGTTCTGCTAAATGTACATAAGGGCTTGGCCTGAAGGTTTGACTTGCAGCTACTGAGCGTCCATCTGGGAGCCTGACACTTTCCTATTAATCATAACCATGCGTTCCTCTCCAGAATTTTATTTCCATTGCCTGTTCCTGCTGGTCAGGCAGAGCACTGAGGAGTCCTGCTGGCCACTCACTTTCTGCTCGAACTTGCTCTGCTGTCTCGTGCAGTGCACAGAGATTTAGTGGGCATTCCTGCAGAGTAGTGACTGATGATGTTATCTTTTTTTTTTTTTTTCCTCCACAACTAGATCCCCTGATAATTGAACCTATATGGAGCGTGCTGCTGCTCCTCTCCTGAGCGCATACCCAGATTTACTTTGCATGAGATCCAGGGAGCAAGACGAAGGAGAAACACATAGATGCCCCTGGGTCTTGTCCCACTTTGTAGTCAAGTCATAACCATGGTGTGCTTTTCGACCCAGAAATGGGGAAATACTCCTGTACGCATGCATGCAGCCACAGCCAAGTGACAGAGTTTTTATGAGCTCTTACGGAAAGGCAGAACCAAACATTATGAAATGAAAAATGGGGGGGGAGGAGAGAAAAAAGGAAATCCTTGAGAAGGAAAGCCCTGCCAAGAGCTCTTTCCTCCAGCCAAATCAGGTCGCAAGTGCCGAATAGTTCTCCCCTAACATTTGAACCAGTGTTGAGAAAGCCATGTGTGCTATTGAGAGTGACAGTTTCTCTTTGTGTTGACCTAAAATTAACATGTTTAGTAAATCAAGTGGAAACAGATCCTGAAGTGCAGGCTGGCATCAGATAATGCAAATGAATAGCAATACTTTTTGAAGGATAGAGTTATTGTAGCTGTGATTTTTAAGGCATAAGCAAGACGAGTATTGTAGGTAGGAATCTTGTTAAACTAACCAAGTAGTTGGAAAAAGTAATGCCTGAACTCTTCTCTTTTCAACAGTACCAGTTGGTCTATTAAGAGATAATATCTCTACTTACAAAACTGGCCTTGCTTAATATTATTGAAACAGATCAAAGGAAACACTTCTAAAAATGTTTTTCACATAATCTGAATTTAAACTTAAAGTCTATCATTATAGTATATCATTAAGAAAAAAAAAAAAGCAAGATTTACAGAAATACAAGCATGATCAGAGTCCACAGTCATATTAGACAAGAATTTAGCATTTTTTCATTTATTTGTTGAAGGAAGAGTAATAAACCCTGATAATTCAGGATGTACACCCATTGCTGTCTGAAGTCCAAGAGAAATTGCCAGTCTTGAGGAGATTATCCCACAAAATTAGGGTTTTTTTTAATCTTCCTTTGAAGTGTTTGAGAATGACTAATATGGGAGTCAGGATATTGGATTGAATGGACCAAGCTGCTGTGGCAATACCCATGGGTCCCTAACTAGGCAGTTGTCTTTAGTAACAGTGTCTGGAATAAAACAAATGTTGCTCCTAACTGGACTCCCATTCACATTCAAAAAGAAATTCATTCCGACTTGGTGAAGTTTTGAATTCAAATCAAGTAGCAAGTCAGGAGTTGACCCTGAAGTGCTCCAGCTAACACCTACGTTAATAATGTATGCTAACACCTACATTAATAATTTATGGAAGGGAGGTATAGCTCTAGGCTAGAGTTCATATTCGTACAAGCACTTAAAATGTAAGTCTTTTCTCACTGTCCTGGTAATCCAGTCATATGCTTTAGCTAGAGAGTTTCTTACCGTGTGGCTACTCCCACTGCAGCTGGCTTTATGTAACTGTTGGAGTGACAGCCAACCATGATGTGACATAACTTGGATAAAATACTTGGTAACAGAGGCCACTCTCCCATAGGGGTAAAAAACCTTTGCTCGCTCAGAAGAGTGCTTTACTGTCATATACATGTGTATGAGACATTTGTTGAACATCCTCCAAGGTCCAGGCTCTTTAGGAATAAGTTAAGATGCCAGATTTTATGTATTTGTGTTGGCTACATCCAGTAGATATGAACTGTCTTGGCTGATGGCATCTTTCACAGAAGCTTTTAAGATGAAAACATCACATGTACATTAAGACTTCTGATACCAGATCAGCTGAGTCACCAGCAACAGATTCTCATGATTAAGAAAGTTAATGTTTGATTCTCCTTGTCTGAACCACAAAAAAAGGCAAAATATCGAAATATATAACGAAATCCCAGCAGCTTCCAGTGAATGCATCACAGAAGAGAAAACAAAGGACTTAGCTCACCTGCAAATTTTAAATCAAAGGACGAGCATCCATGTTTCAGTATATATATATCTATGTAAGTGTTCAGACATGTCATCGCCTTGCCACCTGACTGCCCATGAAGAGTAGGTGACTGGAGTAGATTGCTGGTGGTTTCAGAACAGAGGCACGAACTGTCTACCCCCTGGTTTCTCAGGGAAAAACCTGTATGTGGATGTGGTGGTGAAAAGGCTACAAGAAAGTACAAGACAGACATGGACTTAATGGAGTGAGTCTGGTGAAGAGCCACGAGGATGATTAAGAGATTGGGGTATCTACCAATGTGAGGAGGGAGTGAAAGGGGTGGAACTGTTCAGCATGGAGAAGAGAAGGCGCAGGGGGATGTTATCAGTGTGTGTAAATGACTGACAGGGGAGAGGAAAGAAGGCAGAGCCCGCACGGTGCCCAGCGACAGGCCTTGAGGCAATGGGTACAAACTGAAACACACGAGGTTCCCTCTGAACGTCAGGAGACACTTTTTCACAGTGAGGATGGTTGAGCACTGAATAGATTGCCTGGAGAAGTTGTGGAGTCTCCATTCTTGGAGATATTTAAAACTCGACTCGATGTGGTCTGGAACAACCTGTGTTAGCTTACTGCGCTTTTAGCACAGGGCTGGACCAGGCAATCTCCAGAGTTGTCTTCCAAACTCATCCATGCTGGGACTGTGTAACAGTGAGGCTTGTGTAAAAAAAGGCAACCTGCCAGCCAGGAAAGCTTGTTGCCAGCATGGCTTTTCCTTGTTTGCAATGATTTCTCTATGGCCTGTGGAATCCTGTACTTCCTTTCCTGTTTTTTGCATCCTTGCAAATATGTCCCTCCCTAGTTTAGTTTTCCTATCATTTCAGCTCCTTCCTTTGCACTGCATCACATAGAAACTTGTCTTCAGCACCAGAGTGCAATGCTATTGCCTCAGTCTGTATTTCTATGGCACTTTTGTGAGAGGTCATGCGCTCATCTTCGCTAAAAATGCTGGTCTCAATGCTATTTCCCCTCATTGGGACATTTTCTATGGCTTCTTTTATATATGATATGTCTGTCTAGTTCTGGTCCATCTATATTTTTATTTAATCTTCCCTAATGCAAAAGAAGCTGTTTACCAGGTATCAATGAAAAATAAAAAAATCTAGATATCATCTCTGGTAGGTTTATGGGAACACCTTACTGACATTGAATTTATTTGCTCAGGGGTTCTTTTTGTCCAGGTTCTGTACAATTGCGGAATGGATGCCTAGTCCCTAGCAAGCGAAAATAGAACAGCTGAATGAATAATAAAAATCCCCCAGCATATCCTGAGGGAATCCTGGGGAAGATGCTCCAGTTTATCCCTTAGAACTGGATCCACTTTCTGCCTCTGCTGCAATGCACAGAGGTAGAAGCTAGGGAGATCTGCCTGCCCCTCTGTGGTGTCCCGTCCTGGTACAAACCAGGCACCCTCCCTGGGGCAAGTTACTTCAGCCACGGGGCAGCTAATCCACACTCTACACACCAGTGACTGGGAGGCAAGGAGGCGGCAGGTCCTGGAGTGCCACGCTCCGAGGGAGGTGACGAGTGGGGACGGACTGAGGGCAGACGGACCATGTCCCTAGAGGTTCACGTCTGAGGCCTGGAGGCCTTTATTTATATCCCCTAGACAAGTCATCTGCGAAACGACTTCAGAGCAGCTGTTGCTCGGGTTGAACCTTCCTGCAGACCGTGCTAGTTCCCTGTTCGCCCTTGAGTAAACACAGCCCCACACCGCAAACCCACTCCCCTGCCCGGTGGTGACAGCAGCAGGTCCTCCGTCACCAGCAGACCGAGCACTCACCCAGCGCGGGAAACCTCCCTCCGCCTGCGACGACAGATGCAGCAGGGTATTCCCATGGTGTCCCGTAAACTTCGTTTGGATATTTTATTTTGAGCCTGCCCCTTCAGCTTGGCAGCGCCGCCTGCTCTGCCCCTCATCGATACCCAGAGAAATTACGCAGACTGCCAGTGCGTGAAAGCAGAAACTATAACTGCTTTGCAAATAAGAATTGAGGTGAGACAGCAAAAAGTCAGCTGCACCGAATTTACCCGAGAAAATATGTTTTTGTAGAAGTGTGAGTGAAGGGCTAAAGAACCAGGCGAGGACTGAGCAGCTGGAGCGGAGGCAGCTGCTCGGCTTGGTGGAGACATCCTCTGACAGAAGGAAGACCCCCAGAGAGGCCCCTCTTCTCCCTGTCCCACAGCCGTTTCCTTCAGGCTCAGGTCTTGGGCCCTCGCTTTTGAAGAAGTGGTTTCACTGTGGGCAGTGACGTGCTCCCTTAAGGCACCACCTGCACGGCTCCGTTTCACTTGCCGGGGCTCTGCAGGGCATCGCCAGCCATGGCAGCGAGCGGGCCCCGTGGCCACCCCGCTGGAAGCCCATCTCAGCTGGCAGGTAAGTCTCTTCGTGCCACTCCTTGGACACTTTCCTCTCCACCTCCCAGTCTCTCACTGCATCCCTTCATGTCTTTCCTTTCTTTCTCCTTTGGCTTCTTATCCATTCATTTTCTCCCGTATCTCTTATTTTCTGTCCCACCTTTCTTCTCTCTTCTGGGGATGCTCTTCTCCCTCCCATCACCCTGCTCTCTCCCAGCCCAGCCTGGCCTTTGCTGTCACTGCACCTGATATATTTCATACTCAAGGCAAAAAGTATTTAAATGATTTTTTTTGTTTTCTTTTTCCTGATGTACATGTGTTTCCTGGTGTTAATGCTAGCTTGACCTCATAACTTTAAACAATCTCTCTGCAATTTCCCAGATAAATAATCTGTGAATCAGATAGCTTGGTGGAGTGAAACATAACGATGCATCTGTATCTTACTAGGTTTTGTTTTTGTTCCTCAGTGATCTAAATAGAAGAGGCATGATATTAATAGCTAGGAAATGCCTTTGTTTTGTTCAAGTGAAGAGTTTTGGATTTTAAAGCTTGATTTCCTCTACTAAAAATCATCCCGATGTTTTAACTGCTAAGAGAAAAGGAAATAACATTTTCTTCCACCTCAAATGCCTGGAACTACTTTTCTCTGGCTCTAAAATAAATGGCTTGTCCTGTCAAACGTGATCTTGCTGATTCAAAATCCAGGACTGAAACAAAAAGAGAGTGTGTTTTTTTTCTGATTGAGGCAGTCCTGATGCCTACCTGGGAAAGTTATTTAACAATCTGTGGTCCGATTTCAGCTCCATATACAGGGATAATGATATTTACTTCAAAGAACAATTGTTAGATATTATTCATTCATGGTTGAAAGTCTACGTGAGCTATTTGAAAAGAAGGTGGAGTAAAAATGAAAATGAGTATTTTATGATGCACTGCTTTGCATGACTGCTGATACTACTGCTAAGCAAACCCTGTCAAAGGGGGGTTTCTGTGTTTTCTTCTTGACTGACCGTTGCTATTCTTGCAGACTGCATAACAAAGTAAATAAAAACGATCAGCATCTGTGATATGATGGTGCCCAAAGGTGAGGGACAGACTGCAGTGCAGCTCAGGGACAGTTCTGCAGGGAGAGAGCAAAAGGTAGGGGAGCCCCAGGGCGTGATTGTCCTCCAGGAGGACTGGTGTTCTTTCTGTTGAGATATTATTTAGTCAAGGTGAGGTATATAGGGAGGCAGTGTTACTTCTTGTAAGGACAGCTGACACAGGGGAAAAAAGCAAATGCTTTTGGGCATACAAACCGGCTAGGATTTGAAGGGTCAGAGGCACAGCTGACAGCAGAAATCCTGAGAACTGCTAGCTCCATGCATCTCTCTTGAGCAGGTCACTCTTTAAAAATAATTTTGATGTAAAAAATATTAAGCATTTAATGAATTATATGTGATTTCTTTAAAATGCTTGTGTTCCCTTTTAGAATCTGTCTGCTGTCTAGAGATAATACCCAGTAATAAATTGTGCAGACACACAGACAGACTCCATATGATGAACCGGAATCATCAGAAACTGTAACACTTAACCAGCAAAGAAGGGCTAAACTATAATAACACCTAGAGGAGAATCTCCACAATATCTGTAGACTTAAGGCACCAGGTCTGTCTTTAAATTATAGGCAAAAGTTGCAGAAAAGAAAAAGCGTTTTGCCTGTGTTATTTGCTGGAAATAAATGTTCCCCAGCAACAAGGAATGTAATTCCAAGAACTTTAGAAAAAAAATATACAACACAATATATATGTAAATACAGCTATATATATTAAAAGCAGTATTCCGATTCCTCATCTTCTGAACTTTTTCTGGTTGTCCTAAGAAAGAGCTTGTGGTTAAAGAGAACATTATCTAATGTGCAATTAAGCTTGCTGTAGTGGATGAGGTGGGAGGGTGGATGGGGCCTGGGAACTGAGGCAGTGGTATAGTTTCATGTTTTACAAATTGGAGAATTTTGTGATGAACAGAGACTTTCGGTGACCTTTCTCACCAGGGGAAGTTTTCCCTTAACAACCGCTCTTGCTCCCTTTATTTTTGTTGCACTCTCTTTTACTAAGATCTGTTCATGGGGTTACCTGCAGTTTCAGGGCACCTGAGAGAAACGAAAATGTGAGACGCTGACTGAGATCTCCCTGTGGCTGGCAAATGGGAGGAAATTTTGTATGAGCAATGACTGTGAACTCAGGCCCTAACAAGCTCTGGATTAGATTGTGGTGTGTCTGATTGCACAAAAACTATAGGACAATACTATTGAAAAACCCCTCACAGAACACATGGGCGTCCATTACATTGCTGTGATGGAGACCCAGGAAAATATGAGATGGGCCAGCGCATTTCTGCTTTGTAAGGAGAACCCCAGAAATGCTTGAGACCCATCAGTCTGCAGGATCTGTCCATCTCCCAGCAACACATGGGCTTCTCTCTGACAAACATTCCAGAGCAAGTTCAGGCGCTGAGCCCTGCCACTGGCAGGAAGGTGAAATCAATGAGCACCCCAGGGGGAATCAAGTTTGATCCTGACTACGGTCTCTTTCCTGAAACATGCAAAAACCTGGGTGCAAGCCGGCTGTGAATGCGGGATAAGGCCAGTAAATGGTCTGCTTACCCAGGGAAACAGTCGTGCCTAGCAGAACATATTTTCATGGTCATCCATCAGCATGTATTTCATGGATCAGAAGATACGGTATCACTTCTGACGTGAAGATTCCTGAAGGTGAAAGGATTGTGCGGGAAAAGGGTTGTTTTCCAAAGGAAGCAAATGCAACTTAACACTAATGGTGGTTTATTTCTTTTGAGGTTTGGCCCCATTTGCTTTTCCCCACTTTTTCTCCAGAAAATTCCTCAGGTTACCTGTATTTCAAGCTACTGAGAAGCTGAAAGATGCCCAGAGTGCAGCCTGACTGCCGGGGCCACCCCCATGTCTCTGCCCCACAGCGTGATGCTGTGTCTGCTCAGCAGCTGCAAGTTTGTCAGCAGAACAGAGCATCCCGTCCTTCTGCAGTATCCCCTTCGAGAGCCCTTCCTATAATGACCCCAAAATAATACAGCACAGGGCACCTCTCGTTCACAGGTTTCTGAAAATGCAGCTTTCAAAAGACCTAAAACTTCATGGCATAAACTCACCCACGTTTCAGGTTCTGCTCTGTTAGCTGAGAAGCTGGTTTGGGTCATTAGGTTTTCTGAAAATCTTCATGGAGATGTTTGCTGTGAAAGGCAGAGATGAAAAAGTTCAGAAAACAGCAGTGGAAATGAAATTGGAGAGTAAAACATTTGTGGAACAAAAATGGGGAAGAGCGGGAGTGGGTGACCGTAAGGCAGAAAGTAATTTAGTTTTTTTATAGTAGCACTAGAAAAGGACAAGGACTGTTTAATCCCAGTGATCACACACTTTTAAAAGGAAAACAGGGATCAAAAAAAAACCCGTTCAGAGCCAACAAACAGCAGCATTTCTCAAATAGGCAAGAAGACCTTATGTCCCATATAGCTTAACCCTGTTGCTGTTAATAGAAATATTTTTAAGAAGATGACGTGGAACTCTAAACTGAAACGTGATGCAAAATGCTTCCTTAAAGAATCTGCAACTCTTCAAATGTAGAAAATACCCTAAAAAATGCTGATGTGTTTGAAGGATAGACTCTTCTTTTCTCCTCTATATTTCATGAGAAATAAGATGATAACAAAGCTAGACAGATAGCTGGATAAATGATGTGTGCCTTTTTCCCATCCAAAGGAAAGAATAGCTCCCTAATTTTTCTAAGATGTTTCCTTAAAAACTGCTGAAAAAACTGAACAGGGTAAACAGGCAGAAAAGATAGCTTATCGCCTGCATATTTAGCTCTGTTACTGTTGTAAAAGTAAGACATTATTTACTCCTTTCTTTGTAGTCTAGGCTTAATTGTGTAGATAAGATTTCTAATGGGTGAGATACAAGGGCTGGTTTGAAAAGTGTTTTATTGTTACAACGTGCTCTTTAAGGAGTAGGTTGGATTTTATATTTGTACAACTGCTTAGGAAATGTAATTATTTTTTAACGCTGACCTCATAATGATACAAATAAGAACAACTAGGGGGTTTTTTTTGGTTCATTTTTACCAAATTTGGTACCAAATACCAATTACCATTTTTATCAAATACCTTGGATTAATTTTTAGCCTTTCATATTTTGTAGCAAAACTGTTCTCTTCCACTCTCCCTCTTTCTGTCCGTCTTTTCCTAGTAGACAATTCAGGCCTTCTGTGTTCCCTCCTCACTCCCTTTACCAGGAAAGGAAGGACAATATACCATAGTTGTGGAAACCATTGTTTTCATTTAAAAGGGAAGTTTTACAGTACTGAGATGAAAAGTAGTATGTTTTCATTATCTACCATCTTTTTTTTTCTCATTTCTCTTTCTGGCACTCCTTTTCTCCTTGTTGATGAGGTTACCTTTAGGTACTTAAAAAAGTAGCCCTTGCTTGCAAGACGTTAGTAATTCTACTAATGTCAGCAGAAGCGCTAGAGTGTGTCATCTAATGAGGCTGAAGTACTTAAACACAGAGCAGTTTAAAACCAAAAAAAAATTAGTTAAAGTAAACTTACTCATGTGATTAGGTGAGATGAATCTGTTTGTGTCACTTCAAGGTTGTCTATCTAGCTTTTTAATGGCACAAACATGCCATTCCCATGAGCGAATGTCCTCTAGAGAACAGCCAAGAATAAGAACAGCCCGATGCCACTTTCTGGTTTGTGGGGGACCTCTGTGGTGGCATCACAGCAGCACTTCTTTGCCCACAGAATTGTTCCTTTGTTCACAGAATCACAGAAAGCTTGAAATGGGAAGGGACCTATAGGTGGCATCTGGTCCAACCTCCCTGCTCAAGCAGGGCCAGCTAGAGCCAGCTGTGCAGGACCCTTGCTTTTTAATATCATTGAGGGTGGAGACCACCATCTCTCTGGGCAAACTGCGAGTGCTCAGTCACCCACACGGTGAAAAAGTTTGTGCCTGTTGCCTCTGGTTCCTGACACTGGGCACCATTGAAAAGAGCCTGGCTCCGTCCTGTTTGCACCCTCTCTTCAGGTATCTATACACATTGGTGAGCCTTCTCTTCTCCAGGCTGAACAGTCCTAGCTTTCTCAGCCTTTCCTCATAAGAGAGATGCTCCGGTCCCTTAATCATCTTAGTGGCCCTCGGCTGGACTTTCTCCAGTATGTCCCTGTCTTTCTCATGCTGAGGAGTCAATAACTGGACAGAGGACTTCAGGTGTGTCCTCGCCAGTTCTGAGTAGAGGGGAAGGACGTCTACCTACTGGCAAAACACCCAGGATACCATTGTCCACCATACTTAGTGGGGTGGAAAGGTCTGGGTGATGCAGGAGCCAAGAAGCAGCTTCCTTGAGAGGACATAAGATGTGGGCAAGAAGCAGAAGAAGAACCAGCCACAACGTAGATTCTTCCTCAGAAAGGAGAAGGGTGCCATGGTAGCCTTTTCAGCCACTTTTCAGCCACTTCCCCAAAAAGGGGTGTCCTCAGCAGACCCAGTTATTCTTTGTAAACTGGCTCACAAGTGGCTGGAATGGCACAAGCTGTGGGTAGGGCAGCAGGGATTTCAGTGAGCTCCCTGTGAGCACCAGCTTGAGCAGAGAAGTCACCATGGGATCACAGTGCAGGGGACCTCTGGAAGGGCTGCCATTCTTTCAGCTAGTCCCATGCAAAGCAGATAAAATGAATTCTAACAAGTAAAATAACAGTTCAGCTGTTTGAGCTGTGCCTTTATCTCAGACTCACAGGGAAGGTAGATGGAAAGTCATCTTAGTGAAATGAAAGGCAAATAAGGGTTTGAATACAACCCTGCAGTCCTTCCTCGCCCAAGCCCAGGTAAACAAAAAACAAGAGGCACGACAGAGAGAAAAAATGGAGCTAAATGTCTTGCTTTAGCCTTCAGCATTTCTTTTGTGCTAAGGCGGAATTTTTTTTTTTTTTTTTTCAGATAAAAAACATGAGTTATTGGCCTAGACTGGGAACTCAAAAAGGTGATTTCAAAGCAAATCTATAAATTAAGGAGCGACACAATGCTAGGGCCAGTTTGTATTTAGCAAAGAAGCCTGCAACAGCTAAAGGGGTTGAGCTGCTCATAAATTTACACAATCCCTCACTAACAGCAACTCATTCCCGGAGGAACAGCAAGTCTCCTGTACTCAGGAGGGCAGGTATATGATTAGAAACTCTAAACAAATATAGCAATATATAAAGAAGTCAGGGTGGATAGTTATTCATCCTGGCTTAAATGACTGCTGAAATCACAGTATGAATCACAGAGCATGATTTGACTATGAGTCTGCAATAAAGTCAATGGCAAAAGTAGTCAATATTTGGTATGTAATAGTATCATGTGAAGAATGTGCCTGCGCTTCGTGTCATCGTTAGCTTATTTTTACTACATAAGGCACTGAAGCAAACATACCTGTCAGCATTAAAAAGCAGGAGTAGCTCTACTGGCTCCCAGCTACCCGATCTGTTGGAGAAGGTTTTGTTTGATTTTTCGACAGAGGAATGTAAAATACATCCCCAGTGCGATTCCTGATTTGAAACCTTCAGCCATTTCAATTATTCTGTCTTAAAATCTCTATGAAATTTATAAGCTGGCTGCATTGAGCCATAGGCAGAGCTGCTGGCTGTCCTCCTCTAAGAGGAAAGGCACTAGCATTGAAAGGCATAATAGTATCCAAAAGATGAAGTTTGCTCAGATCTGTGCCAAAAATATGGTTGGACATAACAAGACAGAGAACAAATTCTTGGAAATGATGGCCAAGTCATTAGATACACAAAAAAATGTGAAAGAGTAAATTCCTTGCAGCTGTTTTCATCTGGGACCTGAAAATGGAGGTTGAGAAAAAGATGAGGAAAATGAAAAATGTAGAAAATTAATTCGTGGGCAGAATCTTCCCCGCTGCACATGGCAAACTCTGTTGGAGTAGGCGAGTCTTGGCAGGGATGTTCCTGAGGCAGATTGAGCAAACTCCTTTCTTTCTCATACATTGAAAGGTTTTCTTAGGCAGAGGCAATGTAGTTTTACTACAGAAGCCGACATAAAGTGAGTAAGTTATCAAACAGCAGAGCCCTTTGCTGGCACTTGCACTGGGTGAATTAGAAATGCTTATTCGCTGGGACAACAAGTTTTGGTTAAATATGTCTTCAGAAGAAACACTTTTGAGACCAGTATAATAAATAGGGGCACAACCTACTTGAAGATGTTCTGCTGAGTAGGAAGTTTTTACTGTATACGCATGAGTTGTTCTTGTGCAAAAAATACCTTTTTAATTTTATTTATTTTTTTTTTCAAAATGATAGAACTGAGTCAGAATCCTGTCTGAGCCATGCAGGGATGGCCATGGGATCTCCCCGGAAAGGGTCCATATTTTTAAGCTTTCTGTCTTTTAACAGAAAATCAGAAAATGTTTGCTGGAGACCCTGTGGAAGAAAAGAAGAAGGAAAAAAAAAAATCAGTTATCCATCGTTAAGGATTTAATTAACGTACGAACGAATTTACGAGGATTTCTTGTTTCTCGCATCATTCCCTAAGGATGAAAAAAGCGCCGGGCAGCTCCTTCGAGAGGAGCCAAACTGGTGGAGTTCGTCCCCAGTTACCCTGCTTGGTCCCCAGTTACCCTGCGCTTCCCAGGGCCGAGCGCTGTCTCCGGCCGGCTGCGGGGGAGCGGCGCCCCGCAAGGGCCCGCGAGCGGCTCCGTTCGGGCCCCGAGCGGGGAAAGCGGAGGGGAAGCCCCCGCGCTGCGGGGCAGCCGGGCTCCTCGGCCGGCCGCGGCGCTCGCCCGGGCGGCTACGGCCCTTCACGTGGGAGGAGGAGGAGGAGGAGGCCCCGGGCCGGTGCTCGCTCCTTGCCTCCCTCCCTACCGGCGACGCGCTAACCCCCGGCGGAGGCCGGCCCGCGGCGGCAGCGAGCGCAGCC
>JAOXJK010000001.1:189127328-189166567 GCA_025774025.1 Xenus cinereus
CAGTGAAGTCAACCGTAGAGAATGCCTACATCACTCACTTGGCTGTGAGTTACCTTGACAAAAGTGAAAAGGCCTTGATCACCTTCAGCGAAACCTGCAGGCTCAGCCAGGATCTCACTGCTGTGTTTGTTTCAGCTGATGGCCTCCACGGAGTTCCAGTCAGAGGACTGTGGTAACACCTATCAGAGGCGTTCAAGTCTGATGACAGCCTCGCTGTTGCTCAGGTGCCTCATCCTGCTGTCGGAGAGACCTGACGTGGTGAGCAGGGTGTAGCCAAGGGGTGACACGTTGGCAGCTGGGGCCTGGGGCAGTGGGTGAGGTGGTGGCTTGGCCATGGCTGGGAGACGGGCAGTGGGATGACTGTTCCAAATGCCATGGTGGGGCCTGGTGCCTGCCTGGCGAGCTTTCCAGGCATGAAGGGTTACCAAGCCATCTGCCCCCTTGGAGGAAAAGGGGGTGGCTGAGATGGGGACGGGGGGTCTTTGCTCTCCTGCCCTCCCTGCCCTACCCCAGCTCTCCCGCATCCCCATCAGTGTGCCCATGGCCACCACCTACCACGAGGCTGCCGCAGAGATGCCTGTGCCACCACCTGCCAGGATGCCAGACAGGAGGCTGGAGCACTTTTGCCAGGGTGGTCTTCAACCATTTCACAAAGGAGAAAACTGTATTTCGTACAGGCAAGAAAAATGCCAGTCCTCCTGCCACAAATCAGGAAGTTTCTCGAGGATGGCGACACCGATATCAAGACGAATATCCTGGTCGTCTTCAGAAATGTGATGGGTCACCTGGAGAGGAAGAAGGCCAGCCCCATTGCTGTGCAGCTGGTGGAGGAAATGCTCCTGCCCCTCTTTGATGCTGTAAGGCTGATGTGGGAGACTGAGCCCTGCAGATGGGCACTCTGCAATGAGAGCTGCCTTTCAGCCCAGCCCTGTGGGCAGCACTTGGAGCTCCCCTGGGCTCTGCTGGGATGGCTTCTGGGCTTTGCAGCCCAGCAGGGCTTCTCCCTCCTGCAGAATCTGGCCCCGGAGCATCTCCCCTCCCATCTGCCAGGCTCACGCCCTTGGGCTGATGCTCACAGGACGCAGGGAGGGGCTCTTTCTCAAGCCCCCCTCTCCTTCTCCCTACCAGGAGTCCAGCCAGCTGCGAGAGCTCTCCATCAGCCTCTTCCGAGATCTGGTGGAGACTGTGGTGGGGAACGAAAAGAGGATGATGAAGAAGAAAGTGCAGAGGACCCTGCTCCCACTCTTCTTTCACACGCAGGACGAGACAAACAGCGTGTCCAAGGTACAGATTTCAAAGGTGGCCAGTGACACAGGGAAGGGCGTGCTGACCCCCTGGAAATCAGGGCCAAGAGCTGCTGGCCGTTGGACTGTGGGAGCGTGTGTCACCTTGGCGTTCCACTGCCTGAGTCACTGAGGACAGGGCACAGCTCCCCTCCTTCCTTCCGCACCCCCCCTTGCCCCTTGCTGCAGAAGTGGAGGGGTCCCCTCCCAGCTACGCTTCCTCCTTTCAGCCCTCCTCCAGCGCAGCCCCGAGGAAGGGCGCCTGCAGACCCAGCGCCAGCAGGGGCAGAGAAGCTGGCACAGACATTGCCCACCCCTGCCCTGCCCGGTCCAGCAGGGCTGGGCAGCAGCCCATGGCCCGAGGTGTGAATACGTGCGTCCCTACAGGCTTCCCTGCAGCTGCTGGAGGCCATGGCTTGGAGGCTCAATCCCTGTTCCCCCAGGCTGTGCCCAAGAGACCCCCGGATGTTTAGGCCAGGGCATGTTCCAGCTCCCCGAGGGCAGGATCATGCCAGGAAGGAAGCCAAGAGGAGAGGGCCACCAGCTCTCCTTCCCCAGACTGTGGTGCCATCTCCCAGCTTTTGCCGCTCTGCAGGCCTCCAGGGAAGCCCTCCTTGCTATAGCAGAGCTCCTGAGGTGGAAAGAACTCAAAGACCTGGTGCAGCCACAGCAGATGTGGAGGACGGTCGAGTACTCGGTGAGGACAACCCCTAAGGCCCAGGGCCCAGGCTGGACGAGGGATGTCCCCCCAGGTCTAGGGTGTTTGCTGTGCAGCTGTGCCTTGCCTGCCCCACTCCAGCCTGGAGCCCACAGCCTGGAGCTGCATCCTCCTTCCCTGCCCTCCAGAACAGAGCCCCCCAGGGCCTTTCCTGCACCCAGTGGGAGGGAGGGGTCTGAGGAACAGGGGTGCTGGGAGGGATGTGCCCAGATAACTGGAGAGGGACGGTGACATGCCCGTACCGCTGTGCTCTCTCCAGCTGCTGCAGGACAGGAGCAAGGCGGAAGTATACTTGAAGCAGAGCCTGCCATACCTGAAGAACACTCAGGCCACCTTGCGAGAGGCAGCCATCAGGTTCATTGGTGAGCCACAGCCCCCGGGGTCCCTCTTTTGGCAGCCTGGCCCCCATCTGCCCCGAGGAGGGCCCACCACGCAGGTGGGCTCACCGGGAGCCTTGTTGCGTCCCACCGCCCTCGGGGACTGTCCTTCCCCGGGCTCAGCCCTGCTGGGGGGCAGGAGGGCGTGCAGCCGAGCCGGCAGGGTCGGGGGCCACGCTGGGGAGCAGAGGTCTGACAAAGCTCTGTGCCTAGGGCTTGGTGCACGGCACCTGAGGGACCAAAATGAGAAGACGCTGCAGGATATCTGCAACGGTGAGCAGGGACAGCGCTGTGCTGGCTGGGACTGGTGGGGCATGGGACACAGCCTGGGCAGGGGCTGCCATCCCGGGCCCTGCTGCAGGGAGCTGCTCCAGGAGCAGAGGAACATGCCAGGGGCACATGGGCCTTCCTGAGCAGCAGCTTCCAGCTGGTCTGATGGCCTCACCTGCTCCTCCTGGCCAGAGAAAGAGACAGACAGGGCTGGCACGGGAGGGTCTCTGCAGACTCGGGGTTTCACCACTTCTCTGTTTTTTTCTGTCACAGACCTCAAGGCCCTGATGAATGACGGTGAACCCTCAGTCCAGTCCCTGGCAGCTCAGACCTTGCTGATCCTGGGGACACCAAGGAAGCAGCGAACCTCAGGGTGGTCCCCACGAACACTGTGCTGCTGGCTCTAGAGAGACAGGGAGAGGTGAAATAAGCCTCTGGAAAATGGACGTATTTGAATACTTCTTTTTTTTTTATTAAAGCTGGAACAAGCAGTCCAGTGCGGCAATGTCCTTCCCATGGGGACCACCCTGCATGTGCCGAGCAGACAGCATTACTCCTGGCCTCTGCCACTGCCTGCAGGACAGCAGCCCCAGACCCAGGCTGTCCTGACAGCAAAGTCCCAGCTGCCCCCCACATTCCATGACAACATTTGGTGCCATATGACATCATGCTCAGTGATAAACCTGGTGGGAGGTTGGCACGAGGGGGCCACTCTCAGGGACTGGCTGGGCATCGGTCAGTTGGTGGTGCCTTCATTTGCATTGCTTGTCTGTCTCAGAGTTTAGTTCTCACTCTGTGTTATTTTCTTGTGCATTACAATTTGTTATTATTTGTATTATTTTATTTTGTTTCAGTTATTTAAGTTATTACCTCAACTTACGAATTGTCTCACTTTCACCCTTCTGATTCTCTCCCCTGTCGTGCCAGGGGCAGTGAGCGAGCAGCTGGTGCCCTGTTACCGGCCGGGGCCAAGCCCTGGCAGTTCCTTCTCGACCCCTCACTCCAGAGCATGAATGTCAGGCCCAGGTTGCGCATTATCCAATGCATCTTCAGGAACTACTACTCCATTTCCCATCCTTTGACAGATCGCACAGGCAGCATTCCCTCAGTGGATGTGATACCATGTCAGCAAAATAGGAACTCTCCTAAAGAAAGCAGGAGTGCTTTCTTTTTATTTTCTTTTTATTGTGGTGCTGGGCGCACAGGGGATCGCTCCTCCTAATGTGTCTGCACCAGATTTCTTGCTTACAGCCATTATATGTGCTCAAAATATCCATTAGATTTCCGAGAAATTATTAACATTTTTCTTAGATCTCATTAATATATGTAAATGTCCTTGACGCATGCACATTTATGTCCTTTGGTGGTCTGTCGGGGTTTTTTGGTGGTCATCAATAGTCTTCCTCACCATGTCTGCTAGTTGAACTCAGTCTTCCCGCATGCTCAACTCCTTCTTTTTGCTTGGTTTCAAAATTTCTTGTCTGCACGCTACAAAACCAGCTTATTCTAGTATAACTTCTTTATCTATTGTGCTCAGGGACAGAGTCTTCAGACTTCCCCTTTATCTAAGCAAATTTGTAACTTATTTTGCTAACATAGCATTGTAAAGTTCTAACTGAACAAAAGTATCACACAACTTAGTAACTATATCATTCTAAGAGAAAGGAAAACATATTTTACTCTATCAGATGGACCACCCATGTAAAAGTCCATAAAAATTCCACAAAACGCCCACAGAGTCCATTCATGGAATCATAGAATGTGGCGTATGAAGAAATCACGGACTCATAGATCATGCAGTAAGCGAATCCCAAATCCCCTTTATTGCTACACAGAGAAACTTATATACACTAAGACACAAACGCACTCCCCTTGTAATGCCCAATCATGGACTTACAAAAATATTTTTTACTTTCTACTGAACTTATCACAAGAACAGGTACTCTGCTACCAAGACAAGTTTCAGTTCCCAGACTGTGTTCTCTTTTTGTCAGGACGTGCGTCAGGATGTGAAACTTGTGTTTCTCATTCCTCCCCTGCTCTCAAGGTCGCTACTGGTACACACTGCTGCTCCAGATGCATGTAAATCTTAACTGTGTGAGTGACCTTTAACTGAACCCACAATAGAATGGTTAGAGTTGGAAGGGACCTTAAAAATCATCAAGTTCCAACCCCCGTGCCCTGGGCAGGGACACCTCCCACCAGATCATGTTGCTCAAAGCCCCATCCAGCTTGGTCTTGAACACTTCCAGGGACGGGGCATCCACAACTTCCCTGGGCAACCTGTTCCATGCCTCGCCACCCTTACAGTAAAGAATTTATTTCTGGTATCTAATCTAAATCTCCCCTCTTCCAATTTAAAACCGTTACCCCTTGTCCTGTCACTACACTTCCTGACAAAGAGTTCCTCTCCGGCTCTCCTGTAGGCTCCCTTCAGATATTGAAAGGCTGTTATAAGGTCTCCCCGGAGCCTTACTCCGTTACTCCTGGGAGTAACGTATCAATGTAAAAAACTATGTGGCCTTAAGAGCAGATTGCCAAGGCCATGGTGTGAACCGGTGGCCTGCCATGGGGTGTGTGTGCCATGGCTGCTGGGACTGATGGGGAAGCTGCACCACCCTCTATTCCCACCACCAAAGCCTGTGGGTCCCGGCCTGGTCTAAATCTTGACTGAAACACCAAAGCTGTATAGGGAATCAAATACAATATATTTTTTTCTTCTCCTCTGACTTGAAATGGCAGAAGGCCAAGAAGAGGTGGTGTACATCTAGATTATAAAGCACCTGAGACCTGCAATTAACATATTATCTGAGAATTCTTTTTTCAAGATAGTCTTATGAAAAATCTTTTTAACTCCTGGACAAATAAATGAATAATTCAGATAAAAAATGAAGGTATACCAGTCAAAGCTGTGCTGTTCTTGTATCTGACAAGGCAGAATATGTCTGTTATCTAGATACTTCTCAGACCAAGCAAAGGGAAAAGGAAGGAGCAAGGAACAAGAACCATCTGGCCAAGCACAGTATGGGGCAGAAGGTGCAATGAACTCCATCCTTTCAGAAACTTACACCTGATAAATTTCACCCACCAAAGTAAGGGAGACATTTAGGGCTACTCTTCTGATGCAGCTATTTGCTTGCCACCTTTTGCTGCAGCAAAGCTTAGAGACTCGTTTATCCATCGATGGCTTTCAGAGTGACTGTGGAATATTCTCTTTGTGTTTGCAATTCTCCTTTAGCTGTATGCAATGGCGAAGAAATGAAAGGTGTGAAGGCACCCAGCCCAAATATTTTCTACCTAGTAAAGCCCTCAAGTTACTGAGGAGCAGTCTAGCCATGACAAACAGTGAGATGCTGGGAAAAAAACAACATTCTGGCCCTGCCTTTGCCTAGAGGTCACAAACAGAAAGGTTGTATTACAGCTCTGTGTCTTCCTATGGTTCCACATGAAAGGAAACAAAAATGAGAGTAAAGAATAGCCCATATCACTAAAGGAAATTATTATGTTTCTGGCTAAAATTGTTCTGTGGTGTCTGTCTAGAGAACAGAATTAACTAATTCAACAGAAATCCTGTAGTGTTTCCTTGTGCAGTAGAAGTCAACATATTAATGAATAAGTTTGACAGTAGAAATGAAAACAAAAACAAAAATAAAAAAAATGAAGGTATGATGAAGGTGTTGTTTCAATATAATTTGAATTCATATTTGTGCATTATGAGGCTTTATTAATTTATGAAAGCTTTTCCAGAAGAGCATCATTTAAAAATATTTAAATATAAAAAGGCAAATTAACTAGTTGCTAATAAATACGTAACAAGCTGTCCTCTTGCATTGCAGATTTCTGACATTTTGGAAGATCTTGGATGTTATTTGAATTCTCAAGGAACAGACAACATCTATGAACCAACTAAAAATGTGGAAGTTAATGTGTTTGAAGATATTGAATTAAGAGTGATAATGAACATTTCAGAGATCATTTCATGCCTTTGGTTCTTTAAAGAGAGCAAAGATTGTAAACCTTCACTGGACTCGGAGAACCGGTAAGTCAAGGGATGTACTGGATCAAAGACCCTTTAAGAGATCATTTCTTTTAGAATGCAAATGGAATATTTGCTGTGTCCGTGCTTGTGTTTAATTTCATGTTATGCAATATCTTCTAAAATCTTCTAATCTTTATTAACTGTTGTCACCCTGAAGCATGTTGCTGATTGTCATTTAGACACATATATGCATATGAATCTTAAAGTCAGAATAGTTTGAAATAAGCTTGTTCTTTTTAATTTGGGTAGTATCGTGCATGGATTTCTCAAGGGACTTTCGGACATTGATCAATCTGAGCTTTGCAGTGCTCAGGTGAGGCAAATATTGTGATTTTGTAGTCAAGAAACTAAGATATGGAGAATTACGTGACTTGCTAGGGTCAGACTGCAGATCAGAAAGAGCACCAGCAACAGCACCATCTTTCTCACGGCCAAACCTGGGCTGGAACCTGAGGCTGGGTTATTGCCTCCCCTTCCGAACATGTGGGATGGGATCGTAGGTAAAACATTTCCCTGTGGACCTCCCCAGCTGTCCTAAGCTCAGGAAGTCCATCCTTCTTAATGCTCAGCATTAAGCAAGTGGTACCTGTGGTGGTAAGTTCCTACGTGCTGCTTGTGTAGGAAGATACAGGATGAAAACACTTCAGGCTGAAGGGTGCTATGTAAATAATGAATACTAGTGTCTCTGAAGGGTTTTCACAAGAGATAAAGAGCTAACATCTTATTGTGTCTGCTGCATATTACCTTCTGGATAACAAAGACGGTTTTACTTTCTCTTTTACAGATACATTGCGTCTTTGGCTTTTTCCCAAATAAAAGAAACACAAGCTGGAAAATACACCCTCTCGGTCATAAGTAAAACTGGCAATTACACAATAGTTGTGCCTGTTCTCATCCGAAGTAAGTATATCTCAGATGAATGGGGTCAATCCATCAATAGGGTCAAGGGGAGAGGCTCAAGTTCAGTTAAAGCTACGAAGCTCTCATGTGCTGCATTTCAAGCATCTTCCTAGATTTGCATAGGACTTGGGGCTGTCTTCAGAGACTGAAGTCAAAACCACAGACTTCGTGAGAGCCAGCTTTCACTGGTCAATACACCATGCAAATGAAGAAATAAAGATGTAAATGTGTGGCAGCCCTCTTCTCCCCTATGAGAAATTCTCCTCTGTGCCAAAAGGGACAAATTGAGGTTGGCTTTTGTGTGCTCTCAAAGCTCTTGGACTAGATTTGTTTGCTTGCATCGTAACCTATTTATTCTCGGTGTTGCTGGCTGGGCTGTTATCAGGACCAGATCAGGACGTCCCTTTTATATTCTGGTCTCTGGTGCCCCAAAGTCGCGCGTTGTCCCACTCTGCCACTTCTCCGCCTGTGCCCGCCTCTGGGTCTCTGTACTTCTGTCACATCATTTCCTTTTGCAATTCTGTGGGCAGCAAGAGGCAGCAAGGTTCTCTTTTCAGTGCCAGCCTTTACTTGTTTATTGGATTTTAAGGTAAAAAGCATCAGCACTGCAGCTGCTCAGCACAAGGGTGCCTGAGAAGCTGAGATTTTAACGACTGTTAAATGCTCATGATGCTAAATGTGAGGTGTGACTTTTTGAAAGACTCACAGTGGGAGCAGATTTGATTGAATTTCCTCAAGGACCACACAAGAGACATCTCTGATGCAAAGGCAACAAAGTTCATGCTTCTGTTTCTAAGCAGGGGTGACCAAGAACATCTCAAAAAAAAAAAAATTACCCACGTTGACATGATATTTTTTTTTAACAGAAGAGAAATACCATATTATTTTATCTGGAAAGGGCCAAATTTAAAGATTAAATTAAAAAATATAAAAGAAATTTCAAAGAAAAGAAAGCAAAACATCAATCCAAACTGGTAAAGTTATGACCAAACTCTTCTAGAGACAGCTTTTATTGCACATATCATTACTTGCCTTGTTTTTAATAAACTGTGACTAATCAACATTTTTCATTCCCTCTTCATTTGTTTTTGAAGTATTTTTTTCTGTTTGATTTTTTTTCTCTCAGAGTGAGAAGTGTCACCTCCAGTGTCTCCTTGTTTTATTTGAAGACCTATTGCATATCTCAATTATAATTTTAACAGCTTCATTGAGGGGACAGGGTATTAAATCTTTAATTAAAAATTACCTTCTCTACTATATCAATTAGGCTTTAGATGTAAAAAAATGTTATTACATGTGCAAGCAAGAGTAGTTTGAAACAATCTCGATAAAGATCTTTTTCATATCAATTGCTTGGATTGCATTCTCTTTGCTCCTGTGAATCTAATATCATAATTACATCTCTCATAAAATCCTCCAGGCTAGATGTGAACCCTTCAACTGTGATGATGTGAATTTCTATAGGTGAAAAAAACTTCTAGGCCCAGCTTATAAAAGGTAAATGAAGAAAGAAATTAAAAAGCCAGAAGTATTAGTTTCACCTTACCATGTCACCTTGCAGGCAATGGAAGTGTGACCCTAAAGAAAATGTCACTCTTCTGTGTGGAAGCTCTAATTTCATTGTAAGATGTCTTTACACCAGACTCAGTGCTTTTCATTGTGAGTCAAATATTTAGCAGTTTTAATACATTAAATTATTTGTGCTTGGTCCAAGTCTATTTCTGACGGATTCAGGGGACTGTGAGTTGTCGAGGAACCTTTTCACCCTGGGTTACAGATATGGGATAGAGAAGTCTGCTGGTTATCAGAAGTCATTGTCACCCATTGTTTTTCCGTGGTGTATCTGATCTGACTGAGTAGCATGCAAGGATCCCATTTTGTGTAGAGACTTTGTAGTCTCAACAGGTACTCCACCAAAGGCCACGGGCTTGGGGTGTGATTTCGAAAGGTGTCTGTGCTCCTGCCCGGTGAAACGAACAGCAACCACAGCAAATTAGCACCTCTCAGTATCAGTCTCAGGATTACCCTCTGGTGTCTACAGGCAGATCTTTGATACGGGGGAAGCTGTGCATTTAGCAATCAGGGCTGAAAAACTCATGAGACCAACCCACAATACCCCTAGGGCAGAATCATGTTCTGTTCCCTCCGTCTGAAACCTCCTGGAGCAAATTACAGCTCTGTAACTTTGTGTACTATGAAATGAGCAAAACACTGTTTCAAAATGATTTGAGTATTCCTAAAGCTGTGCTTGATTTTGAACAGAGAAACCAGGCAAACCCTATTTCAGGAAAAGGGAAAAGTCGGATGCTATCGAGTGCATATCTGAGAGCTACCCCCAGCCCTCTTTGGAGTGGATATTTTGCAAAACACCTGAAAAGAGGTATGGTCTATGTTTATATGCACGTTGAATCTCTAGACTGAAAGTTTACCATCTTCTGAAGAAGAAGGGGGAGATAACTGAAGAAGACCTTTGAGGCCAGAATTTTTGGAGACAGGCTCTGCTGGGTTGCACGTTCACGTGCTGGTTGAAAACCTGTGTCTGCACGATCCACTTTTGTAGTGCTGCAACACATTTTTCTTAGAAATTTTGGCTGTTGTGATCTTTGGGAAACTTTCAGCTCTTGACTGATTTTAATATTTTGATGTCACCAGAGCAAATCAAAGGTATCCCATTTCCCTCTAGTTTTCACATTTTTGGAAATGTGGATGCATTAGAGCTGGGAAAATGTTACAAGGGATCATAATTTTCCAAGCTAAATGTGTGGGTTTTTTTCCATTCTATCAATATGTAAAGTTGATTGTATTAACAGCAGGAAAAATGCCTTTCTCTACAGCTTGGGATCTGGGTCTCATAATGGCCACTGGATTTGCAGCAGCTCCCACCACCAGGAATTCAGAAATGTGGTGTGAGAGCTCAGCCTCTATGATTTCACTCTTGTCCAGATTTTAGTTACAGCATTACCTGTATATGAGCCATTTTGAGTGTATTCAGGTCATTTTAGCTCATATTTATGCCCAGGCTGTGACATTTTTATTTTCTTATCTTCACCTTTCCTAGTTCCTTTTTATTCAGCTATGTAAGATCCAGCTTTCCCACTATTGTTTCCATATTCTTATGGCTTGGAGATTTATCAGATTCATTTGCTTGAGGTTAACCAAATGAGTCAATGAATAATTGTGCTTGTAATTGCAGTTGCCCTGATAAAATGCATGAAGAATCTGGGGAAATAGATGGCATACAGAAGGCACAACATGAATTATTTCAAACTTATATATGGTGCTGTGCAGTTAACGACCTGGGCAGAGAATGCACCAGCCTCTTTACAATAGGTAACTTCCCTCTAAGGTTTACTTATACACGAGCTGGATCCCGCCACTGAAGTTAGTTGCACTACTCATCAGAGTACGCTTTCTGGGCTAAGCTACTTGTTTGTTGTCACTGGAGCCAATGTAACAGTGGATATGATTGCTCCATCTCATGTTTAAACCCTAGATTCTAATAGCTTTTTGTAGTCTCTGTAAAAATGTCTTGCCCTTCTACCTTTTCTAAACTTCTATTATCTTTTTCTGCATGCTTTTACGACTGTGTTGCAGTGAAATGCTCTTCAAAATGTTCTTAAATATATAAATTTATCAATAATTATAAATTAATATATACATTCAGGTTTATTTGTCTGTTTTTTTAAATAAGCCTGACCTGAGCTAAGCTCTGTGCTGAACTGTGCCATATAGATATCTTGTAAGTTATCACAAAATTTAGTTTGAAATGTCTAAATCCATCGAATTTCATTATTAATTAGTAATTTCCCCAAATTCTAATTATCATTACAACATAATAACGGATGTCTATACAGTGTTAGCAGAAAAAATGTTGATTTAATTTTTCCAGGCAAAGTGATGGTCATTTATGTTACTATGTTTTGATTGTGTAGATTTAAATGAGAGACAAGCAGGACCTTTACCTGAATTACTCCTTAAAGTTGGGGAACCCTTGCTAATCAGATGCAGAGCTGTTTACCGTAATTATAAATTTGGAATAAAATTATCTTTTGAAAACAAAGAAGTTGAACAGGTAAGAAGACGGGGCATATTTTAAAATAGCCCAAATAATATTGGGCGCAATCAGCTGATTAAACGGGAATCTCTGTTGAAAACTAGGACCGCTGGTTTGAAGGATTAGAGTATCAAACAGATCGCTCGGCTATTCGGATCCAGTACGCGTTTGCTCCAGCGGCAGAAAGAAGCCATAGTGGACATTATACCTGCTCTTCGACAGTTCATCCGAATCAAACGGCTTTGGTTACAGTTTTAGGTAATTCCAACTCCTCAGTGTTAATCTTGTCCCTCGGTTGGTTGTTTTGCTTTGTTTTCCACGTGGCAGTTTTTTGCTTGCAGGTATGCAGCACCTTTATTCTTCCTTTTCTGAGGAAAAAATCTGTCTGCAGTTACTGCTAGTCCAGGAAAACCAAGAGATTGATATGAACTGAGTCATTCTGGTACTGGAAGATAATCAACCTTCTCTACATATTGCTTTTCAAATAATTCCCATTTAAAGATACCACTTTTAGAAGTGAAATGAGATGGCATTGTTCAGAGGTCTGGTCTACGTGACTACATGTCTACATGGTCTGGAATGACCAGCGACTGGTTTCAAGTAATGCAAGACAGAAACATCCTCCTGTGACTCCAGTATTGGTTTTGAAAAGCTGCAGCCATGGCCTCAGCCTCCTCTGCACCACTTCCACTCCATTTCTTTTCACTCATGTACGGCACCTCCACCCCACCTTTGCTCCACCTTCACAGGTGGGGAGGTAAGGCAGAGGTTCTCGTGGCCTATGCCCTGCTCTTTTCTATGGTCCTTTCAGGTGCTTGCTGCTGTTATACAAGAAAAAAAGCAGATAGAAAATGTGTACCAGGCCTGTCCTGGGTCTGCCAGGAAGGAATCAAACAGTTGGAAGGTTCTTGGTGGTGGGCTCCCCCACTCAGAGCCCAGAACACACACGAAACAACCATTTCCTCTTATGGTGGGGGAGTGACTGACAAGTGGCCATTTGAGTTTGCCAAACATTTAGGGGAAAGTAAATCTGGGGAAGAATCTTAGCTCTGAAAGCTGTGGAACTGGTAGCAGAAGAGGAATGAAAACTTTTGTGTTCGCGGAGAATGTAAGCCCAGAGAGATGGTGAATAGTGAGTGCTGACAGAGCTGGCAAACCGCCCTGCAGAACCTCTCCTTCGGCTGTGAGGGATCTGACAGAAAACCTGAAACTAGAGAGACAACTGCTCCAGCGTTATTGTTTGTGCTGCGTCTCCTGCTTTCCGGGCACTGAAGGGAACCATCCTCCTAAAACCAAGCTACGCAAGGCCTGAAAATGTAAAAAAGTGAAAGCACACCAAAGGAAACCTCATTCTGTTTAAGCAACATGTTGATGCAAAAGCCAGCAGTGTTGGAGTTAGTCCAAAACAGCCTCGACTGCAAACCTTGTTTCTCAGATGGAAATAACATACAAATAGGCATAAGGCTGGAAATAAGGCATGAAAAGGAAAGCTGCAGTTAGGACTATGCCACTGGAGTAGGCACTGGGAGAAGTTTTCTGACTGGTGTGCCTGCAGTTGGAGTCCGTAGCCCTGAGAACAAGGCTCTTTGAAGCACTCACCACACGTTTGACCTTAGATGTAGTTGCCCTCAGTTTACAACACCTAAGCTAGGAATGGTAGGAAGTGAGAATACTTACCCCTGTCCTTCAGAAATGACTTTCCCAGTGCAATATCCTCTTTTCAGCTTCTGCCTACCACTGAGCAGAACATCCTGTCATCATTTACAATAACCGAGTACGATACCTGAGCTTTTTTTTCTAAACACATCTTCTTAGTAAACAGGAAGGTAGGGGTGAGGGAGTAGTGTAAAGGTAGGGCAAGATCCTCTTCTTTCTCAGTACTGGTGCCCAGTTCAGAAATAGTGGCTTCTTGGATCTGTAAACTATCAGGTGTGAGCGTGTGTCACATTAACAGGGGGGATTTGGGTCACTGTCCCTGAAAGGCTGTATTTCTGAGTGGGGCATTTTTTGACTGGGGTATGCCAAGCTATTCTGTACCCTCCTTAGTACCCCTTATGCCAGCACAACTTCTGAGGGCTCATTGGCTTTGCTGATGAAAAAATCTGTTTGTTTACTTACCTGGTGGATTAAAGTGGGGGGATGTTGTCATACCGAGTTAACAGCTGTGCTTCTCTCCCCAGGCTTTTTTGGAGAGAGAATTAATACACCAGCCTGTTGCCTAATGTATCAATGACAACCATTGTTGGTGTGAATTTGTGCTAGCACCCCAGGTACAATTTCAGCAGTGATATAGGTACAGATTTCACTCAGCTGTCCATGGCATAGGGTAGCAGTTTCTGAAATGATCCGTGTTCTACCTTTAAACCATCCCTGTGCTTGAGTCAGCACCCAAAGCTACACGGGCAATGGTCATGATGTAACTTAACCAAGAGAAACTGATTTGTTTGGCACATGCTGCATGGTCTGGGGACCCTGGCTGGCATAACTGCATTGATGGGTGGTCTTCTAATCTCTAATAGTGCCCTGCAGCCAGACAGCTCTGGTTTGCTCTTTGCTAGTTGACACTTCGTGAACTTCTCCCATCTTGTGTAGCTGGTCAGGTCAGGCAGGGTTGTTGGGCCACTTTAAAGCACAACAGAGATGATGCCAACAACTGCAGCTGCAAGGCTCTTTGTTTCTGCAGTTCTTATGCTCAATTTCTACCAGGGTTGAGGAAAGAATTTTTAACGTTACGCAATCTTGATGCTATTTTGCAACACGTTAGGTTTAAAGCAACAACTAAACAAATATGATAAATACAGAGACTTGAAAGCTTTGATTACAGTCTCAAGAATTTCATCTCACCTCTCTGTCATTACCAAATAATCACTGTTTCTCTGGCAGAAATACGCTTACATCTGCCAAAAAATTATGAGTCCAGCAATAACATGCTGTTTTATTTCTCCTTCAAGAAAGAGACTTTTTCTGAGTTGTTTTCTAGAGAAATGGCATACCCTGCTCCAAGGTCCTTGTATACACTCTGGAGAAAGCCTTTACTCTTGACTGGTTGTGTTATTAGTACACACAGAGAGGTGACCTTCTGCCTGGAAGGATGAAGTCCAGAAGATCATTCAAAAAATTGAAGGTCCAGTTTATAAAACCAATAAGCCTTTATTATCAAAAAGTAGGAGAACAGTCATGAAAGGATTTGCTTCTTGTTTTAAAATACTGACATTTTTGTGGTTTATGTGGGAGTTTCCAGATAGCATTTTTTAAAAAAGTAAGCTAGACAGAGATAAAACATGCCAAGCAGCGTACAGGGTTACAACCAGAAGAAAAACACTCAAAAGGAAAACAGAGCAGATTTTTTACCATGTGGCTGATTTAACACTGGCACAAGTTTCCCAGAGATTGTAGTCTACTTCCTTGGAGATACCCAAACTCAACTGGATGTGGCTCTGAGCAACCTCATCTAGTTGGACCTGCTCTGAGCAGGAGCTGGACTAGACGTCTCTGGAGATCTCTTGCAATGTATACGATTCTGTGATTTTTACAAAGCTCATCCTAGCCCCACTGATGCCTTTAGGAGAGCCTCCTCCCACATGTGTCTGCTGTTCAGTCTCCTTAGCTGGGATTCATTTCACTTCATGAGACATCTAGCCTCAGCGATGACTTTGGTTCCTTCAGCAGCCAGTGTCAAGAAACAGATATTTCCAGAAGCAGTTCAGTATATCTTTGTTATCTTCTGTTTTAGGATGGGATACATATGGACATGCCTATCTCATTCCACTGAGTTTATCAGAGGTCCAAACAAGTAGGTGGGTCACTGAACTTCAGACAGCTCCATTAGGTGAAACTAACCCTACCCTATCAGGGCAAGTACCAGCAGCTCAGAGTTCATGCACGTTTTCAAAACAGTTTTTCATGTTGCTGCTGTCTTGCATCAAATCTATCTAATTTAGATGGAGAAGTAAAGGAGCAGCTACAAGATTCATTTGCAAAATCTTCAGCTCATTTCAGGGAAGAAGAAACGGCTACTATCAGCATCTGATTGTGCTGGTGGTTCCACCGGATTTTGTTCCCTGTTACAGGAAAACAAGGAGATGCAGCTGTTAACACCTGGAACACACACTTAAACCAAACCAAACAAGTAACGACATTGTTGGCCCTGTGGCTCTGTAGGGCAAATGGGGGAGAAATGTCAGACCATTTTGGAAGGTCTCTGGTCTGACCAAATGTGCAACTTCCGCAGGCTCAGATCATTTGTCTGCAACTGAACACAGTGACATCATTTCAGTACAATTTTGAAGCATTATCTTATTTTGATTATCAGGATGCCTTTTGTGATATTGACATGGTGCTTTTTTTTTGCCTGTGATAACACAAATGAAAAACATACATATGTCAAAATTCCTTCATTAAATAGTCCAGCCTTTGTAATATAATATAAATAATTTCTTTTTTTTTTTTCTCCAGAAAAGGGATTTATAAATATAACCAACTCTAAAGAAGATTTTGAAATTGGTGAGGAAGAGTTTTGCTTTGAAGTTAACTTTACAGCATATCCACCAGTTAGATGCATGTGGCTATTTTCCAAAAAAACATTTCCATGTATACAAAGTTACAGTGTGGATGGACGCAGGTACTTGAATATTTTGGAATCATTTGATGTAATAATGTTTCCTCTTTATATCTTGTTTGGACTGCTTTCTGTCCATGCTTTGTACCCTCTTTGTGCTTTTAGAATGTGGATGAGCCACATAGAATCATAGGATGGTCCGGGCTGGAAGGGACCTCCAAAGGTCACCTAGTCCGACCTCCCCACAGTCAGCAGGGACACCCCCAACTACACCAGGTTGCCCACACGATGAAGCTGTGTTAATAAAAGGCACTCAAACATTATTTTGGCTTTCAGCAGGAGTTCATGTAGATAATTTATAGAATAACACGCTATAATAAACCCTTTGGTATGTTATACATCTAGCAGCACATTAGTTTCTATGCATTTTGCCATTCCCTTTCTCTCCGACATAATCTCTCAGTAACAGATCTGTTGCAGTTTTCATACTGCAAGTTCTACGTGTTCTCCTTTTGTCATCCTGTTCTTGATGATGTTCCCAGTGTCTTTCAAAGGGCTCAAATCAAGTCCAGGGCCCCGTAATTTCCCAGACTGTCGATGGATCTGTTCGGCTCTGCCTGTGCCACAGAAACATACCGTTCTGCTCATTACCCAGGTCATGTATTCTTCCACTGCTGCAAAACATGTTTTGAATAAACCTGTTAGTTATCTACCTTTTCTGTTACTTCCCACAGTGAGGTTCTGGCATGAATCCCGTTTAAGGCTAATGTTTTCTCCATTCCCTAGGCTTTCTAATTTCTTGATAACATTATCTAATTTCCTTCAGAGTTTCTTTCAGAGTAGTCCCATGGCTTTCAAGGTAACAGCTCTTATTCACCTCAAAGAAAATAAAGCCAAGGGGCTCTTTTCAAGTTTTTTCTTTAAAACCAAGCAGGACCTAGGCAGGAGTTAACAAGGCTGCACTGATTTCCACTCATATTCTTAAAACCTCTCTTAGCATCTGCATAAAACTGTGTCACAGCCTTGATTATAGTTTTTATTATTTCTTTCCTCAGTATTTTGGTGCAGTCAATTTTATCCCTTAGTGTGTCGAGTCATCTTTGCAACAGACTGGCCTTTTCATGTGCATCAGATGGTGTATTGGAATCAGACCTTCACGAGGTTCAGAGACAACTCAGTTCAGATTAGTAAATTGTCATCTCCTGGCAATGGCCACAGGAACTCTGTCCCTGCTGATAAAGTGAGGGCTGTCGGCAAACTTTGATAGCCCTGGGTGGGTGTTGGTGACTAATCTGCAATGCTTGACATGGGCTAGGCAGATCTGTTCTTTGTGGTCAAGACTGATTTTGGAAATGAGGTCTCAGGGGACACCCATGAGCATTTGCTCATCCTTGTCCAATAGGTGCCTCCCTCCAGCTGATAACGCTGAGCTGATTTGCTTTGCAGCCGGTATGGACCTCTTCTCAGTGCTTATAAGAGCTGGAGTCAGTTTTGCTTGGATGATTGACAGCTGGTATAAATTCAATCCAGATAAGATGGAGGTGCTATAAGCTGGGCCAACAATAACAACTGAGAACTCTTGGAATCGCTTAGGTAACTCTCATTAATCAGTAAGGTGCAGCCGCTGGTGTCTTGGGATTTATGAGTCACTTCAGATAGCCTTTGCAGCCAGAAGTGGCAGTTGCTGAGTGCTGATCACCACCTGCCGGACGGGAGAAAGCCCAGCCTGTGTCCCTGGAGCAGCGTATCCTGGGCTGGCTCAGGGCCACAGCCGCCCCACCACCCCAAGCATCACTGGAGCTTGGCCTGGAGGCTCCTTCAAACAGATAGCTCAGTCATTCATATGACTATGCTGTTGATTTAATAATATTTTTTTTTCCTTTTAGGTAGTTATACTTTGCATTTACTTATCATACTATTTATTTTATGGAAAAATACAATTGAGGGAAAAATACATGAATTTGGTGATTATTTCTGACAAGTACATTCTTCTGTACAAACATCCCCCTAGCTATCCAGTTTTGGTTGGAGACTAGCACTAGACAGACACGTCTCACCTGAGGAAAAAGAGTAGGGGTAGAGATTTTATTCAGTTTGAAGTCTCCAGAAGCAACAAGGGGTGGGGAGGTCAGGAGATTCTGCCTACAAGCTCTGGCACTGCAAATTTCAATGTGATTTTAAAGCAGAAGGTTTCTTGAAACAAAACAAAAAAGGTCATCACATACCTTAACGTATCGCGAGTCTAACTTTGCACATTGTAGTTGACTTCTGTGTCTCCCAACACTTCTACTTTATTCCTTTCATATCCTTTTTCATTTCCTGATTTTGTATTTTTTTATTTCTGCCATTTCCTTATCAAAATGTTCCTTCTGATTAAAGATCATATTCAGTTTTATTAATTAATTCTGTCTCCTTCTTTAGATTTTAATTTCAAGTCCCAAGGATTCATCTCTCCTGTTAGTGACCTTACGTGTTTTCTGAAATTCCTTCAGAATTTCCATTTTCCATTTGCTTTTGTTGTCTCTGTTTTAGCACACTGCTGATTTTCACTTCCCTACTAAGAGCAAATGAGTTTTCATACACAGAATGACCTCTGTTAAATTTATAGTATTTATCTCACATCCCCTTATATTTTCAGGTATCAAAGACACTCTTTTTATATTATTTTCTCATTATTTCATTAGGATTTAATCCTTCAGACCTAGGATTTCAAAAGCAACAAATTATTTGTGGTTTCTGCTGCCTTCAGTATCTGTTTTGAAGCAGCTTAAAAGGGGTCTGATTTTAAAAAGTCCCTGAGTTCAGGGACATCTTTAAGGCCATTTCAGGTGAAGACATTCAAAAGTCAATAACGATATGGAGGTGTTGCTTTAGTCAGAAGGCAAAATTGCCAGTGACTTCAATGTTTTCTTGCTTTAGAATTGCAAGGTGATACTTGGTGTCTTAGTTCATTTGTATGTAACCTGCTTAATGAGAAACACCCTGATTTTAGTTGTCTAGAATTCTTTTTCCAAGCTCATTGCCACTTTCTCTTACTTTGCAAATTACTGGTATATGCTGTTGTTCTCCTGTCTGCTTCAAAATCCCTGATGTGCCCGCTTACCTTTACCAATAAAGTTGAGTTGGGGGCCTCCCACCCAGTTCTCGTTGAGCAGGCTGAATCATCTGCCCCCAAAATGCCAGCAGCTAAACCTAAGAAGGGATTTTCTTAAGTGCACTGGTGAGTTGCAGTAGCTTCCACTTAAACGGTGATCGTCCTGGCAACAATACCTTGGTCAAAAGGACAGAAATAGGATGCCATCTCTGTAAGATGATACATTCCTTTCTCCCTGCCTCATCTCATGTCCCATAAACTGGTGATTCAACAGGTCAGTCGTGCAGGAATCTTTAAGTCTCTGCAGTCCTCTGTTGTTGGCTTCTGCCCAGGGATTTACTAGAGCCCTCCCTCACCATTCCCGTTGTCACAAGCCGTTTCCTGCCTGGTTTGGGTCTTGGTTTGTTGCCATCACCATAGGGGTTAGTTGAAGGCTGGTCTTCCTCCTGCAGAAATATCTTGATGGTTGGTGCTTTGTCTCGTTGATAACGAACTTCTGATGATGATCTCATTTCTGAGTTTCTGTCAGATCTTTCCATTTGGAGAGGTTTATCTCATGTTATTTCCTAATATTGTTTATCATATCGACTAGAAACTCTCAGCAAAATCCTTTGGAGTGTAGAGAGTTTGATCCTTTGCAGGTCTTAGCATCTATGCCAGGATGTGTTACATACCTTGTCTTCCGATAGACCAGTAACAAAATCACAGCCTGACAGCCCAGATGCGCTCCAGGAACTATGAGGAAAATTTCAAAATTAAATCAATACTGCAGGAAAAAAAAAAATCATCTTATCAAAACAGTTACATTCTGGGGTTCATATTCTCTAATAAAAATAATTTAGTCTGGGTTCCTCAATGGAACATGTTTAATTGTTTCAGGCATAGATATAAGTCTTGACTACATTTAAAATCTTTTTCAAGTCGGTCTTTTGTTCTTTTTCCTGTCTCTTCTTTGTTCCACAGCATTTCATCAAAGTTCTGCAACCATCAGCACCAGTCTGGAATATATGTATTTTATGCTGAAAATGAAGATGCGGTCATGACAAAAAAATTCACTCTCTTCGTGAGAAGTAAGTGAGAAAACAATCGCTGTGGAGATTTCTCAAAGTTTGGCTTTTTGCCACTGATATAAATGGAGCTAATTTGTTGCTTTTCCCTTGGTATTTCCCATTTAATTCACATAGATTTATTGTTAAAAATGGAGGAGCACAGGGCAAAAATGTGATTCTTTACACATGGTGCTGCACTATTGAAATCCAGCCACTGGGTCAGAGAAAATTGCCGGCTCCTTGAGGGTCATGTTTCTTGTGTTGGTCAGGGATGGAGAACAGAGGAAGGAGGAGGAAGTTATTAATTTATTTCTCTTCCCTTTAGTCTGCCATAAACAGAGAGGACAGAATAGGAGAAATCAGTCATATAATGAGAAAAGTAGTACTTCTTAAGAAAACCACAAAGCCCAGGAGCCCTGTAGGATGCAGTGACCATATTCTAACTCTACAGAGGCAGAATAGATGTGACTGCAGTAGAGACCACATGAGATACACAGTGAGAGGAAACACTTATCCTCATTAGGTGTCAGCTTTCTGTGGTGTGTTTATGCCTTTTTTTTTTTCTTCCTAATGGCATTTGTGAGTTTATGGAGTTGGTCTGAAGAGCTTTAGTGTGTATCACATATGTTAGGGCTGCACTGCCTCCTATGCCGCTGCCCACAGTTCTCACACACAGGCACAGTCTTGCCTGGTGCTCTCAGTTATCTCAGTTCTGCCACGTGACTGTAGCATCTCACCCTTGCTCTAGTGACCATTTTTTATTAGAGATATTCTTTATACAGGGGTCCTCTGTGCACATTTTGTACGAGCCGGACACCCAGAACTGGGGTGTCAGGGGAGCCCTAGAACCGACCGCTTGCATCGAGTCGGAAAAGCAGAAGTCAAGACTTCTAATTTCGGCTCTGCCACTGTTTTGGTCTGGCTGTGCCCATACAGAGAAGTGGCTTCTCCCCTTGCCTTGCCCACAGTGCCATCCCACAGAACCAAGGCACGGGGCTGGAGGAAGGAGGAGGACTGAGGGCTGCAGCCAGCTCTCACAGTGGGATGCAGGGGGGCTATTTTGAAAACACAGAAGCAGACCTTGGTCTCAGCAGATGTAGCTTTGCCACATAAACGTAAAGGTTTTGGTCACTGAGGTGGTGACAGAAATTGTCTTGTGTTATCTTGTTGCAGAAAAGCCTGAAGTAACGATGCAGTTGTTGTTCAAGCAGATCTTGTGCGTCGCTGACAGTTACCCTGCCTCATCCTGGGTTTGGAGGAACTGTCCCGAACTGAACTCATCCAAGTAAATCATTTTCCCTCTTTTTGATTCATTGCAAAGACCCTATCTGAGCTACCCTTGGTTAAATGCAGGCGGTCCAAGTGGGCACCAAGGGGACATGGTGGCCCACTCCAGGGGAAACAGATCACCAAAAATAGGTAAAGCTTTAGATTTTTTTTTTTTTTTGGCATCAAATGAAGTCTATAAAGATCTGTATCTCAGGCTTTTTACACTGAAATAAACCCCACTGGATTTACATCAACAGTTTGGTAGTTACAAAGTCCAATCTAAGTTTTCCTCTTGGCCTGTCAAACTTAAGTGGCCATTCAGGGAATTCATTGGTTAATAGGGGCTTGATTAATTGGTTAAGCTTTGGTTAATACAGCTGTTACAGTGACCTGTAACCAAAGCCAGTAAAGTCACTGACAGTGTTTCCAGCAAAGTTAGTGAGAGTGTTTCCATTTCCTCTATTTGTTTAGGGCAATGAGTCAGGCCCTAAAATTTCAAGAGATGCTGAAACAGCTTTGAGCTGTTTCATGAACTCTGCAGTTTTTATTCGAGATGTGCCAAAAAAGCTAATAATCCCACAGTGCAAAAGAGTACTGGGTCAAATTATGTTTTGGAAGATTGTGGATAAAGCTGCAAATATTTTAACTGCATATAAAAAAATATCTAGACCACTTTCTCATCCATAACTCTGAAAAGGCTTCCTAACATCAATCTGTTTGTGCAGAAATGGAAGAGGAAAGAAAACATCCAGCTAGTGAGTTTAAAATACTCCTTAAAACAGCTTTCTGGAAAGAAAATGCTGTGATATTTCTTTTCTTGGGAACTTCCACATGTAGGAGCCACATGTGTAGAGCTGAATAAATTTTATTTATTTACTTACCTCCTCCTTTATTTATATGGACAGTAAATTAGGCAGTAAGTTGATGAATGACAGAAAATCTAAGAGTCAAAATTATCTCTGTGTGGGCTTCCTTTCACTTGAGTATAACATTCCCTCTTTCTACATATCAGGTCTTAAATAAGTAATTAATACAGGGTGGCTGCTCTCCATCTTGAGTGACAGAAACTCCGTGGTTGAAATCACGTACCTTCAGGGAAAGGAGTTAGAACTTTTACTGTGGGTTCATTTGGTATTTATTGTTTTAGTAGCAACTCATTTGGAACTGCTCAGTGGTTTGAGTGTTTGAGGTAAAGGTGAAACCAGTGAGAATAAATGTGGTAGTGGGAGTTGCGTCAGCTGGAGGTCCTGGAGGTCAGGGGGTACAGATGTCCTGCCAGGACAGTGGTGGAAAGCGAGAGTGAGCCCAGTGTAGAAGGTAAAGAGTCTGGTTCACCCTCCTCTGGCCCTGCCATGTCCATCACCAAAAAACGAGACTGGCAACTGCTCTGAAGCCTCACTCTAGCACTGACAAATAAAAAACAAGCCCATCTATCTCTCCCTCCCTCCCTTCCTTCCAACACAGACATAAGTCATGTTTTGAAATATCCCACCTTCTCCCTTGGAAAATGCCACTGTGAACCAAAAATCGAAACTGGTTTGCTTTCTTTTTCAGCTGTACAGAAGAAATCACTGAGGGGATTCACAACTTCTTGCCAGAGAGGAGATCCCTGGGGTCATGGATTTCAAGCAGTATTTTAGGTGTAAAGGAGGCAGCAGCAACCTTCTCCATTGAGTGCTGTGCAAACAATTCTGTTGGTTCAGCCTGTGAAAAGAGTTTCATTAACCTGTCAGGTACCATAACCAGTGCTTTAGCACCGATTTTCTCAATTAAACCTGGTGTAGTAGAACTTACAGTATTTTTTTATCTGGCTGAATAGCTGACTGTGCAATGGCATTGCAGGTAAAACACAAGCACTGTGTATGTACAGTGTGGGAAACAGTCGGTGAATGGAAGATGCCTGTCTCTCTTCTCTGGTCCAAAAGCTTCCCTCATTAAAATGAGCAGAAATTTCACATGAATAGGAAGTGCAGGATGGAGCTGTGGCAATGTTGGGGTCTGCTTTTTTTATTTCATCTTAGTAATCCCTACCTGAAACCTGGAGGCATCAGCTTTGGGATGAGCTGAAGCCACTTTGGTAGCTGGTGTCAGGTGTTGGCTCTTGTTCCTCTCCTGGAGGTCATGGGAGCTCTCCTTACCTCATGGAGGTCTTTGCATGCCTGAGCAAGGGCATGACTCAGTCAGCAGACCCACTCAAGGGACAGCAGGAGCCAGTACCAGGGGAGAGACCTTCTTAAACTGCTGTTGGCAGGTGGCCCTGGCTAAACCCTGCTTTAGGAACTGCTGTGCAGTCTCTCTTCTTGTTGAGGGCATGAGAACACGAACAAGAAAGTCAATATGATTATTTGCTCATGCACTTTATACTTGTAACACCATATGCATTCCATAGGGCAAAATATTTCAGTTAGAAGGAACATGCTATGGCACCTGAGGAGTGTTTTGAAGCACCCAGATATTTGCAGTACAGAGGATTCCTCTGTCGTGGATAAACAGGCTGTTTGCTGCTTCTGACTACAGCTGGCAGGAGCTGTGACCACTGATAAGAGTTTGAGCATTTATGTTGAAATTGCAATAGAAAGTAAGCATAACACTTATGCTCTTAGAAACTACCAGAATATGAGGGTTGGTTTCATGTAACACCTACCTACCCTCTGGCGCCTTATAGCATGGTCCTGACTCGTTCAGAGAGTTCCTGGCTGAACAGCAGAGCAACGCTCCGAGCAGGTTGTGTACAGTCCATCCATTGATACCTGGTGCTTCAGTATCTGACGTACATTGCCTGGGGGAAGGCACGAGGAGAGAAGGGAAACATGATGAGAAGAGGAATGGTTTATTCCTGTTTATGTTCACAATGTCCAATCCATAGATCACACCAACAACTCCGTGCATTTAGATTTATTAATGGATGTAGCATTTTTTATTTTTTTTTTTAAATGAAAACTGATGCCAGAATTACCCAGCACTTAAATCCTCCTGCCCAGCTCCTTGCTTTGCTCTGGGCTCCATCTCGTTCCCCGCGCAGAGGAGGCTCAGGCGTGAGAAGACTGCAAACTGGCAGAACTGACCAAGCCACTGTGGGTTCTTCTTGCACCTTTAGCTGTACACACGAGCTCCGATTCAGTACGTAGTAATATCTATCTCTTAAAGTTGCAGGAGCCGTTTCTTCCCCCCTGGACAATGCCGCATTCTATGTCTCTGTTGGATTTTTCCTCCTATTGATCGCTTTTTTGTTTGTATTCATTTTTCATAAATACAAAAAGGTAAAAGCAAACATAAATACCTGCCCCTTCTTCTTTTGTTACTACCAGGGTGTTTCTTCTTCTCTGGGACTTATTCTACTTTTTTTTTCCTTCCAAAGCAATTTAGGTATGAAAGCCAGTTGCAAATGATTCAGATGATAGGCCCATTGGATAACGAGTACATCTACATTGACTTCAGAGAATTTGAATATGATCTCAAATGGGAATTTCCCAGGGAAAACCTGGAATTTGGTGAGCGGTTCACAAGGTAACCCACAATGCTGGAGTAGTAGTAGCCTGTGGTGTAGCAGCTGCAAATAATATTGGCATATTGTGTCTTGTAGGACAGGTCCTCGGTTCTGGGGCTTTTGGGAAAGTGGTGAATGCGACAGCTTATGGAATTAGCAATGCAGGAGATTCAGTCCAGGTCGCAGTCAAAATGCTAAAAGGTATGATAAACTCTGGGTGCTTTCACAAGCAGCGATGCATTCTAGCAGCTCCAAAGCAGAAGGGGTGTTGGAAATCCCTTTATACACAGGCTTGCAGTAGTTACGCCTCACAAATGCTTGGTTTCAAAATCCTTTCAAAATGCTTTCCAAATCCTGTTTCAGCTTGGAAAGATATTGCTGAAGTGCCTTCTTCCTGCAGCATGTGTCTTTGTCCTACACAGCACAGATCTGCGTTGTCAGGGAAGGATGGAGCTGCTCTGCTCTAAAGAGGATGAATGCAAATTCATAGTGCAGATTAGCCTGCTGGGCACATTGGTGACTCGGTGGACTTTGGAGAAAAGTCCGTTTTTTTTGCAGTGCTGTCTGGCTGTTGCACTCCCTTTGCCTCCTGTGTCTGAGCTAGCTTGTTTGCAAAACTTCCAGCACATCTTCCTGTAGTCTTCTTGGTGACACAAAGCAATTTCTTTCCATCCTTCCTTATGGGTCAGGCTTCTTAAACCTCTAGACCTCCTTGCTGCTTTGTTCTGGCCTCTCTCCAAACTGTATTGACGCCTTATAAAAGCAATGTCCAGACATGAGCCTTTCTGGCAGCAAACTCCCTGGTCCCAAGCACCACAATGCCTTTGATATGTAACAGGATGAGTTTAACATCAGCAACAGCACCAACACCCTGCTCACCTGTGTGCCCACACAGTCCCATCCTGCCAGCTCTGCCGTCCAGCTCTTCATCCCCCACCTGCACGTGTGCATCAGCTTTAAGTTCATCTTAATTATTTTTGTTCACGTTCCCGGTTCACTGAGATCATGAGGACCAAATGCTTGCTGAAAAACAAGCCTAAAGCTATTAATGAAATGCAGAGTGGGCTTCTTAGCTATTGGATCACAACTCTTTGTGTGCCACATGGCTTTTGAAACATTTTTTTTTCTTAGCATTTCTCTCCAACAGGGTTGACCACCATTTTTTCTGTGCTTGTGAACAACTTAATATGCTGCTATCATTCCTTGCCAGCCTAAGAATGACAAATATTAACATTTTATGACTGCTTTCCCAAGTCACAAACACATTTATCTTCCACCTTTGGCTGAATCTTTTTATACTCTACAAAAATCTTTAGGACATTGCCAAATGTCAGTCCAATTAATTTGAAAAGAAGACTTGCATGTGACAAAGCATCACAACCATTTACATTTTTAATTCCTTGCTGGAGATTTCCAAGTCTGTGTTACTTTTACAGAAAAACCTGATGCTTCAGAAAAAGATGCTCTAATGTCTGAGCTGAAAATGATGACTCACATCGGAAGCCATGAAAATATTGTGAACCTACTGGGAGCTTGTACAGTGTCAGGTAACTTGTGGAAAGGTACCAATTAAAATGTTCAGACTAGGACTGCTGAACGAGGACCCCTGAACAGAAAAGAAGTATCGAAAATTGATTACTGAAAGCAGAATTTAAACCACCCAAGCCATAATTAATCATCTGTTCGTCAGCCTGCTCTTCCCCTCTTTACCCCCAAATCCCGTCTTTGCCCAGTGAATTTTGCTGTTCTGCGTCAGCATAAAATAAGATGAAATTAAATCAAACTTAAGGTCATGCATGTATACAGAAATGGGTCCTTTCTAATCAAACTTGCACAAAGTGACACAATAGCCCTTCTATAGAAGAGCTTTTCCTGTTACAGTGGTGATGGCACTGATACTAGCCAGTTTACTACACGAAAAGAAAAAGCTTAATGGCATAAAGTACTTTGTATCCACGTGATTCTGTTCACATAAGAAATTTTATTTTATTTTATATTATTTTATTTTATTTTATATCATATGGCTCACCAAATAGTGAGGTTGTAGAAAGAAAGGCAAAAATGGCTAAAGACTAGACAGGAAAGAAAAGAAACTGAAAAAAGAGCAGAGGTGGGGGACACACACAAAGAAAGAAGAGGAGAGAAGTGAATAATGAGAAGGGAGAACTTTTTAAAGGACTGGATGTAAAAATAAACTGAAGATGGAAAGAACTAAGCAAAGGTGGGCTAAAATAAAAATAGCAAGGTATTATCACTAATTAATTATTGTGTGACTTGTGATATCATTGAGGCAACGTATGGGGATATTCCTGTCCCAAGAACTCCCTCTCTGACCCGTTCAGCCGTGAAGAGGAGCGGGTGGAGAGAGGCTAAAGAACAGATCACCTTGGGGAAAGGCCAGGGCTTACCCAGTCCTTGCCCATATCATGAACCGTAGCACCTGCCACTGAAAAACTTGACAGATTTTCTGCCACAGAGATTGATTAAGTCAGAAAGACCAAAGATAACAATTAACTCTTGTTTCCCCAGTTTGCATCAGCAGCAATATTGTCATGCAAAGATGTTGAGGCATAAGAGGAAAGCGGAGAAATAGATTGTTGATGGTGGCTTTAGCTGATTTGAAACTGTACAGGCTGCCACTGCCTTCTGGAAAACCCAGTAAGTGTGATGATGTAGGCAGGGGAGACCTGCTCAGTCTGGCAGGATAGGGCAGGGACACTCCCAGCCTTACCCAAGTCCCGTGTTCAGAAGCATTTACATGGCTCTCAAGACTCCACATCCATCCTCTGAGAGACTTTACAGGCTTTTCACACTGTGTCCTACCTTGATTGACAGGGGGCTTCTGGCAGAAATGCCCACAAATTTGTATTCGGTCTTTCTGAGCCAGAAGTGGTGATGCCACTGTAAGATTTTGCAGGGGTGATGTGTGACCACTCTGAGCCCTCCCTGGGCCATTTGCTCTGCTCCTGCTGGCTTGTCATGGCTTTCCTCTGAGCCTGCCTGGTCAGAAATTGGAGGTATTTTCCCTTTCTTGAGAAAATGGCCTGGCCAATGCTCCACTCAGACACATCCCTTTGCAAGGTCTTTCTCTCCTACTGGTCCTCTCAGCAAAGTGTGCGTGGGTTCAGGTGGCCTTCATGGAAAAAAAAAAAAAGGATATTTCTGGAGCATCAAGGTAGTGCAGATAAACGAAGGGGCATAGTCAAAGGTTATCAATTCACACCATCAAAATAATTAGCAGGGGTCATCTTTTGCTTAAACCGCATATGATTTAGACAATATGTTGCATCTTTATAGCCTGTGCCGTCCTCCCCAGTGTCATGGGTATGTGGAAGGTTGTTTGTGCCTTCATAGGAATTTGCAATCCACCTTGGGAGGTATACCACAGGGAAAAATCAGCTACACAGACTTTCCAAGGGGACATTACAGCCAGTAATTATGGTCAATAAACATTACCCACCCATCAGTACAGGTTATGTACCTGCAAAGGAATGTTTAATGCAGATTAGTCCTGGGAGAAGATGAGGTATTGTTAGGGCTTTAATGAGGAGAGTGCTATAGATAGGAGGAGGCATTTACATTTCCAACTATTTCAGGACCAATTTACTTGATATTTGAATACTGTTGCTATGGTGACCTTCTGAACTACTTAAGGAGGAAGAGAGAAAAGTTTCACTGGACACTGACAGATATTTTTAAACAGCACAACTTCAGCTTTTACCACAATATCCATTTCGACCAAAATTCCAGGTAAAGCATTCAGCAACAGTTTAATACTTTATAAAGCTCCTGTCTCTTTTTAAGCTGAATTCTCAGATGTGCTGTAAACTTGTGAAATGATTGAATTCTTGATAATGTGCCTCCACATACTTTAATAAGCAATGCCTTGGGAGGAACTGAGATTTGATTCTTCTTGTGATGTTCTTTGCACTGGACTGAAAAAGACAAGCAATTTCTTCTTTCTCTTTCTAGCTTTAAGAAGACCCATGTCAGTGGCCCAAATTTTTAATAGCAATAACTGATTGTGTTTTTTCACTACAAAACAGTTCATGTGTAGAAGATTATGTGATCCACTGTGAGTAACCTTTGAAAATGTGTCACCCACTCCAGGAAGGGAACTCCCCTGAAGTATGGTGTGAATACAACTCTATGCAGAGAGGATGAATTTGAAATCGCACAAAGACAGAACATGAATGTGGCATCTGGATCAAATGGGATTGTGCTGTATTCAGAGGAAGGTAAGAACTTAATTGCTGTTATCTCTAGTAATTCTGTTGTTACTGTATTTATTTATATTATTGATCTAACTAGACTAGACACAGTGACACAGAAAAACCCTTTCTGCCTCTCTGGCAGAAATTTTGCTGGAGAACGATTCAACAACATGGAAGACCTCAGGCTTACATCATGCTATACGTAGTATTTGAGTATAATCAGTATACTCTTTATTTTGTGTCTGACCAAAGGAAGCGAAAGATGGATGCTCTTTGTGATGTTGTTCTTGGTAGGAGCACGTGAAAATCCTTATAGCAGTCTGTAGAAATGGTCAGAGAGTGAGGAAGCAAACTCATATTGTGGTTATTTTTTACAGATAAAATTAAGTATGCAAGCAGACAGATGGATGAAGAAGAGGATTTTAACGTGCTCACTTTTGAAGACCTTCTTTGCTTCTCTTATCAAGTTGCCAAAGGAATGGAGTTTCTTGAGTCCAAATCGGTATGGTGAAGGGTAGCAAATCGTTTGGATAGAAGAGACGGTAAAAATAGGTCAGTTTATGAAAGGCAGACTGAAGAACAGAGCCACACAGTGGCAGGCTTGAATTATGCCTCCTTCCCCAGCTCTACAGCAAAGACTGGGTTGCAGTTCTAGGCATGACTCTGAGTAAGGAGTGGCTGCACACTTCTGCCAGCTCTGGCCCTGTCCTTTGCCATGAGCACCCAGGATGCCCATTCTCCAAACAGTTTAAGTGGAAGGAGGCACCAATTCAGAGACTTCTGTGGGAGACAAGGGAATTAACTCCTTCTGGTACCAAATGCTGCAGAGTGTTAACCCATCCTTTCCTTCTAAGTGCATTCACAGAGACCTCGCTGCCCGGAACATACTAGTGACCCATGGAAAAGTGGTGAAAATATGTGACTTCGGCCTTGCCAGAGATGTAGTGAATGACTCCAACTACATAGTCAGGGGCAATGTAAGTTCCTGAATGATGATACCCATATCCTTTCTACAGCACACTGAAATCCATTGATGGAAGTGCTGGGAATTGGGTGCTGTTATGGACAATAACAGTACAGGGGCAATAGCGTATGTGTGGGGTACTCCAGATCCTCCAGCTATCTGAAGAAGTACAGGGTGGACATCTCCATCTGAACTACTCACCCTGGAAGCCAGAGGAGGGAATAAAGGTCTTCCAAGGCTGAGCTCATCTCCTCCTTAAATAGCCATCTAAAACGAATGAGATTAATTGGCTCCTTAGAAGTGCCTATTTCTCTCTATAAGGGAAATTTAAAGGGGCTACTAAGAGAGGCACAGCTTTTCACACAGCAAACATGAATTGATCCTACTCAGGCAGTGAGAACTACAGTGAGTCATCTAGAAAGCCTGTGTCACAGCATGACTTGGTCTCCTTTGCCCCTGTCCGTACAGGCTCGTTTACCGGTTAAATGGATGGCTCCTGAAAGCTTATTCGAGAGGACATACACAATGAAGAGTGATGTCTGGTCTTATGGAATATTACTATGGGAAATATTCTCTTTGGGTATGTTCTGTAACACGACAAAAGAGCACTGCTTGGTTTTGGCAGCTTCTGAATTAACATGTATTCTCCAATATATTTTCCACAGGTGTAAATCCCTACCCTGGTATTCAGGTTGATACAAACTTCTACAAATTAATACAAAGTGGATTTAAAATGGACCGACCGTATTATGCTACAAAAGATGTGTAAGTGTATTTCATGAGTGATGCACAGCATGGGAATTTAAATTTACTAGGTCACTGTTTGCATGAACTTTTATTTATTGTACACTGTACCTTGCTCAAAAAAATCTCAAAAGGTGAGATCTTCCTCTAATTCTGAAAAGGGCTGCTTGATTGTGTAGGTTTTGTCCTAAAGCAGAAATGGTCAACACTAAAGGTTATGTGTGTTTGAAAAGACTAATTTATTATCTATATTTGATTGTTTCTTTCTTTCTCAGGAACTCCTTGGTCTCAGATCACAGACTTCTTTTCTTTTTTTCTTTTTCTTTTTCTTTTTTCTTTTTTTTTCTTTTTCTTTTTCTTTTTCTTTTTTTTCTTTCTCTTTTTCTTTATCTTTTTTTTTCTTTATCTTTTTCTTTTTGCAAAAGCTATGTTATACCATACTCATTTTGGATATTAGCTAAGTCTTTGGTGATTTTTTCTAAACTTCTTTTTTTTTTTTTTAATTGAGCTTTAGTGCATTTGATTCTGTTCCAGGAGGCTAGGGATCCTCTTAGAGAAAAACCCTGGCAAGGAAGGGTTGGTGGGAGCTATTCCTATGCTCTCAGCATATGATTTTGAGCCTGTGAAAGGGTGGACTCTGCCCAGAAACAGACCTCAGAGGACAACAGAAGAGGTGATGGGAAGCTACAAGACCTTGCGCATGGAGGAAAGGGAAGGATTTTAGGTCATCTCTTCTGGCAGACGTTTTCATAGATGGCCTAGGGACTCATCACCTTGGTATGGCTCTGTACCACTGTAGAAACTCATCTCATTGTAGAAACTGTAATGGCATTACTGATACAGGTGAATCTGACAGAGTCACCTGAGAAAGATTGCTGTGGGGCTTAAAAATACCAGGGAATGTATTGACCTGATAAGTTTGCAAGGGACTTTTTCAGCTAGGCACTGCACTGGTCCCTGATGAAACTGTAAAGTCTCTAAAGTGGTGTTTAAACTTCAGAAAGATTTTTGTGGAATTTCATAAATTCCACAAAAAGACTCGCTGTGGAAAATGTCCTCAAGTCTAGAGAGTCCACAAGGAGCAGGTTCAGCCCCGGAGTCAGAGAGGAATTGTCTTCCTACCATTCTTTTTATGGAAGCTGGAAAACAAGGTTAACATGCCAGTATGTGCCAGCCAGGCTGAAATCCTGACCCCAGCCCTATGAGGAGGGTTTTGTTAAGGACTCCAGTAAGGCCTTGTTCTTCATTTCACCCTTTCTCTCATATTTCTGTATCTTTTCTTCTGATCCAACATGCTGAATCTGGCCTCTTCTATATCTCTTCTATATCCAGATATAGATCTTATATATCTATATCTGGCCTCTGGTGCCCCATGATTCTACATTCTGGACTTCCAAGTAGTCACTTACAGAGACTCTGACAGATAATGTTTTCTGTGTCACCTCTTTTGCTCCTGCAGCTATTGTGTAATGCAGTCCTGTTGGGCCCTTGACTTCAGAAAAAGACCCTCTTTTTCTCGGCTGGTTTCCTCTCTTGCATGTCAGCTGGCTGAGGCAGAAGGAGCAGTAAGTAAACACAGAAAGAAGAAAAAAAAATAATTTTTTTTTAGCTGAGAAATAGTCTTCTGGTTTCTATTCAAGTGTGCTATTGTGTCTTGGAGCTATTCCCCAGGGGTCTATGTAAGAGTTTGGGGAAGATTTTTCTGCCATCGGGAGGAATCCTGACCTCCCCGATGAGGGTTTCTTTCCTCCCACTGACTCCACTGGGACCCTGAGAGGCTGAAATCTCTCAGCATGTGCTATGGGAGCGTGCTTCCCTTGTGTAGGAGCCAGTGCAGTTGGCTTGGTGATGCTGATAACTGCCATGAGAGGGGAGCTGAGCCCAGGCCGCCTTCCAGGGATCTCATAAGGGACCACCATGGGTATGTGCTGCCACGTCCTCACAGACTTAGGGCCATATATCATTCTCAAAGGTCAAAATAATAAACAGGATCTGAGGAAGTCATATTCCATCCTTCCCAGACTGTGATCTCTTGCTCAGGGAGGACAGGCAACTCCTTTCAAAACTACCGATTCCTACTTGGGTATCCACTCTGGGGTAGACATTATTTCCCAATGCAGTGTCCTTGTGAACCTTTGGGGATGTGGGGAGCTAAGAATGACTCTTGCCTTTGCAGCCTTGAGCCTCTCTGCAGGCTGTTATCCTGGCAGAGGCTGCCAAGCTTAGAGGCAAACTGATGAGCAGTTTTAAAGTACTGTACCTAGAGAAAAAATGCTCCTTTGTGGTCCCGTGCCCTTCCTTAATCCAAATCTTTTTGGCTGGATAAGTTCCACCTTGCTTAGGCAGTTGTCTGGATTCTCTTTGGAGTCAATGGGAAGTAATGAGCAGATATGAGTGTGATTCTCCCTCAAGAGGAGGTGGGCTGTGTCTTACAAGTGCCTGCTTCACAGGGAGAAAAGCAGTTTACCAGGTACAATAAGTAATAACAGAAGATATCTTTTATTTCCTCTTCCCAATTCTAGGTTTACCAGAATATGAAGAAAAATGTTTCTAGACATAATTCTAGCATCAAAATCAAACCACATGTAAGCAGAAGTGAGGAATCTCTGCTATCCCCAACTGTGCTCCGGCGTGAAAACTCTCAGGTTGAAAAATAATCTGGGTTCTGGATTTGATCTCAGTATTTTCATAAACTCTGTGTGGCATATATGCTTTATATCACCACTAAGAAAAGAAAATTTTACCAACTGGTGCTAATTCACATTTCTTATGGGCCAGTCCATATTCATGTTACTTTGAGGAGAAGACGCAATTCATTTATTTGAATTCGGCAAATACATCGATCGCCGGAGAAAAGCGATGGTCTTTTTGCTGTCTCTCCACAACTGGATATCTCTTTTCCTGGTTTTGGTTTGGGTTTGTTTGGTTTTTTTTTTGTAAACAGTGTCTAATCAATGCCTTGAATTCAGACTGTTTGTACCATATTGCAAGCAAACACAAGAAAATCCATGGGTTTTTAGTCAATGTTTACAAGTACAGACTATGCATCTAAAGATAACTGGTGTGATTTCCAGAAATGCTACTCACATCTTCATCTCCAGGTGTCAGTGACTGTTGGAAAACCAGCCTTGTTTTTCCCAGGAACTATAAACCCGAGTGTGTACAACCATCTTGTCCTGAACATCTCAATCGCTGTGAAGCTCCTGATAGGTGTCCAGGTCAGGTGAGTTAATTTCATCAAGATTTAGGTACTTGGGTAGTCTCCATCATCCAGGCTACATTCTGCACTCACTGATGAGAGCTAAGCACTTACAGCAACTGATTCCTTCTACCTAAAATAAGGACCTAAAACAAGCAGGAGGAGTGATATTTGGAGATGACCTTCTGCCTCCCTGGTCTGAAAATCCAGGTGACAGTCCCCAGCTGGAAGACTCACTTCGACTGAGTTATAACTAATCCCAGTCTTTGAGCTTTGTGTATTTTAATATCAAATAAAAATGTCTAATTTTAAAGAAAGTATCTTCTGTAGCAATTTAAGAATGTAATATCATCACTCCCAATTCCCAGAAATCAGCCTGGATGTATTGCTTGCTGCAATAAAATGAGAGTACGTCTCGTTAGCTTTCTCCCAGACTCCCAGGACAATAATCAGAGGCTTCATGGTTTTCTAATATAGATAAGAAGACTTATTTTTGTAATGATGTTTGGAAATTTGTAAATACAGCTTTTATAAGGATACATTTGTCTACATCTGAGTGAATCAAGATGAGAATATATTGGTTAATAGTTTTCTTTTCTTTTACATTTTACAAAATGCTAACTGCAGCTAGGATTTCCAATGCCAAGTGTTATAAATTAATAACTGTTTGGGCAGAATATGCTGTCACATAAACTGAGGTGCTCTTTACTAACATTGTCTGAAAATAAATAATGTTGTAACACAGCAATTATGAATCGTATATTTTTGTTAACGTTGGTGAATTAGCAATGAATCACTCATTTGTTTATCAGATATAAACCACTAAAGAATAACTTGGAAATATAAAGATAGACGTAAAACTTTACCACTGCATTTTCTGGGAAATTTATGTCTTTTAACGTACTCATATAACCCAATTTCAAAGTGTTCAGCAACAAGATGTCACTGCTCAGCGCTGTTAACACACAGCCTGAACCAGCTGGAAAGCGAGCGTTGATGGGAGTTGTGCAGATGGGAGTTTTCAACCGCTGTAGCCTTCAGAGCTAGAGGAGCTTAACACTAAACTGGTTGCATCCAAGCCTAGCTGGCCCTGGAAGCTAAGCAGATGTGGACTTGGCTCATAGAGGAGCAGATGGGAATCCCATGTGCTTTAAAACATGTCAGGGAGTTGTGTCAAATGTTTTCCCCCAAGATTAAAAAAGCAGTGGACAGAGGTCATCTGGCCCCATCATCGCTACTGAGCTGAGACTCAGGAATATAAAGGCAAAGAGAGAGTCTTGGAGCTAACACAAACTCCTCGTGATGCACACATGAGAAGCAGCTCAGGCAACGGCGTTCCCTGTGAGGAAGTACAATGAGAAACACCCTCTTGTAGGAACTGAACATGTGGAGGTTGTGTATCTGCTTCTGCACAGAGTGGAGAGATGTAACAAAGCTACAGGAGGCATTCAGTGAAAAAATAGTGTCTTGTAGGAGCACATTTCCTTTCCAGGATGCTCCCGACACAACTTAGCAAAGTGCTGGTCCATTCCTGAGGTTTGTGCAGAGCCACAGCCAGTGCTGTTTAAGGACCAGGTTTGTGATTATTGAAGGAAAATGCCCACTTTTCTCTTATTAGGACCCAGACCCCTAATCTGTGCCTCCAGGACCAGGTTGTCTGGAGAAAGTGCTGAATTCCCCCTGTAGGGACTGGAGAGAGTTAAGCTTGTTCGAAGACCTCCAGCAGAGATGCCATTAGTCTAAGTTAGACGCTTAAAGTCAGGTATAGACTGACAAAGATTCGGTAATCATTAAGCCTGGAAGAAAAGGGAGAGAAAGGGTTGAGGTAAGCTGAGAGTGGAAAGGACACCCCACCTCCTTGTTAGCAGTAACAGAAAGAAAGAAAATATTTGACAGCCCGAACTGAAAGGCAAGACGCGTTGAGGAATCGGACCTAATTTTCTTTCCCTTTTCTCTGCCAAAGCGCAGCACGGGGGGTGCAGCCCGGTCCGTGGGGAGACTTCCCCGGGGGACGCTCCGGGATGGCCCCGGGGTGCCGCCGCCCCCGGAGGCGGCACTAGATGGAGCTCCGCCACCGCGGCAGCCGGAGCGGGAGCGGGCGGAGGAAGGGGGGCGAGGAGCGGGCTGGTGGCTGGCGGAGGGGTCTGAGCCAGCCGCGGTGTGCGGGCCGGGGCCGCAGCAGAGCCAGGGGAGCAGGAGCGGGGTGGCGGTGCCGGGCTTCAAAGGGAATTCACAGCCACAGCCTGGCAGAGCCGACGGGATGAGCCAAGTACCCGTGCGAGCCGGTCAGAGCCCTCCCTCCGTCCGTTCGCCCAAAAAAGCCGTGCCCCTGTCTCACAGGCAGCACACACTAAAAAAAAAAAAAAAAAAAATAAAAAACAGGAGACCCTTCTCCGTCCAGCTCGAGAGAAACTGGATGTGCTTCTCCAACACAAGTCTCACTCTCAGGTTTGGGATATCTGGGATGGGCTCTCTGAGGTCCCTCTGGAAGAAGCTGGGGCTAATCCTGTGTTGAACCAGAAGAGGAGAGCAGAAGTGTCATGCGACTTAGCGGTGGCTTTCAGCCCACGTGCCCACAGAGATATGTGACAGAGAAATCCAAAATCGTATTTGCTACAGAGCCATTTGCAGCTATGTCCTTTCTAAGAGTCCGCACTTCTGCTGGGAAATATTTTGGAGGTGCAAAAAATCCAAGCAGGCTGAAGATACGGGCATCTGCCATGCAGTTGGGCACACCGGATCTCAGCTCCCTTCTCCCAGATACCGAACTATGTGAAGTACCTGGTGCCACAGGGCTCCTTCTTCCCAGCTAAATGCACTGCTTGCGCCACTGAGTCACTGCCTCCTTCCCCCACTCCCCCATCAATGGCTAATTAATTAGGCCATGCAAAATAAAACAGCTTTAGAAAGGGGCACAAAAAGATCCACCCAGGCTTGTGGTTGAGGAGGCCACAAATCGCTTCAGAAAGAGATGGGACCTGAGCCCAGCTCCTTCTCGCCCTTCGGTGAGCATCCTGATGGTGGGCTGTGGAGAGGTGGGGCAGCAGTGCTTTCCAGCCGTGTTTTCTGAGACCTGAGCCAGACTCGTGCTTCCTGACATGCTTCCCGACATGCTTCCCATGGATGAGACAAAACAGGAGGCTGCTCAGTTCAGGGATCCTGCCTTACAGGCCACTGCCATGCTAAAATTTAGGGGTTTATGGCTGTGCTGGAAAATTGGTAGAGCAACACTGCCTGGAGAAGTGTGAGGGGCCCTTGGGTATGGTATGGATCAGATCTCGGCTGAGGAGTGTTTTTGAAGACACGCGTTCTGGAGAGAGATGTCCATCATGGAAAAGTGGTGGTGCTTCTGTGGCCACATCCACACAGCCACACACAGACTGGAGTGGGATTCAGTTTGTTTAGATACTACTTAGGTGGGATAAAAACCCATGGGAGATCCTGACAGTGACCCACTCCTCCTGCCACGTGCTACCTACCCCTGCTTGTGATCCATTGCACTGCAGCTAAGCTTTGGCACTTAGCTGTGGCTGCCCATATGTGCCCAGAGATGCCTCTTGCTGGCTGCACTAGGGTTCCCCTCCCTCCATGCCCTATGTCATGGGGACTTCACTGTATTCCAGCTGAAGAAAGCCTGTACATTACTTCTAATCACAGCCCTCCAGTCCCACCACTGCCACCCCTTCAGATCCTACAAAGGAGGTGCCTAACTCTAGTTTCAACCTGGAGAAGTGACTACCTTCCTGATGCGGACTAGGAGGTCCTTTGGAAAGTCTGCTGCAGCAGGGGAAGCGGGCTGAGGTTGTCCTGGATGCAGAAGAGCTGTGGAGCTAAGCATGGGCAGGGCTGGCACTGGTTCCCAGGAGCTGAGCCACGAAGCGAGTGGCCTGAGGATGGCAGTGTGGGCCACAGACAGGAGCCTGGCCCTGAGATCCGGGCCTGGCCCTACCTTTCACTCCTTTTGGAGCCTCTTTTCAGACCAGAAAAGATCGCGGTGAGACTCCTCCTCCCTCCCAAGAACTAGAAGACAGCTGGGAGCTAATGGGAGGTGGTGGAGAACAGTCAGCCACCAGTTTCTCCTTGGAGCTAAGAGGGCTGAGGCTGGTTGGTTTGTTTTGGAGGGAACAGGCTTACCCATGGAGGAAGAAGTCTTCTCCTGCCTTCTTACAGCCTCAGAATAAAGAAAGGTCCCATGGGAGCCTCAGCCTGCTCCCTGCCAGGCCAAGGAAGCGCTTGGCACCTCCCTGCCTCGGGCTCCCACATTGCCTAGCGAGAAATATTATCCACCAAACGCCACGGCCCTGCAGGGACGTGTACAGTTACGGCCTTTGAAACCTTCGACCTTGCAAACAACCAACCGCCTACGTGGGGCAGAGCCACCCCACCGCTGCCTGTGCTGACTGAACGGGTTTGCCGGGCTGGGCCTGCAGCGTCCCACAGGCTGGGGGAGAGGGTGGCGTGGGGCGGCCACCCCACGGCGGCGGTCTTGCCCCGGAAGGCCCTGGGTGGGGGTACAGCGGCAGGCCGAGCGCCGCCGAGAGGCGTGGGAGGACGTGGGCGGGGGGCGTGCATCACCTCCCCGTGAAGGTGGCGTGGCAAGGTTGCGCCCGGCGGTGGCAAAGGCGTGCAGGCCGTTTTGGGGCTGGCGTTCGACCCGTCGGAAGCCCACACGCCCCTTCCCAGCGCCATCCCGCCACCTGGGCCGGGGCGTGCGGTTTCGCTGGGAGCGGCGTGGCTCCGGGCGAGGGTTGAGGTGCCGGGGGACACCCCCGCCTGGGGCTGCCCCCAGCCCGGGCCCGGCTGCAGAGCCGAAAGCGTGCGGCCGGTTCCTCCCCGCTCCGGGCGCCGCCGGGGCCGGGCTGGCAGCCGGGGAAGATAACAGCGGCCCTGCGTGCTCCGGGAAGCGTCCGGACGGGGAGGGAGAAGGGAGGGCGTCCTCGACGGGCAGGGGGTGGGTGATAACGGCCGAGCCACGGCTCCCTCCCCGGCAGCGGGGCCGCCGCAGCCCCCTCCCTCCGGG
>JAOXJK010000001.1:189187902-189199332 GCA_025774025.1 Xenus cinereus
AAAGAAAGAAAGAAAGAAAGAAAGAAAGAAAGAAAGAAAGAAAGAAAGAAAGAAAGAAAGAAAGAAAGAAAGAAAGGCAGGCATGACACACAAGGTCTCCCGGAATCCCCCGTTACCAGCGGGGCAGCCCGTCCCGTCCCGGTCCCTGTTGGGCGCTGCAGTGTCGCGGCGCGGCCGGCAGGGGGCAGCATCGCCGCGGGCGGCGGCGGAGCCTTCGCCCGTCAGAGTCCTCCGTCCCGGGGCAGCTCCGTCCCGGTTCCGCCAGCCTTCCGCCGCTCCGTCCCGGTTCCGCCAGCCTCCGCCGCTCCGTCCCGGTTCCTCCAGCCTTCCGCCGCTCCGTCCCGGTTCCGCCAGCCTTCCGCCGCTCCGTCCCGGTTCCGCCAGCCTCCGCCGCTCCGTCCCGGTTCCGCGAGCCTTCCGCCACTCGGTCCCCATCCCTCCGCCTTCAGGAGCAGCGATCTCCGCAAGGGCATTTCGCCCGACTCCGGTTGCGCTCTGCCAGGCCCGACGTGCGCCGTCGGGTTACTGCCATCGGCACCTCTCCTGCAGAGGCGACTCGCAGGGATCGGAGCCGGCGCTCAGAGACCCGTCACCTCCCCGGGACTGCGTTACTGCCTGGACCTGACCTCCCTCGGCTGGCACAGCCTCGCTCCCTTCCCGGGGCTTGTGCCACCGGGGATCAACAGACGGAGTTTCAAAACGGCTCAGTATCCCTTTCCCACAGCAGCACTGAGTACAATTCCGCTTCTCCTCCCTCTACAGGTTTGGTTGGTTTTTTTTCCTTTCTTCAAGTACTTGTTGCTGCTGCAGGACAAGACATCGGCTGTTGCTGCCATGTACAACACAACCCCATGAAGTAGAACCTGCAAACGTCTATGGCACCGTCTGGAGAGCCCTGGTGGCACTAAAGAAAACCATTATATGTCCTACATAAACCATGCTTGAATGGCTGAACAAACCCCTCCTCCTCACTCTTCTGTCCTCAGATCTCCACACACATCACACCCCTGGTATCCTTCTTCACAGCTGCTCTCCAAGAGTCTGGTCCAAAGCCCATTCAAATCAGTCTTGTTGGCTGCAGTCAGCCTTGGACCATGGCCTAGATCTCCTTTGCTGGCTCCTGGCTTTATGCCTCTTCTATCCCCTCACTTGGAACGGTCTCCGCCTGCCTGAAGGCTCTCTTTCATTAGATTTCCCTTAGTCCCATTTCGTCCAGGATGCCTTTCTGCACTGGGTGAATGATGACTTCAGAGAGCATATTGAGATGTAGTAAGGACTGTCTAAGAGATGGCAGAAGATGGGGAGATTACTGGCAAAGGGAGGTATCTCCTGGAGCGTCACTGGGGAAATAAAGATGGCCAACAGCCGAGTTGTGCTGGGCCTCAAGAGGGAACTTAAGCAAGGGAAGGAAGTTCTTCAGCAGGCAAAGACGGGATGCTGACAGTGAGGAGAGCATCGAACTGGTACATGCTCTAAGTAAATGAATATATTACCTCAGTTTCAAACAGGATGGTACCGGTGTGGGCAAGTGAAGGTGATGGCAGGGGTACTCATCAAAAATAGAGCTGGAGCATGTTCAAGGGCTCACCTCATTCAGCCTCCTTTTTCTTGGTTGCGCTGCCCGTAGTCCATGCCATTGCTGACAGGGCTACACCTAACCTGCTTCTCAAGCTGTCTAGTGTTGGAACTCTTACAGCCTCTCCAAGCAATTTCTTCTGGTTCTTCTCTCCATTCCTCACTTTTCTTGCTGTAAGGAAGGGTCCCAAGGCATCTACTCCATCCACAATTCTTCTTGTCATTGCAGCCCTCCCACAACGGGTGCAGAACAACTCTCTCCTCGCCTCTTTGCACTATCCTTGTTTCTAAAACTTACTGTATTTTCTCTCAGTCTCCTCTTACAGCCAAATTTAAATATAAGCTCATCAGAGAAATGCCTTTGGGTTTTTTTTCCACAGCAATACAGGATAAGCGATTTCCACTCTGCAGTACAGGATAAGCCTTATGGTTCTTTCTAAAGCTGAATATATAAAGAAACATCAGAAGTGTAACATCACGTTTTTATACACAAATGCTTGGCAAACAGGACTTGCAAGGATTGAGCTTGCCGCAGCAGCCTTCAGTTTTTCTTCTCATACACATGGGCTTGAGACCCACTCCTGGGTGCTGCAGTTGCAACTTTTTCATCCCTCAGGATCCCCACGCAGAGGATGCAGCAGGGGAGGAAGCTCAGGGCTGCACGGTGAACAACCCCCTTCCCTGGTCTCACTTTACACAGAGAGCTCTGAGGGTACTTGAGGCTTTCACCCATCTCTTATTCTACTGGGCCAGAAGTGTGACTGACGTACAGCAGTGGAGTTAGGAGGGGTCAGAGGAACAGAAGTGCCCTCCAAGCACTCCCTCTCCCCACTTTTCTGGTGGCTTTGCTGCATCCATGATGCTGTGGATCACTCTCCTCTGCCTCCCTGCCTGCCTCTTCCCGGCCCCTGGATCCTGCAGGAGCACCCAGCTCCTCCTTTGTATCGAAGCTAGTGCAGACACAAGTGCAGGGCGAGTTGTTTCCGAAAATGAAAGAGATGGCACTTTTTGCTGAGTATTTGATTGGATCGGTGAGCTGAGCTGACTCATCCAGCTGCTTCATTTTTGCTACAGAAACAGCAGGCAGAGAGGGAGCACTAGCACTTTGGATTAATGCACCCTGCCACTGCACACTCAGACTGGGGTGTGATGACTTTCCGGTTCCTTCCTGTCCGTTGATGCTCCCCAGCTCTGCTCTTGCCTGGCAGTTACTCCATTTGCATCATTGCTTTCTGCCCCATGCTTCATTCCATGTAGCCCTGAAGGAGAGGGGGACAGAAAGCAAATTGTGCCTCTTTTCTTCCTCTCTGTTACTCTCCTGGCTCCCAGCCCCAGCTCCTTCCCTGTGCCATGGAGAAAAGAACTCTCTCTCCAGTTGCTCTTCCCCTGAGTGGCTTTTAGCTCCTACTTCATCTTCTCCATCTCCCACTCCAGGCTCCATAACCAGGCACAGAGCCGGGCTGGCATCACTCGAGTGTGCAGAAGAAACACCACAAGTCCCTCAATCTGATTTGCCCAACTTGATGCTGACATGGCCTGCAGGTGCCAGCTCAACTCTTCTTGGTCCTGACCTTAACCTGTAAAAGATTTCCCCATCCTGAGCCTCCCTCTCTTCCCTCTCCCACAGTGTCACTACAACTAGTGAAGAATGAAGCCCTGATACATATGTGTGACCACATCTGGAGAGGAAGCATGGACACCAAGATTTTCCAACAAGCTATTGCTGCTCCCACCCCTCCGTCTTCTAATCATTGGGACTCCACTGGGAGGGCAGGATTTTTTAGATCTTCCATGAGCAGTGCTGGTGTGTGGCTTACCTCACTTCTGGGGGCCAAGTTAAGAGGACAGGATAAAAGCAGGCATAGGAGAAAATGGGACTTTGCTAGAGTGGGACATAAATCTGCCACCCCAAATGGATTTTTATTTCCCCACATCTCTGCAGTTTTCCTGACAATTTCCAGTGCCTGCATCTAAACCAATTGGGATGATTTTTCCCAGGAACTGTGAGGCAGCTCTATGAGATGTTTTGCCAAAAAGAGCTATATTTAGAGCCCTGGACAAGCTGAATTGTGTATACCTGAACTGTAATGACCAGGAACAGTTGGAACAAGCCCCACATCTAACAGTGAGTAAAAACTAGTGCAGAGAAACTGCAAGAAATGGAAATATCTGCTAGAATCACAACACTTTTTCTTAGTGTATGGACCAGGAGGAATGTAGAGACAGGGGAGCAAACTCCATCACATCACAAGGGGGAATTAAGCTTCCTCAGGAAAGGTGCAAGCTGCAATTAACAGCTAAGTAAAATACACAAAGCACCTGGTTTCTTTAATATGACTTGTTCCCTAGAAGCAGAACAGCATTCCCAGCTAATGAGCTCATTGGCATCATAATCCTGTGGCTGTTGAGGTCTTGGCACTACATCAGTTACCTTTTTCTTCACCCTTCTCCATTAATGCTTCCCTCTGGCTTGTCCCCATGACAAATCGAACCACTTCAGCCTCTGCCTCTACTCTGACCCCTCCTACTTTCTGCTGCCAGATCATCCTTCTGCCTGTCCACTCATTGATGGTGTTGCCTTCCATCACTGCTTGGGGTGCTGTTTCTCTACTCGCGTGGTAGGCCCATTCTCTCCACCTTCTGCTTCTTGAGCCCTGGTGAAACTGCTCTTGCCGATGTCTCTAATAAGCTTTTTGATGCCATAAGTTCCTTAGAAAATTCATTTCCTTCTCAAAATCTTGTCCTTTTGCTTCTTGGGAGGACGTTACAAAGAGAAGGGACAAGAGGAACAAGACAGTGCACGACACGACACAGGACAAGAAACCATAAGCTACAACTCCAACAGGTAAGACTGGTTGGATGTTAGGAAAATGTACTCATGGCAGGAATAATAGTGTGCTGGAGTAGAAGAAGGTTGGGAAATCTGCAGCTTTGTAGGTCTTAGTGAAGAGGACAGAGCAACACACCTAGAGTGATCCTGCTTTGGGTAGAAGGATGGAGTAGAAACCTCAGTTTCAGTTCTCTCTTTGCTCCTTCAGGGCATGCTCCTAAGGAATACCCTTCATTCCCACATAAGGGTTAAGCAGCTCTACACATTTTGATCCTTTTCTCTGTCTGTCTCCACCTAATCTCATGCATAGCTCCAAATTCTGTCTTGCACACCTGCCTTCAGATGTACCTCTTTCTACTTGAAGTGAAACTGTCTCACTAAGATCTATGGGATTAATATAGCCAAACAATCGATGATGTGGCAGCAGAGGGTGAAGCTGTGAGCACGTTTCCAATCACAGCTCCAGGAGCCAGCTGTGACTTTAACAATTAGCCTTTCTCCATTCATTCCAAGGTAAAGGATTTGATGCCCTCAAAGTAGAGGGGATTTCCCCTCTTCCCCCTTTTTACCAATTTTCATTCTTGGGATAAAAATTCATCTTACAGAGTGGACTGAAAAAAAACAGGACTTGCTATTCTGCCAGCTTATCTTGAGCAATGTCACCTCACGCAGTCTCACCCTTAGCCAAATACTGACTCACCAGCGAGGGGTTAGCAGTGGAAAAAGAGAGGGCATACCAGATGACAGATCAGCTCTCACTGCTGGAAGCTCTGCGGGGAGTGAGCATTTTGAACCAGAGGCACCTGGGCAGTTGTGCTGAAGTGTAGTTAAAAGCCAGGATGCAAGGGATCTGCTTCGCTGCCGCTTGCTAAGGAGAGGTGCTGCCTCCTCTCCAGGAGGGGTTGCATTCAAAGCGTGGCTCTGGAGCCCTGCGATGCCGCACCCAGCTAGGGCTCCCAGCAGGTAACTGTTTGCTTTTCTCTGGAGAAGGGTTTGGGCCCGGGGAAGTGGTGTTCAAACACAGGTCTCTGCACAGTCCAGGACCTGGTGTCCCTCCCCTAGCTCCACCTTGGTCCTGAGACAGCTTGGTCTCCTGGCACAGGCTATGGGTGCCCTCCAAAGCTAGCTCCCTTCCCTGGTTCTGGCTTCTTCTTATGCCAGAGAAGTCACCGGTCCCTGCCTGCCTCTGCTCGGTGCTTTCAGGTCTGCAGGGAACGTCCAAAACAGGCACAGCTAAATACTTAATGGCACATACTGCCTCTGTTCAGACAAAATACCAGCACGCTACCAGTTGCTCATGGAGACAACTCTTTTCCACTATCGAGTCTACCCATGCAAGTGGAGACACAAAGCATCATACCCTCTGCTTTCCATTCCTGCTAAATGTGTTTTACTCTTGAATCCTAAGCACACTGTGCCAAGGCGTCTCTGAGCAGACGCTTTTCTCCCCCTGAGTCTGGGCCAAGCGACAGGGAGGACATGAAGTGGCCACTGGCACCAACTCATACCCAGACCACTCTGTCATGAAACAAAGCCCAGCAACCCCCTCTTTGCCAATGCTTCAAAGCGGGATGTTCCACACCTGCTTGAGATGCTTCTCTTCTTGGCCTGTTGATCCAGTTCAACCTCATCTCTCAAGTTTCTTCCCTCTCAATGTATTTTTGAGTTATCCATGAGGAATATGCCTGTTTGCCAAGGCCTCTTGTGTCCAGTGGATCCTGGTGGATGGAGCCAGTCATCAGGGCTCCTGTGTACGTGGAGTCTCACCTAAACGCATCTCAATCAGAGGGAGCACAACTGCAGCCTCTCCTCCTTTCAGTGGTGCTGCTGCTGGAAGCAAATGGTTCCTGGAACAAGCCTTGATACGAGGCAGCAAGTGCCTGAGGCCTAATAGTAGAGGAGCCACGTGTTTGAGTTTCCTACTCCACGAACAAGGTTGGCCAGGTCTGAGTCATCACCGAGGCATGCCGGGGAGAGAGAGGGACCCAGCTCATTTCCTCTGCATTTTATTTGTCCTTGCATACGTTGCGAAGCATAGAAGCATTGAGAGACAGAGGAGCTGCATACGAGGACAGCAAGCGGTGGGAGGAGAGGAGATGGAAAGAGGCAGGAACTTGGAGAAGCCTTGCTTTCGTGCACTTTCCCCTTAGTTTCTCCATTCTTTATGCTCGCAGCTGTGGCACTGCAGGGGTGCCTCAGCACTGGCGGGGTGCACAGTGAGAGATTGTACAGCGTGCTGGAAGCCGGTGAGACAGGTTCATGAGGCAGTTGTGGATAAATGAAAGTAGGTAGCGTTCACTACTAACATGGGAGACATGGTGTTTCCACATTCTGTTGTCCTCCCTAGATGCTAAACCAGACACGTTCTTGACTGCCATTAAAATATCCTTGAATATCTGGTCACTCATATCCTCATCCAGGGTAGAAGGAAGCAGGGAGGGAACTGCCTTTCTGAGCCACAGGTCATTGGAAGCCACGTGTATGCATGTGTGTGTCAGTTGCCTACACTTTTGTGAAAACCTCTCATAAGAACAACCTGATAAGCCGTCAGGAGTGAAGGAAGCCCAATGACATTTCTTTCTACTCCCCGAAGTAGGCTTCAAAACACGACACAACTCCCGGCCAGCTCTGCTCCGCGTGGTGGCCACACCGTAAGGTGTATTAGCCAGCCCAACAGACCTTGCTTTGGTGGTCATTGCAGGGCTGGCATCCCGTCTCTGGGAGCGCCTCAAAGTACCGAAGCCTTTCTGAGCAATGTTTCTTCTCCCAACTTGCAACATCTCTCCTCAGTCGCGGCCACGGCACCAGCAACTGCAGCACGGGAGGCAGCAGGCTTCGGTGTCAGACTGGAAAGACTTTCACACCTCAGGTTAAATCACTGCTTTCGGAATTGATTTATAGGCATAATTATTCCTACACACACGGAGGGATTTTCAGGCGGATGTATGGGTTTGCAACGGAAGGAGGCAAGCACAGTCTCCCAGTCCTACCTCTCCTGTGGCCAGCCCTGCAGGGTTCTGGAACGCGGTCCTGTATGTGGGAGGTCCTTCACGTAATAACAGTCAATATGGCAGTACAGCGGAGGCAGAGAGGAAAGCTTTCGCTGGGCTGTCGGGGAGCAAATCTCATCTGAGCAAAGCAGGGGCAGTAAAGGCGTCGCCCGTGCAAAGCCACATCAAGACCTGCAGCCTCACTGTCTTCCCCAGGAGCCATAGGCAGAACTGGTGTCTCCATAGTTCCTGGTGCTTCGGGTGCCTGTGCCAGGTGCACCCAGGGAGGGGAAAATCGCCCTAAATCTTTCCCAGCTTTTCTCTAAAATAATTAGCAGGGTATACACACGATTCTTGGGGACATACCTCTCCCACACATGCCTAAAGGACTTGAGGATCGTCCAAGAAGGAAGTAAAAAACATCCAACACTTTTAATCTCTTCCCTGATTTAAAAAAAATCATCATTTTCAGAATTTCACGTGGAAAATTTATCCTAGGGTTAAAGGTGACTAAATATAAATTACGAACTATTTTATAAGGTGGAGGAGTGCCTCCTCAGAAAAAAAATAGATATTTCTGGACAACTGTTTTTGGTGAGATGACACAGCACAAGAGCTGCAGCAGCCTTACAGTTCTCCATGTCAGCCTTGCCTTTCCCAGCACGGTGCAGGGCTGGCTGCTCTGCCAGGAGATTACCCTAAAATTTTACCTCTACAAAGTTCCAGAGATGTTTTGATTCAGTTAATGCCAGTTTTTCTACTGATTGTGTTGTAAGAGATAAATACATTTTTTTTAAGTGCTAAACCCGTAAACTAAGTCAATTCTTTAAAGAAAAATACTTTATTCGTTAACACTAAATCATGCAGGTCTGATTCTACTTCCACTCATAAAAATACCTTGGCACCGTAGTCAAAAAAATTCATATCAATTCTGCAACTTCTTTTTTTAACAGCAGTGCAAGGAGAAAATCGAAACTGAACGTGTTGTATTAGAGAAAAGGCAGGCAACATTTCAGACACCGTGTGTGCTGTTTACCCAGGGCAATGCACTGTACAATTCTTGGCAGAAAACCGTGGCATTCTGTGTGACAGACTTCACTTTTTCCGCAGCCAGACCCATTTTTATAGCAGCCCCCGAACTGCAATTTCAGTGCCAGAAACTGCAAAAGGTACGTGGCAATGGTCGCACTGCGTGTTTCCGGTGACAGGCTGATGCTAATGAATAGCGATTGGAAATACTGTGGTTTAAAAATAGCTTTATGATCCCCAAAAGTTTGATAAATGTTACTTTAATTAATACGGTGCTTGCTTCTTATGCTGAACAGCTTTATTTGAATTTTGCTCACATAATCATCAGTAAAGTTCTCACTCATTGACTGCGTTTTGATGAATAAGGTTATATAGGCTTGAACCACAAATTTCTCAGGCAACTCGCAGGAAAAATGACCAGAAACGTCCCTGTTTGCACACACACCTTGGTGCCCCCGAAGCAAAGAAAAGCAATAGACGAATTACACCTTCAGCTCAAGTCTCCAACTTACTGTTAAAAGTCTCGTGTAAGATGGAGGGGGGAAAATTAAAGAAAAAAAAAAAAAAAAAGAAGAGCGAGCTGTGGCAAGCTGCTTCCTCTCCCCCTCGCTTTCAGCCGTGGGACTGGGAACATCCTCTGGCCAGGGTGGGACATGCCCTCCTCCTCCTCCTCCTCCTCCTCCTCCTCCCACGGCACCCCCGGACCCGCAGCGCGGGGGGGACATGGCGGTCCCCCAGGGGTGCTGGAGGGGTGGCTGCTGCCGGGGACAGGTCTCTGGAGAGAGGAGGCAGATCCGCCCGGACCCACCAAACCCGGGCCGCTCCTGCCTCCTTCCCGCCGCTATTTCCCATTTCTAGTTTGGGTGTGATTTTTTTTTTTTTTTTTTTCCCCCACTTAGTTGAATTTCCGCCACTGTTTTTAAGCGGTCGCTGGAACAGTTTCCCGTGTACAAAACGCCTGTTCCTGCCGCTGTCGCGACGGGGACGATTTTTCGTGGCCGCACACGGGCAGGCGCTGCAGGGAAGGCAGGATGCGTCCGGGACGGTCGCCGGACGAGCCCCGGTTGCCCGGCTCCGGCCCGGGGGAGCCAGGCTTTCCTGGCTTTCCTACCTTCCTTCGGAGGTTTCTTCTCTCCGAGGCAGAGTCCGAGCTCGTGGGAGAGGAGGAAGGGAGGCAGGAGCTCTTCCCCAAAATCATGTCCCTGGGACCAGCCCTACTGCGCCAGGCACGTCCGGCTCTGGGCTGGCAGCCCCATCTGCCTCTGTCCCCCCGGCCGGAGATCACCCGCGGATTTTCTGCCGCATCCCCGGGCTTGCGGCCACCCCTCGGGGTAGGTGAGGGCAGCCCTGCGCCCCGCGGAGTCTCCGCCGCCCGCCGCGGAGCCCCGACGGCCGCGGAGCCGCTGGCGGAGCCCAGAGGAGGGTCTGGCTGCCTGTGCCGGTCACGGGGAGACGGTCATCAGGGGAGACAAATCCTGCCCGCAGGACACTGGGCTTTTTCTTTTTTTTCTTTTTCAAACTTCTTCTTATTTTTCTTACTTTTTTTTTTTTAATTTTTTTTTTTTCCCAAAGGCAAAAGAAAACGAAACAAACCAGGTTCCAGTTTCCAAAGAAGCGAGTCGTAGTCCAAGGGGAGTTCTCGGTAAAGCCGATGCCCCGGGGCCCGCGGAAGGGACGAGGACGTCGGGGTGTCCAGCCCCGGGAAGCTCTGGGGTGCCCGGCTCCGCGGCCGCGCTTGTGCAGCGCCGGGCACGGCGGGACCGGGCAGCCGCCCGCGGTGAGGCGGCGTGCTCTCGCTTCTCCTCCGGTTTTCAGGCGGCTCCGCGCACCCGGGGTCACAGACACCGCCGGTGCCCGCCCGAGGTCCCCCTTCCCCGGGAGAAGCTGTCCCGCAGGGCCCGCTGCGGCGCGGGGTGGCCGGAGGGGACGAGGCCGGGCTCCCCGCCATCCCGGCGGCTCGCTGCGGGCCGTGGGGCCGGAGAAGACCCCGGCGACCCTTCCTTTGCTACAGCCGAACGCCTTTCATTTCGTTTTTGCCGGAGGGGAGTTTCGGAGGGGAGGCACCGGGGGAAGGCGGACGAGGGTCGGCCACGGCGCGGCGGGGGGCAGCCGGCTCTCTCCTCCGTCCCATCCGCTTCCCCGGCCCGAGGCGTGGGGCTCCCGGCGGTTCACCGAGAGTCCTGCTGCCTTCTGGGGCCGAGGCTGGGGGGCAGCAGGTCCCTGGAGGCCCCCGAGGGCAGGTTCCCGGGTGGGCACGGCTGTAGATCCTCCTTGCCTTGCAGCTCCCCGGAGGACACCACACAGTCTTGCTCGGGGTCGTTGTTGTTGCCCGCCCCTCGCTTTTTGTCCTCTTCCTTCTTCCACTTCATCCGCCGGTTCTGGAACCAGATCTTGATGTGCCTCTCGGTCAAGTTCAACATGACGGCCAGCTCCACCCGCCGCGGCCTGGAGATGTACTTGTTGAAGAGAAACTCCTTCTCCAGCTCCAGCAGCTGCGCCCGGGTGTACGCCGTCCTCGTCCGCTTGTTCTCCTCCTGCTCCACCACGTAGGAACCCCCTGGAGAGAAGAGAGAGTCAGCCCCGGCCAGCCCGACCGCCGCCTCAGGCTGCGGGGGCCCGCGATCCGCACCCCTGCGCGGCGCGGGGGACACGCGGGGGGAAGCAAGCGGGGTGAGGTGACAGCCTCGGGGAGCCCTCAGGCCGCTGTCAGCACTGCTGCTAATTTATTTTGTAACAATTTAGTACTTTTTAAATAACAATCCGGTCGAGGTTTTCAGGGAAACGCCGCCCCTTAAGCCGGGGGAAACGCTCAAGCGCCACCGTTTGTGCGTCGCCGAAAGCTCTGAAGGATCCAAGGCCTGGCGATTACCGAGATTGGCTTGAAAAGAAAAAGAAGAAAAAGAAGAAGAAGAAAAGAAAAAGGAAAAGGAAAAGGAAAAGGAAAAGAAAAAGAAAAAGAAAAAGAAAAAGAAAAAGAAAAAGAAAAAGAAAAAGAAAAAGAAAAAG
>JAOXJK010000001.1:189213888-189227766 GCA_025774025.1 Xenus cinereus
CTTCTCCCCCCCACCAACTGAACACCCCCTTCCCAACATTTTCTGCCGCCTCCCCAGGGCCACCCCATCCCTTGGGCAGAGGCTGGCCCCGATGGCACGGCGAGCTGCCCCACAGCAAGCGTGGCACAGAGAGCTGCCCCACAGCAAGCAGCCGGAGCCGGACGGGGAGCGAGTGCCTCTCCCGGGGTCCTGGAGCCGCTGGCACGGCTTTGGGGAGCTCCTTGTGCAGCCCCCCGGGGCAAAGGGCCTTGTGCCAGGGACCCCTGCTCCGGCCACGAGATCTGGGCAGAGGGGACCTTCCCTGCAGACGTGTAAACTGAGGCAGCTCCAACGCTGAAGCTTCAGTCGAGCTCCACAGGCAGCATTCAGCTCCTGAGCTCTGGGGGAGAGGGAATGTGTTTGTCCTCGGTTTTGATATCAGGGTTTCTGGTGAGATTGGCATGGAAGGTGGTGATTTACATCTCAGGATTTACATCACTGGCTGAGACATCTGCTTCAGCTTTCTGCTCCACCAGTCATCATAACAGGCAGGTCCCGAACAGTTATTGTCACAGTTATTAGTGCTGCTTATGATGACAAACACCACTATTACTATCCTGCCAGCGTTAAGCCAACGCATAGCCACCTAGCAGCAGGTGCTCACCTTAAATACTGGTACCTAAAAGGAATTTCACCTGGGTTAGGCAGCCCACCAGAACAGAGCTGAGGACAGAGCGAGGCACCCCAAAGCTTGTCTTCCCCACAGCCCTGTTGCCCCCAGGGCTGTCCTGCTGGAGAGCCTCCTGCCTCTGTTCTCTTCTTTTCTTATCCAGAAGCATCAGTGATTTTATTTCCTTTGTGAATGCCAAATTCAGCAGGTTCTTTGAGGTCCAGTTGCACTTTTGGGACCGAATTGCAGCCCCACTTGGACTAGCTCCCTCTCACAGGAGAGTATCCTCCTAATTTTGGACATTTATGCGTTTTGGAGGACAAAGACATGAGCGTTAAGTTTGCACATAGTGTTATTCAAAGCAGAAGCTCTGTGTTAGGAATACAATGACGCAGGCAGGGACCAGCAATCTCTGTTGTTGTTTATTTAACAAAGGGACCTCGGGAAACATGGTGAGCGCAGCCAACGAGCCGTGGCGTGCGTGATGTGCCATGGAAGGGCTCTGCTTGCTGATGTGAACCTGTGGGTTTCTGTAAGCATACAGGAGAGCACAAAGCACGGACCACCGATTGTGCTAGGTGCTGTATAAACAGAGGACACAACAGATCTCCCTCCCCTCAGAGGTCAATGAATAGAAGAGCCCAGAGATGGCAGCTGGGACAGAAAGGTGCAAGGGGCCACGAGACAGCAGTAGGGGTGGGATGCAGCCATCAGGATTAGTGTTTTACACAAGTCATGGAAAGAAAACTCTGGAGGCAGACATGGTGCTGGCGTTGGGTTTCTTCTCAGGGCTAGGGAGAAGCCAGAAAGTGCTTGGAGATACTGCTTGAAAGTCCAGCCAGGGATAAAGGACACCATCACCTTGGGCAAGTCAAGGAGGGAGAACATCCTAACTGTCTGGTCTGGCTAGCTTGTACTGTGACCTCTGAAAACCTGCCACCTGGAGCAGCTCCCTGGGACTTACAAGGTGGCAAGTGGTCCCTGCAGGCTGACACATGGCCCCACAAATACACTCATACCAAGCAGAGGAGGGATTCCCAAAGGTCGAGAGCACCTTCCAGGAAGCCTTCAGAGGATCTGAGCTCAGCCATGGCACATACATACAATGGGTCCAGATGGGGCACTGGATGCTGACACCAGCCCATGGAACAACCTGGACCTTGTGCTGGATCAACAACGCAACACCACCCAGAGATAACATGGCCAAAACAGAAGTCTGTGAAGATGGCTTGCCAGCTGTTCTGAGGTACTCTGAAGTACTTAATATGAATGAAGAAATAAACATACCTCTTCTTGAAGAAAATGCCTTGGGCCATGGCCTCAGGCAGAAGAGGTATTCCTATCACCTGCTCACTGCTTGATGCTCACATCTCAGAGGAGCTGTTGCTGTAATGCAACGAGGAAGAAAAACTCAGAGCTGGCAGCTTGAACACTGAGACTGCCGTGTCTTTAGTAGTACTTGGACATGTAAGAGCTTGCTCATAAATGGGAACTTCTGCCAGCCAGGATGTGCTTTAAGAACATCTTTTCACCGAGAGCTAAGACATCTTTCTCGCTCCCTGCAGATGCACCGATTGCAGATTTAGAGAAGGAGCTGGCCAGAGAGTTCTTCAAATCTCAGTGGAAACATATGACATATCCACCTGGAAGTATTATATGTCCACAAACACCACCCTGCTTTTCGGTCTGCTCAGATCAAGGATGAGCAACCCAAAAGCACTTCTTAGGATCAGCTGCTGACTTCAATTCCACGCACTTGTCACGCTACAGTGTAAACAGAGTTTCTGGCTGGAGTCAGTATCTCCAGGGGGATGGCTCCACAGCTCCACTGAGCAGCCCAGAGCATGGAGCAGAGGGCACATATGGCCCTTCACTTCTCTCTCCAGCTCATCTGGACTCTGGTGCCTACCTCAGCCCTGCTGAATACAGCATCAATCATTCTACTGTATTTGCTAAACCATCCAAAACCGCACTTGCCAGATAAAGCAGGGGCCAAATTCTGCTTCAGGAAAAGCAGTGTTTCAGCTAGGAACAGGACTTTCCCACTGATCTGTTCGTGAAGGCCATAAAAGGCTGGATTTAAGGTGCCAGAGAAGATATTTTGTAGTCAGTTAGATGTAAGCACCTGGTCCTCAACAGCACTTCAATTACCCTCAGTAACAGGTTTAGATGATTGGGTTAAGTCCTTTCCACCCTTCTCCTAGGCCAGGGTTTGATTTGCTCTGTTGGGGTGCTCATGCTTCCCATGAGCTACTTCCAAGGAGACCTTGCAGTGGCTGATGAGCAACAGGGAAGAAAAATTCCCTGGTCACATGCTCGTTCCCATGGCTCTGGCCTGGAGATGAGTAGGGCCTGGGTAGACATTCTCATTTCACAGCCCTGGAGATTCTTCCTCTAGATCTCTTTCTAGTCTGCCTTGCACTGCTGAACAGGCTTACATCATTTATGAAACTGGTTCACCGTATTTGGAATATCCTCAGTCCTCACTTTTGCATCCAGCTGAAGATGTTTCCCCTCCACGTCCTGTCCCAGCAGTGCTACTGCTTCTGATAGTCTTAACTGAATTATTTAAGTGCAGCTGCCTAAATGCAGTTGTTCCAGCTAAGGAAGTTAGTTCCGTGAGCAATAAATGCTCAGGGGTTCCCCTGCCTCCCTCTTGGGATTGATAATCCATCCAGCTACGCTGGAACTGCTCTTTCTGGACTGCCTTCATTGAAATGGTTTTCAGGGCCTGATTCAGCTGGCCTGGTCGAGACACGTGATGCAGCAGGAGATAACTCCTGCCATTCAGGGCTTGTTCCTCTTGCCCTGACTCTGGATGGGGAGTCTAACCAAGTAGCTGTGGTGCATCTTCAGTGCAGGTCCTGCAGCTGGTGGGAGGATTCCCGTCCTCTTATTGATGCCGTGAGTTAGGGAGCTGCACATGAGTGGTTTAGACAGATTATGGCAGGTCACTTCAGGAAACAAGAGATGGAATAGGACTGTAGGATATAGCATCTCAAGTCAACACAGGCACAGAGAAGAGCCCAATGCACAGGAGGCAAGGCTTTGGGCAACGTGAGACAGGTTTGGTGCACTGCCAAAGAGCTCACACTTCTCAGCATATGAAGGGTTCTCATTCTGTGTCCTGTGCTTTGAAAAGTTCTTTTTTAATTACCTTCCAACGTGGATTAAAAAATTCACTTCCATCCCAGATGGGTGGAGGTTGTCCCTGTGCTGGTGGATTTTGCTGTGCACTCTGCCAGGCAGTGCTGTGGCTGTGCTCAGGGGCTCAGGAGGGGATGTCCACCTGTCCCCACTGCTTCTGAACACCTCCTTGACAGGTGAGCGGGAAAGGAGACACTCTCATATTTTAGGCAGCTATTTTGGTCTTCTTTGCCATTTTATCTTCCTTTGAGATATTCATATTTTACTTCATCTGATGCTGGAGCATCAGCTGGAGCAGCTGGATTCCAGACTGGGATCCAGACTGATCCCAGCCACAAGTATCTGCAAAGCCATAGTAAGGGTCTGTGTGACTCTAGACATTCAAAGGACAGAGAAGCAATAAATTTATTGGCTGCTAACTGGCATTTTCCAGCCCTGCTGGCTTCTCATCTCTTTGAATCTGCTCGGAATCATAACAGAGCATTTCCAAAGGGTTAAAAGAAAACCTCCAGCACAAGAAACATCTACTTCACCTTTGTACACTACATCATTTTGTTCTACTACGTGCTAGTCTGACCAGAAGGTATGTCATCCAACAGGTGGAAGGATTCCTATCCTCCTACTGACCCCGTGAGTTTCTGTTGAAACCACAGAGACTGGAAAGCTTATGGGTGCTGTAAGGTTACGTGGGTTCCACTACACAAGACAGTCACAGATGACATTTTCATTGAAGTTTCATAGAAAACTTCAGGAATTACCCAAGCTGAAAATGGAAGCTGGGAGAAATAACATGTACATCAGACCTGTTCTGCAGTCATCCCTAGATCTCTGCATGAGTCAGGATGGACCTTTGGCTTGACCCAGTATAGCTGCTCTTCTGCTTCTGCTGTTTGGAGATAGTGTGGGTTTGAAGAACCAACAGAGAAACACAGCAAGCTGAGTCCTGAGTCAGCCCCTGCGGTCTGTACCAGGCTGGCTCAGCAGCTCTGTGATATCCCTTCAAGCCCAGATCTGCAGTGACAAATAGTGCTAAAAAGGACAAATTCTTCTGCCAAATGAGTGCTCTGGGATCAGCTGGCACTTACCATTGGGCACACGGCTCTTCAAAAAACAGTGTTTTTTGAGTGTTTGGTGCAAGGACACTTTTTAAGCCTCGAGTTTATGTCACCACAGCCATCTAGGAAACTCTAGTAAGTTTATTTTGTAGAGCAGGACAGTGCTGCCATGTTGCTGGTTTGGCTGGTGAAAGCATCTTCTGTTTGGAGCCAAGCCTGTGGTAGCTCGGCTTGGATGAACAATTTCTAGGAGTTCATTTACTTTGCTAAATGAGGTGCCTCATCAGAGCCTGGAAGAGTTCAGCCCTTAGTTACGAGGTTAGGAAAATGACTCTGTAATCTCTAAGTCACCAGCGTGATTCTCCTGTGACGTTAGGGAGCTTCCTTGCTACCCAGGGAAGGATGGCCCAGTCAAAACCAGGGAAATAGTCACGTCTCCGCTTGGCAAGAAATCATGTATCGAGTGGGTAATACCAGCAGCTGACCAGCAGTCTGAAGTCTTGGTCCTACAGGCCCACATAGAGATGCTGCTGACAGAAGAGTCCTACTGCCTTCTTCTGCTTCCACACTTCTGTGAGATGGGAGCCGTTCACCGGTTTAAAAAACACGAGCTTCATCACCCCCAGATCCCATGTCTGCAGATTGTAGCTGTGCCGGTGGGACAGCAGTGCTGCCCAGAGCACACGGCAAATCCCCGTGGTGTTGACAGCAGCTCCTGACTCAGATTTGTGTACGTTTGAATATCCTCGGTGACCTGAAGTTGTGTGTCAGGGTAGCTCATTGTTTCGTTTTAAACGGCGTCCCAGTACATGAGGCCATTTCTTGTACTTCTGGCTCTCCGGAGGACCAACGGGGTGATGAGCTTTGGACCACTGAGTTGCTTTAGCAATCCAAATAAAAACGAAGGTTGGGACCTCATTCGTATGAAGCGGATCCAGCTCTAGTTACCATGACACCATGACAATCAACTTGTTTACTGCTTCAAGGTACAGTCTAAACATTCTTGGCATGTCATTTGCATAGCAATATCCAGAATGCTTTGTGTCACTCTACTGTATTCGGGCTCTGCAAACGCGTTGAAAGGTTTCTTTACATGTATGCTTAACTAAAGAGAAAGAAAGGAAGAGAAAGAAGACGAGTCTTTTACTTTCTGTAGCACGTTTCACATAAAGCGTAACCTAAACTGTATGTAAAATTAAACATAAGAGCTGGATATACGTTCCCCATATATTCTGGGGAAATGGGTAGGGTGCTAGTTATCAGAGGGTGGAAAACAACCTAAGAAAATCTAGGGCTTGCTCTGGCAGAGTATTTAAGCATGTGCTCAACTTTAAACAGGTGATTGACTGAAATCCAGGAAAGAAAACCGGAAATACATGGAGAAGTGAGAAAAGATAGATTAGTAGAAGAAGACAGTCACGACGGGGATTCAGCTCGGCTGAGCGAGCTGACAGCACTGCAGGAGGACCAAGACGGGTGTGTAGGGTGAAGGTGGTGTTAGCTGGGAGGAGCTGGTGGATCGGAGCTGGGACACTGTGTACGGGGAAGCCAGCAGGACGGTGAGTGACGCACCTGGGTATCAAGTGGTATAAATTCTTGTGGATCCCCTGCCCTAAAGTGAAGCTCTGCTTGCTCACCAGTGCTGGCAGCATGAGTGTTGTCTTCAACAGTTGCGCAGGTAGGGCTGGGAGTCAAACAGACCCCCAGAAGGTCTCTGGCAGGATGGAGCCTGGGGAAAAGACAGAAGCTGGGGCAAGAATTGTGAATGATGGGAGAAAATGACCAAAAGCGTGCAAAGCTGGAGCTGGGGGTCAGCCAGGGAGATGGCACACAGTCAGTGTGTGGGGGGGTGAGAATGGGGGACCGGAAGCCCTGGAGATGGTGCTAAGCAGATATGCAGGAGCAGAGCAGGCTTTTGGGGTGCTGGAGCAGCTGGGGTCCAGGTCAGGAGAGATTAAATCAGCTCTGAATGGGGCCAGGGCAGGACTTGGGCCACAAACACCGTCAGGATCATTTCCCTGCAGTCACAGGCACCTAGGTAGAAATCATGAGGTCCAACACGCTTGCCAGCGGCAACTCTCCAGCTGCCTTGTCTTTCCTTCATGCCCATAGCACAACTAGGCTGGGGGCCGCTCATGCTGAGTCAGCAAAACAGCAGAGTTAATGGCTCCAGCAGAACCTTGGAACAGGTCTGGTACACCCGTACCAGATCAGACATGTGCCCATCACCTTCTGCAGCCTCATCATCCCTCCTATTAGCAATCACTGCAGATGAGGAGCCCTTCTGACCCTCTGCCTCCCCCTGTACAGTCATCAAGATGTGGACACCAGTAAAGAGACAGGTCTGGTCTGAAAGAGTCTTGTCCAGTGTGAAGGCCAAAGAGCAGATTGAATGAGATGGCTCCCGGATATGTATTTGTGTCACTTTTCAGGTAACAGCCTCTCTGTCTAATTCAGTGCCTGTACCTCTGCTGTACCACCAGGCTTGTGGAGACGTTTTCTCCTCTGAGCTGCTGATTCCAGTGGATTTCCTCTGGATTTGTATCACGCTAAGTGCAAAATGAGTATGGCTTACAAGAAAACCCAAACAACACAAACCCCATACATTTTACCGTATCTCTGCTCAGTTTTTCTGCACTGCCTTGTGCACTACAAGCCACCCACCCACCCAGGTCTGTATGGATCATCTGGAATTCTTTGGTATTTCCCTAAGCATTGTGCATGGTCCAAGACACTGCAGTTTTGTAGCCTACCCAGGCCAGGATCAGTCAAGTAGAGGCAGAGAGCCCTCCACACAGGCTATCTAAATATTTTTAAAATCAAGCTACATCCAGATGTATTTGCACCGGCAATCACTGCTACCCTGTATTCTCTCCAGCAATCTGGCTGTATCTGTCTGCTCTCCTTGTGCTTCCGGTGTCAATTCTCCCATCAAGAACCATTTGATGTGTTCGTTAGTGCTGTTCTACATGTTCTATGTTGTCCTCACCAGACCGGCAGCAAGGACCTGTCTGCAGCAGACCCAGGTCTTTCTGGAGCAGCAACTGGAGACCAGTCCAGACCAGATACTCCCACCCAAGATTTAAAACATCAGTACACACCTATGTTTAAGCATGGGGGCCACTACCCATCTGGATGAAAAGTGCCTAAAATAATCTATTCGTAGTCTGTGGCTGATGCTAATACTTTTAATAATTAGAAAGCTGAGGCTGAAGGAGGAGAATGGACACAGACCTGGCAGGAGTGACTGTCCCCAGGGTACGTTTTGGGTCCATCCTAAGATTCTTTTGATGTGTTCTTCCAATTTGGTCTGTATAGACAGATAATAAATATATGATGGAAATCTACTCTTTTGTTGGGAACAAGCCTGTTTATGATCATTGCTACTACTTCTTTTAGGTTTTGGAGGGTTTGTTTTTAATTTTTTAAAAATCTACATCTACTAGCGTATATATGGGTTATGTAGCGTATAGGGTATATAGGGTAGTCCCAGAGTAGCCAGCTATCCAGCACCAGGCAGTCACTCCTGTCTGGCTACAGCCACATTAAGCACCGGGCCCAGCCATTTGCTGTCATCATCAGTGTCAGTATCCTAGGAGATCTCCTGATCTTGCATAATTACATCCTGATAAATGAGTACTTTGTGTTCATAGCAAAAACACTTTCAAAATTAATGTAATTGAGAGATCGCTACTGTTGATGTACCTGTCTTCAAATCATTAGGAATATCATACAAAAACATTTTATTTAGAGTCTTTAGTTAACACCCACCTATATTTTAAAGCAATCACATTCACAGACAAAATGATATCATCATTACAGAATAAAATTTCATCGCCTCTCTCAGGAACTTAGAAATTAAAAATGAAGCCTTGTTATCCCAGTAAATTCATAGGTAGGATTCATTCCAAGTAAACAAGAGTGAAAGAAACACCCAGCTACCGCTGATGCAATGCAATTTCGAAGAGAAAACAGTCCGTTTACTCAAAACACTATTCCAGATCCATGGGGCCAGCTCAGAACTGACACAGTGTAAATTGGTTAACTGCAGATAAACTGAATTATGAAATTCCCGGGTTAACAGTATAAGTTTTGTGGATAAAAGCAACAACACTTAAAATACCAATGCATGCTTTCAGCCGTAAATTTATTTGATGCAATCTTTGTGTGGAATGAAACGAGGTCTAGAGATAAAAATAAAAATCACATAAACGTAAAAGCCAAAAAATGCAAATGAATATTATTAATGCTGTAAGTACACGGGTATTTAGCGTTGAAAAGATTCTTCATTCAAAACCTTTGTTTTTTCCAGTTATTCATCAGTACTCATGTTCATATTTTGTCCCTGGACTGGTGGACGGAAGGTGGCTGTGTATATGACGGGATGGGGTGTGGGACCTCCACACTCAGCAATGCCAATGGGTGGAAAAGGGAGCTCTGAACATCAGCATCATCTTCTGTCCTTCTGCCCCTGCCAGGATAGCCACCTTTGCTCTGGGACACAGTCTTCAAAGCCTCAATAGCATCCAAAGAGTCTCCTCTCTGCATGCTAGGGAGGAAAAAATTCAACTTCCAGACAGAAATATGGTAAAAAAAAGTATATAGTGGGAAATATTCAAGCTCTCTTTGTGGATTTGCAAATGTGGTTCCTGTCACAATCAGGACAGGCTGAGCATTTTAGATGCTAAAATGCTTAAGAAACTTTCAGAAATCTGCCATCAAAATGGCTAGAGATAGAAAGTTGAAAATTGGCATGTTATGACATTCGCTTTAGCAGAGGTGCCCACGCTCTTCCCACAGCAAAATGACTTTAATTTGCCCAACCTCAGAGTCCTTGAAAATGACACTCTGAGCATTTGCCGTAATGATTTCTCACTAAATTAGAAAAATGCCCAACTAAGGAGGGATTATCTCTGCATGTGGATGTGGCATAATGACTGTCAAGTGCACTGAGAGCCCCACTGGGCTTTGCAAGGTACACAGGGTCTGCAGCAGAGGCCAGTGTGTATCGGAGAATATTAATACTGTCTTGTTGGGGGCATCCATTGTGATACTCTACTGCTGTTCAGACAAAATTATACCATACAGGGGAATTCTCTTTGCTACTTTACATATATGAGGTACCTTTTAGGGCCGAGGATTAGTCCTAAATTATCTGGCTGACAAACTCAATCCATAAAGGACACAGGGACATGTGTGCACACACTGCCCATAAAGTGTGCGCCCATTGGGACGGCGTCCCTGCAAGATTCTGTCTCGCAGCCCACGGCCCCTGTGCCTACAATGAGGATGAGCCGGTGAACTTGTACCCGCACACCAAGCAAGTCTCCTAGATGCTCCCCAGAAGGAGTCCAGCAGCTCCCATCCCACAGGACAAAAATGTGTTTGTCCCCCAGGTGCCTGCGTGTTTCATGGCGAGTGAGGAGCAAGCCGGGTGGGCAGTGCCACTGCCTCGTTGTCCCTGTCATTAGAAGGTAAAACTATCCCTGGAAAAGGAGCGTGAGGAGACGCTTTTTTTTTTTTTTTTTAATATATCGGTGCTCATGCCATGAAGGACTAGAGAGATGGTGGGAACGTGCTGGCAGACAAAGATATCAAGAGTTTCAACACAACTGCCACAACAGACCTTCAGCAGCAGCACTCAACTTGCTCAGCGTTAGTGTTCCTCACGTCCCACTGCCAGCCAACTGGCTCGGTCCCGTGCCACTGAACAGGCACAAGGAGAACACGCACACACACGCCTCCGTGAACGCTCGTTGACTTCAGTGCCAGGGCCCTGTTTAAGAGAATGCCAGACCCCTTGGTAAACCTGCATTTGGCTGTTTCCCTCTCTCTATTTTACCATGACATTTCAAAACAATCCTGGTAAGTGCGGGCAGGAAGGGAGGCGAGTGCTGGAGGGGCTGCAGCCAATTAGGGTCCACTGAGGGGTCTTTCCTGTTGGAACTGGGCCGCAGGGGAAAGAAGGACACACAGGGAACATCATGGGGCAAGCACAAGACAAGCGTGACTGGCTCCCGTAGCACGATCAGGTTTTGATTCCTGATCTGTGAAGTGTATCCCAAATAGCCATGGGAAAAGGAGCCAGAAAGATGCTGCCCACGAAGTGTCCTAAGCGCTAGCTTGCTTGGCCACCTCGCCTCAGCCAGTCGATGCAGGGAGCCAACAGAGGAGGAAGCAAGGAGGGAGGAGCAGAGGCCTAAGGGTCACAGGAGGCAGTGGGTGAAGGCAGGCCCCCAAGGAGAGGAGTAGCTCAAACATTTTGTCCACATTCCCAAACTTCACGGTGCGGTACCTCCTTAATATCACCAAACCATTGCCGTCTTCCAGCCGGGGGGAACACAAGTCAGGACAGTCACGGCAGGGCACGGGCACTGCCTTGTGCCCCTCCTGCACTGCCGTGTCTCCAGGGTCCCCCCCACCTCACTCCATCCTGGGGTGTCCCGAGGGGTCCACAGTGCCCTGTGGTCTGCAGGACCGTGGTCTCTGGAGCTGTAGGAGCCTGTAGGTCTCCTGGCCCCACAGCCGTGCAAAGGGGTGCAGGGACCTGGGATGGGGAGAGCGTGACATGGTTGTTTGACGGAAAGGACTTCAGGCTGTGCGGGCAGTGGCAATTTTATCAGCTCTGCCTTCGCTCTCGGTGCCCCGGGATCCCAAGCTCACAGCTCCCCGCACGGAGCTCAGCCCTGCGTGGACCTTCTCCACGGGGGTTTCCCGGGACGGACCTGCTCCGGGATGAAAAGCGGGTCCCGTCACGGTGCGGGCAGGGACCGACGGGCCCAAGCCCATTCCCCGGGCTGCAGCGCTTGAAACCCGCCGGGACAGCCGGTGCAGCCTCCGGCTCCGCAGGGATACCGGGGGCACCGGCTGCGGGTACGGGGGCGGCCGCTCCCGGCCACCGGAGAGCGCGTCCCCGCGGGGTCCCCGCACAAAGGACTTTTCCCCGCGCAAACGGAGCGGCGGCGAGAGCGCGGAGCCCCTGGTGTCCCGCACTCCCCGGGGGGTGGGTGCCGGTCCGGCACCGCCGCGTTTGGCACCCCCGGGGGTTGCGGGACCTGCCGCCTGCTTTTCCCCCGGGGTTCTCCGCCGAGAAGCCGCGCGTAAAAACGAGCGCTCCCCTTCCCCGACGGCAAAGCGCCTTCGGGAGGCTGCGAGGCCGGAGAGGGGCGGCCGGAGCCCGGTGGCCGTGCCGGCGGGAGCTCCAGCAGGACCGGCACCGGCAGGTTAGCGGGAGGCCGGGTCCATCCTTCCCCGGTAGCGGCGGCGGGCACCTGGAGAGAGGCGCCGAGCCCAGCCGCCAGCCGGGTATCTGTATTCGCCTATAGCCGTACCTATAGCTGGGTGCAAACGGCGTCTCTCGCTCCGTCCCGCAGACTTGTGCGTGGGAAGGGGGGCGTGATGGGGAGGGAAAGGTGTTCGGCCGAGACGGGCTCCAGCCCAACCTTTGGCTCCGCGGGGAGGGCCGAGAGAGCGGGGAGAGCCCCGGCACAGGGGTCCCCCGCATCCCCTACCTTCGGCGCGGCTGAGAGAAATGAAGAATCCCCGCCATCCGCGGCTCGCCGGGGCGGAGAGCCCCGGTGCCGGGCTACGGCGGAGAAGGATGGAGAGCGACGGCGCTCCCGCCGCACGCCCGCGGGCACCGAGGGGCTGTTTTCTACGTGAAAGGAAAGAAATAAACCACCAAAGAGCTTTTATTGTTATCATCATCATCACCATCATCATTTTTACCATCGCCGTCGTCGTTTCTCTGCACATAAATAAATAAATAAATATCTCCCGGGGGGCGGGGGGGGAGGAAGGGGACGGAACGGTACAACCACAGCTGCGCGCCCGGCAGCGACGAAATCAAAACAAAACGGAGAACAATTTGGGAAAGATAAAAAAGGGGGGAAAAAGAAAGATAATAACCCAAACCTCCCCCGACCGTCCCCGTCCGCCCGCTTTCGGGCACAGCCGAGTTACCGGAGGGAGACCCGGGACGGCATCCCTCCAGGTGGCCCGCACCGCCCGCCGCCGCGCAGCATCCGCGCTGGTCTCGGTGCGGGGGAAGCTCTGCGAGGAGCCTCCCGGGCCCGGGGCTGCGCCTGCGGGGAGACGCGGGAGACAGCGCTACCGGGGGACGCCTGGGGTCCTAGGGAGCAGTTTATTTACAACAGGGCGCAGGGACACCCGTCCCCACTTGCCGGGGGTCTAGAAAGGCGAGAAAGTCCTTCGTAAATTACACAGATTATACAAAACGGTATAAAATCCTTGGGCTGCGTGTCAGCTCCGGAGCAGGCAGGAGTCCCCCTCCCGCTCTCACCGCAGTTCCTGGGGAGCCGGGGTGGGCGTGTGGGGGACTAGGGGGTAACTGTGAGGCCTCTGTCGTCCTTCCCCGAGGAGGACGGAGACATGCGCAAGTCCTCGTCGTCTTCCGAGCACTTGGTGGTGGAAAGGGACGAGCATTTGCAGCTGTGGCCGCCCCCCCCGCCCCGGTGGGAGCTGCTTTTGCCTTCTTTCTTGTGCTTGACCCGTCGGTTCTGGAACCAGATCTTCACCTGCTTCTCGGAGAGGTTCAGGTAGGTGGCGATCTCGATTCGCCGCAGCCGGGAGAGGTACATGTTGGAGGCGAACTCCCTCTCCAGCTCCAGGAGCTGCGTGCTGGTGAAGGCGGTGCGCATCCGCTTGCTGCTGGGCAGTTGACTCGACGTGCTGTCTGCGGAGCGGAACGCACCGTCAGGACCTGCCAGCCCCGCCGCCGCCCGCCCCCGCAGCGCTGAGCACCCCCTGGTCCTTGCCGAACTGCGGGGTGGCAAACCCTCCCTCCCCGGGGACACACACACACACACCGTGATCCCGCAAGCGGCGGCCGGGCTGCGAGCCCGGGGTGCCGGGGCAGCCTCCCCCCGGTTCCCACCGCCTGGGTCGGAGGCTCGGCGGGGAGCAGCGGGGCTGCGCGTCCCGCGGGGGCACCGGCAGAGGGAGAGATGCCAGGACTCCCCGTCCAGCCTGAGGACGCCGGGCAGGGACCCCCCCCCACCCCCCGCC
>JAOXJK010000001.1:189239209-189276422 GCA_025774025.1 Xenus cinereus
AGGGTCAGAGTCATTTGTTTCTCCCCAGCAAGTTTGCAAAGAACAAGCGACATGCACAGCATCCCCCTGTCCCCGCACACGGCTCGGGGGGTATAACCCTCTCGTTGGCCCTCATCCTCTCCTGCTGACCTTTTCTCTGCCACCGCTTTTTCTCACACGGGGGATATTTGTGTGTGGCTGTGAAAGGGGGTCGCCTGTTGGTCCTGTGGCTGCCACCACGCCGCACACACTGAAAAGAGCTGTGGCAAGGCAAGGGCATCACTTGGGGACTGTCCCGATGGCTTTGCAGTGCCTGACGGCTGGGTTTTGGCCACAGCCAGGAGCCCTCAAGCTCACTGTTTGTGGTGGCAACAGCTCCACAACTTCTGTGATGCTGCATGTTTCAGAAAAGGTCCTGTGCCTCCTCGTAGAGTAACATGGCTTGGATCCACAGTAAAATCTCCCTTTGAAGGGAGGAGAACATAGAGTGGATTATTGTATTGGTTGCGTGTGACAGGGAAAAAGAGCACAAGCGTGTGCCTGTGTATTCTGATGTCTGTAAGTGAGATACTCCTTTGAGGCAGGTGTTTACAAGCTAAATTAGATGCCAAAAGTACTTTGCATCCATGACAGTTAATCAAATGTAAAGCATGCCCAGAAGTAGACTGAACGCCTGGTGAAGGCTGCTAATAGGGTCAAAATAATGAGAAATATTTCTCTCTCCCTGAAAAAGAAGTCAAAGAAATACCGAAGATGCCAGTAAAACACTAAAAAAAAAAATCCAAAACACAAACACGCACACACAAAGATGCAATGTTTGAGGCTGAAAATCACCGTTGTGGGCCCCATAATGTCTACCAGTTTGCAGAATATAATTCAGCTGTTTGTTATATTATTTCAGATTATTTGTCAGGGAAGAACACAATACTCCAGTGCTCTTCAGAGACCAAGTCATTCTGCAGACCCCTGGTTGCTCCAGAAGTGCCATCAGTGGGCTCTGCCTGGGAAGCATTGCAGGTCCTGTCCAACCTCTGCCACATCTTGTCATTTAGCTCTCCTGGCTCATTATACATTACTAGGATCATGAAATATATCTCCTCTGGTCTGCATTTCTGACACTGATCCTTGTGGCCTGGTATTTGAATTTTTCAGGTTTTTATTTGCACTGATGCATGTTTAACAGAAGAAGAGGGGTAGTGTTTTAGAAAGATGCTCAAATGGTAGCTGATACCTGTAGCAGCTTACAAAGGTATTTTTTTCAGGAAAAAAATCAACATGGAAAGTTTGCTGAGGATCTGAAGAATACTTTCTTGTTTTCTGTGTTTCTTTTACATTCAGATCTTATTTCTCCTGGTTATATGGGCTTGTTCAACACAGGCAATGCAGGCAAAGCAGCAGAAACTCAACACCCCTTGCACGTGTCCCTTTGGTGTCCCCTCCAGCCATGGTTACAAGTGAGAAATGAGGGAGCGTTACCACCGCTGCGGCTCCCATGTGAGGGCAGGAAGGCAGCCAAGATGTGAGTGTGGGCAAAGGGAAGAACTCTGCCACCATCACACCAGGGCACGTGTGGAACTGGAGGGGGGAGGCAAAATAGGGAAAGATGAAGACTAATTACCCTCCATCTCCCAGTGCCCAGGTAAAGCTGTGCCCACATAAGCCCTCAGTAAACTCCCACTAAACCATGTGGGTGCACACAGCCATTGTCCCATCCGCCTCCTCTACACACACATTCCTCTCCACCACCAGCCGCTTTCTAACAAGTTCCTCAACTCTGCATTTTCAGCATGTAATTTTTGCAGGGTAATGCCCGTTTCTGCTGAAGAGCACCTCAAATTTAGGTTGAGCATCATGAGGAACAGTGTGGGGTTCTCAGGTGGAGCATCTCCCTAGGTTTAAAAGCATAAAAGTCTCAGCTGCCTGTTCCTTAACTAACATGTACCAGGAGGCTAAAGTGTTGAGCATCACAGTGTCAGAAAAACCTGGTCCAGGGCAGCAGAACACAGTGGGGTTCAGACATGTACCAACCGCAATAGCCCACTGCAGACTTGCTGTGCTGGTTTCTCTTGGCCAAGCCACGTGTTGTCCCAGTTGGAATTAAAGGACATGGAATAGACCATTCTGAGGAAACAGTAGTGTTTGGGTTTGAGTTGATTTTTCTGTTGTTTCACTGTTGACTTGGCCATCTGGGAAGCCGTGTCTGAGGACAAGGCTGAGTTTGCACCTCCCTCCTGCACAGACAGAGCTCACTCGTCGTGGTTGCTTGAGCAGTAAATGAAAAGGAAGGGAAAGTCACCTTTGTGGCTGGATGGTGAGAAAAATGTACATTTAACTTTGCCCAAATTAGATACGAAAACTGTTTCCCGGTTTTTACTTGAAGTTTCACCTCTGCTCACACAACCAGAGCTTGCACACACAGGAAGGTCAGGAAAAGCACTTGCTTTTCTAACAAGTGCTTGTGAGAAGGACTTGGGACAGATGAACATGCATCCGTGTGCATGTGTGTACACACGTGTGTGTTCGCAGATCTTTTGGTGCCATGACAATGTCAATTTACGCTTTGCCCCGAAGTCATGGAGTTATGAAAAGCTGGCATGAGACACAGGTGAGACCCTTAGTATACATTTATTTCTCTATTATTTCCTGCTGTTTAAGTGCCTGCAGTGTTAAACCATGTAAACAAAGATGTGTCTAATAAAGTTTTGACTTTTCTTGGAGCACTGGGTTCTTGATGTGCCATTTCACCACTAGTAGCAGCTCAGTTCACATTTTTGGCCAAAACAAGCAGAGAAAAGCGTGTAATGCCACAATATTTTGAAATGCAACCCCTTCTGCATGCACACAACCCTTCAGTCTGTGTTTCGCTGTCCATCTTCTGGCTCCTCCTTAGGGTCCTCAGAGCAGAAACCATTTTCTGACTGGGTGTTTGTACAGCAACAGGCTCCCACAGGCTCAGCCCCAAAAGCCTTCTATTTCCATAAGCTGATCTGGCAGAGTGGCACTTCACCACATCATTCTTCTTCACAGCTCTTCTTTCAGGTTCAGTGATCCTGGAGCAGCTCAAACATTAAATGTAAATCAAAGTGGAGATAGTGTTGCTCTTCTCCAGCCCAGAGAAGGGGAGGGATTAAGTAATTCCTGAAATGCCATTCAAACAGAGCTTTTTTTTTTTTTTTAAGCAAGCATCCTTCGTTTGTGCAGTTTGGAGAGACGAGTCCAAGAAAAGCAGAAGACAAAATCCTTGTGACATGTTTGCATTATTCTGTGCACTCTGTCTTAATTCAGAATGCTGGCTGACATAGGCAAGTTTTTAGCACCGAATGTCTGTGGCAGCATTTTAGCTATTAAGGCAAATGATTTCTCCTACGTAGGGAGCTTGTTTGGGGTGGCTTATCTGATACGTCATGATCTCTCACACATTTTAGTTCATACTTGATCAGAAATTTAATTGTGGCAGAGATATAAAATACAGCAAATTAGGAGGAAGCGAAAGCCACCAAAAGGTGTTCTGGTTAGCACAGCATTCAAAAAAATTATAAAATAATGAATAGTGAAGAGAATTAAGAACTCCAAAGCAGAGAGAGTAATTCTTTTACCATGAGATACTTATGTGTGTTAAAATGCAAGGGAAAAATATGGAATTCTGTGGGTCAGAGGAGAAGTCTGACTCCCTTTGGTTGTGTTAGTCTCAAATTTGTGAGTGCACCTGTGTAACCTGTCCCTGGGAAGATGACAATGCAACTTCACTCATCACATCATCTTACTAAAAGCACCATGGTGTGAGAGTTGGAAGAATACGGTCCAAGCAAGGCATTAGGAACAATGCTGCTGCACTCTAAATTATTGGTTTTTCACCTCAATGCTGAAGGTTTTCACCCCAGCACCCCTCTAGATAGCTGAAGTCGGTCTGTGCAGTGGAGCAATCCTAGGTGGGGTAGTTCCTTGTAAATGGGATATTTCTGGTGGAGAGATGCTTGAAATCATAGTAAAACTGTTAAAAAACTAGAAAGCTAGCTGCAAGAAAAAATAGGAATCTCTGGTGTCTTCAAACGTAACAGTGAACATATACTTGTTAATGCTGGACACTGGATAGAAGTGGTTGGTGGCTAAATGATTTGTGTATCGATATCTCACTGTTCTTTCCCTCATGGCCATGAAAAGAAGGAGGAAGAAGCAGCTCCTCTGTGCCCCTGAGAGGGACAAGCACAGATGCTGCCTAAAGGAGGGAGGAGGGAACGAGTGAGCAGTGCCAAACCTGAGGATGGATACCTGCCTGCCCAAGTACAACAGCTCCCTGTTGAGTCACCTGCAGGATGGGATGAGGTCCCAGGCAGTGGCTTTCTTGGCACTTTAAGTAAAAGAGAGCTTGAGACTTCACCAGTTCACTTCATGGCAACATTCAGTCAGTTGGACCTTGACCTGTAAAGGTTAAGGTCTTAACCCATAAAGATTAAGGACTACCAAAATCAAGAGGTCAGTGCTATTAATAAAAATGTAACATGGAAGCCAAATACTATATATTTCTGAGGCTTCCCTCACGGTTTTTCATTGCTTCAAATGTTAGACAGCTTCACAACTAGAAGTGAAGACTGCCAAATGTTGTTTTTCCAGTGTTTTCATGTCTTACAGTTTCTTTTTCACTATAGCTTTACAATATCTCACCACAATAAAACCCCAACAAAACAAACCCAACAAAAAAACCCCAACCAACACAAACCTCCATTTTTCAAGCTGCCTATTGTTTACCACCATTCTCCATGTGCCCATCATCACCTTCAGATGAAAACCAGTACCTCTGCAAATTGGACAGAGTGAGAAAAGAACAACCTTCAGTTTTATCCTATCATAATTTATGGGTTACGTTTTTTTGCAGAAAAACTCCAACCTTCTGAAGAGTTTAGTGGCATCTGAAAATTCTACATCTATGCTTCTTTGCCTCAAATAAAAATTTATTTCTTAAATATTACCATGTCTTCAGGTTCCTGGTCAAATGTGCTTGAAAATCAGTGGAAGAACTGCCGTTGCTTCCGATGGCTTTTGAATAACTATCACCTTGTAATGATAGTCCAAGTGTTTGTTCTTGTCCACTCTTCAATGGATTTGTTTTGTTCTGTTCCACACCAGCAGGAGCAATAAGGTTCAGAAGTCTCTGATTCTCCTTCCGCTTCGTGATTTGCCTTCACAAAGCTTTATTTCCCATTCTGACATCTGAAGGTCCAGCCATCCTACCCATGTCCTGAGGGTGCCAATAACACAGCAGCAGTTGCTGAGACCTTTAGGGGGCCTCTGGACAAGGGGAACTCTTGTGTGACTAAACCCAAGGGAGGAACTCATGTCAGGTAATACATCTTGCTTCGGATATCTTTACATTAGCGCTTTTGTAGGGAGCAATAACATGATTTTGCAGCAACTCTACAACCATCTCCTCATATCACACTTGCATTTGGTCAGAACAGTTTGAGAGTGTGCAAATCAGGTGCCTTCTGGAGGAAATCAAAATGGGAAGCTCTGCCCAAGAGGCACATCAAGTGGGGTCCAACCCGTAAATGTGGACACAAGAGACTGAACCAGCTACTGGCCCCTTGAGAACCAACAAATTAGAGGCACAGTGGAGACATTTGATCACTCCAAAAGCTCGTTCAGAAGATAGGGATTGCAGCACTGGAGGCTTCAGGCTACACACCTGACCCTGCTGCACTGCACTGCTGCTGGGGTGGGTGCAGCCCCAGAAGGTGAAGGGCATCCACCCATGGGGACACTCCTCCCCCTTGCCAGGCCATCCAAATTCTTCATGCCGAGTCTGTGACTTTCCTTCCAAGTTATCAAGTGGATGGAAAGCTGAGCTACAATGGAAAAACAGTACATGTAAATCTGTTTTTAATAATCCTAATAAGTTTCCATGTTTTGATGATTTTGCTGAAGAAATTTGGGGCTGTAAGCTCAGTTTTCTCATACTGGGAAAGGATTTGGGGCTGTAAACTCAGTTTTCTCATCCTGGGAAATGACTGACAACCATGAGTGCCACTTGCACAGTTCACACATCAGTTCTGGAGCAAAGGAAGCCATCGTTAGTGCATGGCCCATCACGCTCCATCTGCACATCATCATGCTCCATCTGCACATCTGTGACCATTTCCCAGAAGGTCACTCTTGTGACGATTCACCTCCAAAACCAGAGCATGAAGCAGAGTACACGCTCCCTGCTGTGTGCCACGGCTTCTCCTAGGGGACGATTGCTCCACAAGCTGCACACGATAGAGTATTTCCCCCAACACAGGACGCTAAATCCCACCTGAGTCACATTCCCTACCTCCTCATCCATGAGAGAGCAATGCACCCAGAAGGAGGAAAGCACGGAAGAATGAGGGTGTTAAAGCACAGAAACAACTGAAGTTCTGTTTCCAGTACAACACACCTACCTTACTATACAGACTTCGTAAAAATAGCAGTATTTTTACATTTGATGACACTAGGAATAGGAGAAGGTTTTGAATTTACATGTTTTACATTGTCTGACACTTTTAACCATTTTACAGGTTTTGCTTATTAGTTTTATTGTTAGAATAAAATGAACAGATTTGTGAGAGGTAAGGACATAAGTGCAATTCAATGAATTAATGCAATTAATAAAAGGCAGGACACTTGTCTTTCTGTAGCAGCGGATGAAAACCAGACACAAACATGTTCCTCAGCTTTTTTTCTGCTTATGGAACTATTTCAGGGATTCCTTTGTCCACTTTCTAGATTACTTATAGAAATGCTTTTCTCAAGCGGTGATTATTCATGGTTTCACAATGGACATGGAGGTCACTGTTAGAATCAAAAAATTAAAACCTCCAAATTTTTCTTTTACCATTAACTTCAAATATGGAACAAAACCAGTCTTTATTTCCATCAATAATAGATAAGGGTCAAAGGCTACACATTAAAATCCCCTCCATTAGGCACAGTCAATTGAATTTTGAAGTTTGGTTTTCTATTCTGGAGTCTTGGTTGGGAACTAAATGTAAGAAGAAGTCACATTTCCTGGAAAAAAAAAAAAAAAGGCTGAGGACAAAGGGACCTGCTGATGAGTGTTCACACGACTCTGGGCTATGGCAGCAATACAGACCAGGTTCTGACTCCTAGCTCTAAGGAGGCAGTGATGGATGATGTCCCAGTGTGAAGGCTGAGCAATGATAAATGAGGCAGCCACGCTGAGAACACTCAGGGTAGCATGGTAGTTTTACAACACATCATAAAACAACACTGGCTGCAGCTTTGATGGATAAAACTCATGGAGACTGGGGAGGAAATATCAGCTGTCTGTGATAAGGCATTGGGAAGGTCTGACTGGCAACCAAACACAAACAAGAGCACCTTTGCTGGTGCCTCTGCTGGGAGAGCTGGAACTGCCATTTGGTAGGTAAATACAGCTCATGCCTTTGCTGTGTGGATGGCCATTGAGGGGCCAACTTCGAGTGAATAACAAGGGAAAGAAAACGTCTGAGGTATTTTGAGCTTTGGTCTCAGACACACAGGTATGGTGGAACATTTGGGACCTTGCTTCTGGACTTTGGAAAGAGACAGGCATCAAAACTGGGTGGTACAAAATTCAGAGAGATTAACTGAGTCTGGGTGTATGTTTGCATTGGTCCTTTGAGCGGATTTTCCATGTCGAAAATATGGGCGGGCCCTCAGGCCTGGGTGAGAGGAGGGTGCCCAACCGGCACATCCCTGGTCACAGGGGACCTGTCCCTGTGACCTGCAGGTCTGCAAGAACAATCAGGGCCGGAGGTGGTTCTGGCTGAGATGGGAGAGGTGATGCGGGTAGTGGAGGGGGAAAGAGACGTTGAAGAGCATTAAAGCGAAATCAGAGTAACAGCCCTTGCTGTTCCTTTGAAATAAGTGAATTTAAGAACATGCATCAGGGGTTGCATTATCAACGAGCAGGTTGATAATATGAATCCTGAATTATTAGTACACATTCTATATTAAAAATATGAAAGTAGACAGGTTCATGCAATACTGAGGTCATATGCTGAATGCTGTAAAAATCTTAAGCTGATTCATTTTTGTATTAACGTAATTCTTATTTTAATTTTGATGCACGTAACAATTTGCATGCATTGCACAATCTAGCAGGTAGGCCATATACCATCTTTAGATTGTGATTAAACATGCAGATCAGTGAAATCAACAAAATGAGCCAAGTTTGGAGGAGGAGAGAAAAAAGCTTATTTTTTATAAATGTTTGTTCATTTTATTTGGTCCAGAATTGCCAGATCAGCAGCAGTTCTCAGAGGGAAGACTGAAGGCAGAGTACATAAGGTGACTTTCAGTTCCTTTTGCCCTCCACAATGTCAGAGTGCCTTTAAAAATGACTCATCCTTTATTCAATTTAATTATTCAATTTATCTAGTATGATTAAATTTATTCTGTGTAATGGGCTAGATAGATGACCCAGAGTATCCCTAGAATACCGGCTTTTTTTTTTTAATCCCTAACTTCCTTGAGTCTGTAAATGTATGTATCATTGGTGTCCAGGTCCAGCCTGAAGACAGCAAATAGCTCAACTGCAATACAGACATCTTCACCAAGAGAAGTAACAGCCATGGGACGCCAAGCTCAGGGGGAGATACCCACACAGAAGCATCTGACCCTCCTCCCCAGCCACCTACGGCAGTGTAATTCTATGAAATGTATGGTAAGATTTAAAAGTCACATCTCAAAGGGAAAAAAAACAGTGGTGGAATGAATTTGTTGATGCAACCAAGAAATTAAAAGTGTGCTGTCCCATACGCAGTCTGCTGTGCCTGCTAGCAAGAAGGTTCACAGGCAGGCATGCTCACGTGGCAGATTGCTTGGCACCTCTCCTTTGAAGAACCTCCAGTCCCAACTCTTGTCAACCTGCTGCCTTGTAAGCCTGAAGTTTGGACTATCCGGTCAAGGTGTTTCTTGCGCAAGACATGGTCAAATAACAGCAAGTTGGACATTTCTGATGCAATATTTTTATTCACTATGAAGCTGTACCACGTGTTTTGGAGAAAGGACTGGGAATTTGCCCCAGAGGAAGAAAACGAATGGGGCCTTTGCTCTTTCTATTAGCTACAACCTCATTTTGCCCCTGGCTCTTAAGGAACACATTTTGAACATGCCCAGTAGACTTTGAAGGGTTGAACAACATTTACTTACTGAACTTAGAACCATAGAATGGTTTGTGTTGGAAGGGACCTTAAAGATCATCAAGTTCTAACCCCCCTGCCATGGGCAGGGACACATCCCACTAGAGCAGGTTGCTGAAAGCTCCATCCAGCCTGGCCTTGAACATTTACTCCATCTCAGGGCCAGACAGGGCCATTCTGGATCCATGTTCGAAGAGACTCAGTTGTGTCTGTGGGCATCCTGTTGCATCCAAAGAGAACCAGGTAGGCAACGGATGGGGAACGAGTTGGTCCGGAGGGGACAGCGGGGAGGAGTACACTGAGCCAGAATGCTGTGGAGTCAGGACGGGGTGTATGGTGGAGATGTGAGGGCTGTGAGCCAGTACATGGGGCAGCCTGGGCAGCAGAGTCTGGATCAGAGAGTCCAGGACTTAGCTGGCAAGGCTGGAGAAAAACCTGTGACAGAAATGCTATTACTGGCCTGTGACAATGACTGACAAGGGGCTCGAAAAGCGACAAAATGGGAAAAATGGCAGAAGTATGAATCAAGGTGGTAAGGAGAAATGGGATGAGGAGTGTCGTCAGAAGGGGTCAGACAAGGGCAGAAGAGCTGTACCTTAATACCATAGAAGGGAATTTAGAATCATAGAATCATAGAATGGTTAGAGTTGGAAGGGACCTTAGAGATTTCTTCTTCTTCATTGTGCCTAAGGCACACATTGAAGGGTGAAGCTGCCACAAACTCTGCCACGGGCTCTGAGCAGGGCTTGGTTCCCCGTACGTACTGCAGAGCATTCTCTGTGCAAAGCAAGGGAAAAAGAGGCACATATCAGAACTGTGAATTGCTGAATTGCAATTCATTGCAAATGTTGCCCTACGGCTGCCAAAGTTGAATGCAGAGGAATAAGAAAACTGGATCCAGTCCCAGTCAGGGTATGTTTGGTGTGATGCAAATAAACATGTTTGCATTGATCTGGACCTCAAAAACACAGCAGGAAATAAGAACAGTTCCCAAGCACGGGGACATTAGCCCTCCTGACTCAAGACCAAGATGTAAGAGATGCCATTGAGGCATTTATAGCAAGATCTTTGCAAGGCCATGGGACCTCATAACTACTGCTGTTGGCCATTGCCTGTGTCCCATTCTGCACCCGTCCTGCTGCCTCCACTGCTCCTCAGTGTAACTCTGCAGCGTCCTCCATCAAGCTGGGCATTGTTCCCCAGAATACTCAGACTGGCTTTGTAGTTTTCATTTCTTTTTCCCTTATATTTTGAGAGGCATTAAGGTCTCCTGTTGCATGTTCCCTTTTGATCAGTGCCACTGCAGTGAAGTATACACCTGCATACTCCCTTTTTTGTAATCTGCGGAGTTAGTTCAGGTTTCCTGACAAGACAGTGTCTTTGCTGGTTCAGGATGCTCTTCAGGTTCAGAATGAGGGTAGACATCGCTGCTGCATCTCATCTCCAAGACAATCAATAGAGAGAGCTCCACATCTTGGTGAATAATGTGTCCAGGTCCCAGAAATTATGTCTGTAATAATAAATCTGAGATTGTTATTTCTGCTGTGTTTAGCCAATACTGGCCACCTTTTCAAACTCTCCTCTACAACTAGGACACCATGCAACATGTTACGGTGGTTTCTTAGCCCAAGCTGAGAACATCATATAACTCAGAACTGTAGGAACTGGGACTGAGAAAAAATAGAAATCATGAGATGGTCATCAAATCTCCCAAACCTGGCAAATGATGAAGCTCACTGTTTTTTTTTTTTTGCTGCCGCTGTCAGATCAACCTGTCCCACTTGCTGTGCTGATCTGGCAGAAAGTAGCCCAGATGAGGACCTTCTGTCCCTTTGCAGACTCACCGCACAGGGCTCTTCCCCTGATCCTGCATCTCCGAGTCTTTTCCCTCTATGCTTCTTTTCATGTGGTCCCTCCTTTCTGTCACCTTGGACTCAAGGCTTGTGGTTGTAGGTACTCTGCTTCTCATCTACAGGACAAGTCCAGCTCCAGCTATCTGAATGAAGTTTAATTTTTCCTCCACTTTTCTTTCTTTGCTCTTTACTTTCTTTTTCTTACTGGGCTCTAAAAAATATTTGGCTTTTGTTTCATAAAGAAATGAATGGGCACATAAAAGAAAAAAGCACAACTATCACTGCTTTCACCTTTCCAAGTGAAATACTCCCATAGTCTGTTGAGTGGATAACAGTGATAACTGAACCCAGATGAAAACTCCTAATAAAAATTTTCTATCATAAAGATAGCTTTGTCAAAATCAAAATGTGTCCAAGGAAGATAGCAAGCCTGAAAAATTTTCAGTTAGAATAAGTTGTGGTGGCTTGTCCTGACTTTATTATTCCACACTAATAACATTTTAAAATATTCCATTTTGATAAATTCAAAATAGAATTATTTGATATTTTTATTCCAGTACTGGTGTTATTGTAGCACATATATTTTATCATTACCTAACATTTTATTATAATGCTTTTACTTCATTGAAGTTAAATGAATTGTAAACTGAAAATGTTCTGAATTACCAAAGCAAAATGTTTCAAAGATCCGAAACCACACTTTTTTTTTTATTCAAATGTACATTTGGCAGGAAATTTGAAGTACTGGCTTTGCCTTTGGATATAGTTCAATAGGAAATGCCAACCAGTGAGTTGTACCCACAGCATTCCTCTCCCTTCCTCCAGCCTCCTTGGAACGGAGCAGTCAGCTTCTCGCTGTTCAGAGTCACGGGACTCCTTATACAGGTATCAGTTATCACAAATTTTTATTTAAAAACACACTTCATAAGCTGCCGGTAATGTTATAGGCTGGCTTTAAAGTTGACATGGCTGATAACTAAACAGGTCAAGCACGAACCATGTTATAACCATTGATGGGAAAGCCACCGGTTCTCAGGAGATTTTAGCTGCTAAAAAACCATATCAGTTCAAACGAAAACCCAGAAACAAATAAAGTTCACATCAGTGCAGAGTAGATAAAAAAGTAGTTCTCTGCCTCTTTTACAAATTCCTTTTACTTCTGAAAAGCAGAATGTCATGAAACTTGCTTAATAAAACACCAAAGTGTTCAAACTCATCTTCTTGCACCAGAACACTGTGCACTGAAGATGCTCTCACTATAGCTTAAGCTTTTTGGTTTCAATTTAATGACAATAATTCTTCATTAAGTTCAGCTAAAATTGGTTGCGCATTTAAAACAATTGAGGATGGTGGAAACAAGGCCTTTCGACCAGTTTCACTAAACTAGTTTAAACTCCTGATTCCAGGCAAGCCCTTAGCCATGTCTTATCACTGACGAGGCTGAACTAATATGTGGAAGGGAGATGTGTCCGAGAGCCCACAAAGCTGAAACACAAGTGGTCAAAACAGATCACGCTCCCTCTGCTCTGCTGATTTTTCACCTTCTTAACTTTCTGGTAGAAGCCTTTAAAATCAAACCCTTGTTTGCATGTCCCTAAACAAAGAACATTCTTGAAGGACACGTCTGGGAGTGATCATACATTTGAGTAGTTTTCATCTATTCTGCAAACACTTACCTGGAGCAACAGGGAAACCAAGTGTTGAGATGTTAGTTCAATTGGTGTCTGCCGCCTCACATGGAGTTGTGACAACAATTAACTAAGCCAAACTAACAAAGAATAAAAGCAAAACCCTATGGAAATTAACATAACATCTCTGACTTCAATAGGATTATGAGAAATGATCTGAAATGTTATCTTAGTATTCATAATAGCTTGTGGCTCAGTAGGAAGATGTTAGTGTACCACAAATTTAAAAAAATGAATTTTTCTGCCCAGCATTGTGTTTCACTTCTTAGATCAAGACAGGGCTTGTCCAAGTCATGAAGCAAAGTGAACTCATTAACTGATGAGAAGGAAAGTCTAGGGAGGAGCCATGGGCAAATTACTGTTGAATTTCTTCTTAATTGGACAACCAAACAGAGATCACCTGCAATATTCTCTGCTCCAAGTGACCTTTGAATGGAGTAGAGTTGATGTAATATTTTTTCTGCTTTTTTTTTTGTCTCAGCCTGGGATGGCAGTCTGTGTTATGCACTGACTTCACCTTTTAGCCCTGCACAGGTACAAATCACTTTGATGACACACTCACAGCCTTGTAATTTCTTCTCGTGACCTCATCCAAAGACTCGATTTCTGATTGACTCCTCTACGTTTGATCACCTGTATCTGCCTTGGCACAGTGGAAGCAAAAAAAGCTGTTTTCCATAACAAAAAAACCCCCCAGGTCCTCTCCTTCCCAATGAAATCTTAAAATACCTTGTGAGAGTCTTGGCAGTGGTCCAGTGAATACTATTGGGTCTTCTTTTTCCAGTCCAGCTACCATGAGCAGAAATAATTGAAACTGAGGCTTTGACTCCAGAGGTGCACCGGTGTCAGGGTTGGACCCTCTCTGACTCTTGTTTGCAGTCTGGGCGTCCTGTAAAGCTGTTAGTCTTTACTATGCCCACCCTGAAGACCCATATAGTAGAGAGAGCACAAGCATTCAGCTTTGCCTTTCCAAAAACTGTAGTAGCTGCTGTTCCTTTCCATGCTGCCTGGAAAGAACTCGTCTACTTTAGTTCCCACCTGGCCTTCAAACATTACATCTGAGAAAATGCGCTGCCCACCAGACCTGTCCACCCTAGAGCTTTAGCAGCAGTGTCTTATCTATGCAACTGGTGTCATCCAGCTAGGATGCTAGTTATGGCGCCCAAGAGAAAGGTGAAAGGATCATAATCGTTATCATGCTCATTTCCACCAGGCTTTGGTTCCGCAGTATTTCCCTTTCTTTAATGTAGAGTTGTGACAAGACATGAAATAGTGGGCAGCTGGAAGGTGTATTTCTCTCCATTGTCCAGCTGTGACTCTCAGAGCACTATAAATTGCTGAAGATGTTGCCTTCTTGAGCCTTATATCCTTCTCCTTGCTGATGGATGTGAGGGTAAGTATAATACCCCGCTGTCTGCAGTCCTACGTGATACAGGCACTTGCTCACTACTGTACTTTGGCTGGATTGTCTCCTCACATGCAGGAGCTTAATACACACACTGTCATCGTCAGAGTTAAATTTGTGCATACCCTTAACATTTTAAACTAATAAGTTGTTAAAACCTTTGGGTTTTAGGTTTTTTTTTAAATGGAACTTAAACTTGTGAATCTAACGTTTTTGGAGAAAGCTCAGATTGTTAAGGAATCAGCAGGACACATCACCGAGCTACAATAGGTTCACTTTCATGTGGATGCTGTAGCAGGCAAGCCTTCATGGAAAAACTCTGAATGTGAATTTAGCTAGTTTTGGATAAAGACGCCTTTCAGCGTCAATAAACACCATGAATGCAGCCACGGTAGAGTTACAACTTAATGAGATGAGGGGAAGTGCACAGGGTCAGGCCTCATCTCCCGGCCTCTGTCATGCTAATCAGCTGGGCAGCCTGCAGCTGAAAAACTGCTGGAATTTTTATTTGCATTTCATTTAGTTGGAAGGAAATTGACCCAGATGGTCCACAAAGGCAATAGAAGGCTGGCAAGCAGTCTAGTGCTGCACACTTTTCCGAGGGGCTGCACTTGTCCGCCCGTCCCTCTTGGAGCCCAAAACATAAAAGATTAAAACAGCGTAAGGGAATTGATTTCATGATTTTTAGATAATTTCCCTAAGATTTCAGAAAAGACCTAAAAAACCTAATTTAATCAGCCAAGAGCTCAATAGTAATTAAAGGGAAGAAAAGCTGAGATAATGAAAGAGGTGGTGGGGATTTTTGCTGTTGCTGGTGGGAACCTTTCTTAATTAGAAAAAGTCTAAAATCTAAATGATGTTAATGACGACAAGCATGAACATTTTTCGCAAAGACACAGTATCATTGGTCAGCTTAGATGATTGATTGCCAAATCTGATAAACTTCCTTAGAAAAAGCTAAAATGATTTGCTATGCATTTGTCCAAGTCCAGTATTTCCATGTGTTTGCTCAAATGCACAGTATCGGTGCCACTGTTATTCGTTTGGACAAAGCTTAAGTGTTTGTGCAAGTGATGTGTGATTCCACACCACCTGCTCCTCGTTCCACCTATTTTGCTTTGAAATCTTAGTTGAAACTCTAATAAAAATAAGGGTGCTTCAGATTCTACCGACTTTTGCATTGTGATATTAGAGACTGTAACATTTCAGAGCAAGTGCAGCAACCTCATGGAGGGCCAGCTGATGGCATGTCTACTTCATTTGAGGATATAAAAGATAACTGTAATCGCATTATATAAAGTACTTTGTAAGGACAAACTTTCAGCTGTAAATTGTCATGACAGCCTGGAAGTGCATGGAGCTGGAGTAAATGGCCGGGAATTCCTCATCTTCCAGTTTCACCGGTGGAGGTGCTGCCCTTTTCCTCTACCCTGCCTTGAAAGGGTGGAAACGACGGGTCTTTTGTTTCTACCAGCATTACTCTAGTCAGGGTGAAGCTTCATCTCCTTGTACAAGTTGTGTTTCTCGATGGTTATGCACACAGTAGTGTGTTAACCCCTCTGGTCTGGATAGTTACTGAACACATGCAAAGGAGTCTTCCCAGTGCAAGTCCTGGGGAATCAAACCCATCAACTTCAATGGAATTCTGATTTCCACCTGTATAAAAGTGTGTTTAAATCTGGACTAAACCCCTTGGATTACGGGGCTCACACAGGCTTTTGTTTTCATTCTGTCTTTCCCATCCCTGCAAGTGTTCAAGACCAGGCTGGATGGGGCTTTGAGCAACCTGCTCTAGTGGGAGGTGTCCCTGCCTGTGGCCGAGGAGTCAGAACTAGGTGATCTTTAAGGTCCCTTCCAAACCAACCCATTCTATGATTGCATGATTCTATGAAATGTGATAAAAGGAGCTTCAGGTATCCACAAAACCACATGTTGGTGTGGGCAGTGTACCAGTTAGTGCAGGAACAGAAAATCTGGGATTTTTCAGCTCCTTCTAGTTCACTGAGGATTTACAGTTGGTTCAACTTGTGGCAACTCAGCTGCTAAGCAGCTGCATGAGTACACCACCAAGGTGACCCAAACATACTACCCCGTCCCTGCTACAAGCCAGACAGAGGCCTGGTCTTTGCCTTCCAAGGCAAAGAAGTCAGTGTCTCAGCGTTGAGTTATCTCATCTCAAGGAGTGTTCCTTTGCGTGGTTATGACAGTCATACTTGAACTTTGATTTTATAAAGCCTACATAAACCATTTGTTCACAGTCCTGTATGGAAAGCATATTGGGATAATTTACATTTCCAGCACATTCAGAAGTCCCAAACTGCTCCTAATGTCCCTGTTAGCAGTTCAGTAGCTAAGAAAGAATGGAAGAACAATAGGAGGTCATTAGCTCCATTTCTTGATCTGACAGTGGCCTCTGTAGTAACCCAGAGCAATTTATAGGGCAAATATTTATAAGGAAGCCAAGACTTACATATTTCTGGAGACCAGATACTCAAGATGTAAGACCTTAAAATGATTCCTGAGAATCATAAGGCAGCATACATAGCTGCTGCCCACACTGAAGGTGGCTGAAAGAGCTTCTGCACTGCAAGTCCTTGAATTATCATCTCTGAAAGACAGGAAGAGATCAGTACTTTCAATGTGGCTTCCAACACCCCAGCTTGCTCTCCACTGTAGAAGGGAACGATGCTGACTGTGGGCAATGTCTCTCTTACAGGGGTTGAGCACACTGCGTAGGAGTGGTCTCGGCTTGCTTGAATGAACAAGGTGGTTAAGAAGCACTTTTATTTGCATGTATCCTCCTATTCCCTTGGGAGCCTGGAAGTGACTTGATAGAAAATATGGAGGGCTGAAGCATTCAGATGATGCACTAATTACATTAAAACCCAAAGCACAGGAGAAGTGCCTGAGGAAGTTCTAAACAGCTCTTCCCAGTGGAGGTAGCAATGGCTTCACTGCAGGATACTCCCCTGGAAACAGCCGTGGGCTCAGCAATGAAGTGGAGTGAATGACTTAGAAAGGTCTGGATGGACATTCAGCATCACTTGGACAAGCTTACTCACAGACATGGGTGTTTCTGTCTCCTCTAGAGTCTTTTCAGTGCAGATGATACAATCCAACTTTGCAACTGAATAGGCGCTCAGTGCTAGAACTGAGTGTGGCAGGCTCCGGTGCCAAGGCAGAGCTTGAGCTACATTTTGACTGGTGCCTGAAATCCAGATGTAAAGCCAAAATTGCCTCCTCTTCACACTGACAAGGCAGAAGAAAAAAGTTTGAGGTAAATTTGGAACTTTTCAATTGTAGCTGTGCCACTGCTGACCCAGTGCTGTCCCATCAGCAGTTTGGCTGAGATGCTCACCACCAAGTGTCTGTTTCACATTTCAATGTTGCATGAAGTCTCCTCACTGTTGCCAGCCTCTGGGGTAGCTATGGCATGTAGATAGACTGAATTCAACATACCATACATGAGGGCAGCAGCAAGCTGGGCCTCATGAATCCCACTCGTAAGGTCTGCAAAATACCCACAGCCACATCAGGGCAGCTGATGGACACAGCAAGCATGTCTGGCCCATTATACTTATGAAGCTCTTGCTGGAGGAGTCTGGATGAACAGAATAGAAATGGAAGTTAAAATCTGAAAAAACTGAACACAGTTGTGAAAACCAGAATTTCTTTAGAAATTATTTAGTATAGTTAAAGAGGCTCACTATCTTCTTGGCACACTCTTCAGCAGCTATCACTAACAAAGGTCACCAAAGCACAAGCTGTAGCTGCTGGCGGAAATGGAGCGGCTCAGTCCAAATTATGAAGTGTAGCCCTTAGAAGAACAGTTAGGAATAAAACTAAAAGATGTCAGATAAACCAAATGCAATTCTGCAACTGGTGTGTCCAGTTGGCTCTCGCTGCAGGACCCTGAGCACTGCTGGTTTCTCAGATAGTTTGTTTCAAAGCATTTTAGTGTCTTCACCACATTTTTATTGTAGACTGCAAAAGCCAAAATTTGTTGTTTATGCTGCAATCCTGAGAAGGTCTCAGGCAAAACAGGAAATGTTTATTCAAAGATTTGGCAAGGAGAACTACTGGCTGAACTGGACCCTGCCTAACTCTCCCTCCCTGTTCAGCACTGGCTCATGCTGAGCACTGGACATGCTCAGCTGGGGACCTACATGTCTGGAGAGCTGCAGGCAAAGCAGAGAGCCCAGAGGAGGATGAGGAGAATGACAGTAAATCCAGAAAGTGTGATAAACAATGGAAGAACTGGAGTTGCTCTACTGTATGCCAAGGATTTCATGATAATAATTTTTGAATATGCCAAAGGCTGCTGCAAAGGAGTGAAATCCTGTTCATGCTCACATAGGACAAGAAATTATATACTTAGGTGCCGCGAGGGGGTTCCAGTAAGACGCTAGGAACATTTGCTAATAGTATGGACAGTGAAGGAGTGGAGTTGTGCTAGAGAGGTGTGTGATGTCCATCATGGGAAATCTTTAGGAACAGCTTGGAGAAACCTCTGTCTGAAAGGTAAGAGTGATTGTGTCTTGTGGCAACGGTCTGGCCTGAAAGACTGCTTGAAAACCCTTCCAGCCTTATTCTGAGACTATTTTTTTATAATCTTTCAGAATGAATTTATTTTGATCACTTCAGCTCTCTGGATACTTTCTGTTTGATTATGGAGAGTCACTTTACACCATGCATAAAGATATTCACCTCTAAAAAACAAAATAACGTCAAATGTAGGGCTGCAGTATGTGGATACAACTCAGCTAAATATAATAGGTTTGCAAATTCTTGTCCTAAGTCTGAATTCGATCTCTGTGAACCCAATAGAAAAAGTGCCATAGAACTAGTAGATTAAAGGAAAATAATTCCAAAAAGCTAAATGATTTTGACAGAAGAAAAACTAGTTTACAGAACTCTGTAGATTAGTTTAAAATTCAACAGAAAGTTAATTCATTAGTAAAGTCACTCAAGCTTGACTAATAACAGTCTGAGCCAGAAAATCTGGCAATTTAAAGTAAACCTTCAGTCGCCAGCATAACTTGATGCATATGATGCCAGCTGCAGAAATTGCCATTTCAAACCTCGCTCTGGTTGGCACAATGGGAACAAATAGCTCTCAGCTGCAGGTGAAGCCTACCAGACCTTTCTCCTCAATCTTTGTATAGTGTCAGTTCTTCTTAAAAAACAGCCATTAAATTATCGCCATTGTCTTGGCGGAATGGTGATTGATGCCTCTTCTTTTATGCTAACTCAGCTTGTCTCTCTGCTCTAAATGGGCTTGTCTTTGGCGTGGATGTTGGTAGTACATCATTAGGTTTTGGTACGCTTCGTGCCGCTGGCTCGCTGGCTCGCAGCTTGGCAAACAAGGCTGTCAGACAACGTGGCTGTGCAGTGGATTAATGCAACTCTCCTGAGCTCCTCAATACAAAAAAAAGCCGCGGGCTCCCACCTGTTGGGGCTCAAGCGCAGGGTGCCTTGCGGGGAGCGCCTTCCCCTGGTGAATGCTGAGGTGATAAGGTAAAACAACCCGGCTCTGCCTGTCTGTGGTATCCGTTGGGCTCCATCCCAGCTGCCGCAGGCGGCCTGGGAGGATGCGCACGGGGGAGCGGGAGCTGCGGGAACCCCCTTCAATGGCAGCAGAGCCCAAAACAGCCATTTCAGGTGCTTATGTTCGCAGTCAAGCACAGTTGGCCTGTTGTTGCACTGAAAATGTGAGCTGCTCCCTCATGCGATGGTACACAGCAGAGGAGGACCCTTTTTTTCTTGTACACAGCTGATCGCTGTTTGTAAAAGTATAAGCATATACCTTTGGAGAAGGACCAGAAAGAGAAGTGAAAACAAGGAGAAGGAGAAAGCTCTAAGTTTAAAGAGCTAAAAGCCTCTTCTGCTAACACTGGTAGAAGCCCACAGCAGACACAGAGACATTGGTGGTGCTATTATCCCTGTGACCATGTCCCCGTGTGCTGTTTGCCATGATGGGTCCCCTGGGAAGAGCAGAGGGGCAGCTGCTGGGGCCAAGAGCCGCCTCCTTGCTGCACCACCACACCGGCGGTGCTGGGACGGTGACTGAGCCCAGAGAGCTGGGAACTGGACCTGACAGCACCACGTTTTTGGATGAAGGGGGTCAGCAGCCTGAGCTACGGTTCCACCCCGAGTGAGTCGCTTTTTTTGGGTGTTTCTGGAAAGCAGGAATAAGAGCTGCAGAATACTCACCGGGTAACTTCTGAGACCAAATGAGCATTTCTAAAAAGCTCTGAGATGTTTTGACAAGCAGACTCGGTGCGGGGGGAACAGGGAGGAAAAAGGTAGGAGTGTTTGAAGGTATTATTCTTGTGGAAAAATCTTGCTTCTCAAGATTATAAACCTGGAAAGAGCCAGGTTTTATACCTCGCTGGTCTCCCACATAGCATCACCCTTCACCTTGCTGGTTCTGTTCCCCCTCTTCCTCTCTTGCCCATTTTTTTGCAAGTTTTTCAAGCAGGGAAAGTTTCCTGCCATGTGTTGGAGTCAGCATAACATGCCTCTAGTGCTGACTGTCATTTGTCAGAGTAAAATGAGCCTTAAATGCCTAATATTTTCCTTTCTGTTTGCCCCTCGAACAGCCATAGTTTGAATTAGCGGTAATCTTCAGAACTTGCAGACTTCAAACTTCCAAGTAAATACAGTAAGTACTATAATAGGTACATGAAAATTTTTATCTTAAATGGTTAAAAAAGCTTAGCCTATCAGCTATACATCCTACCCGGGGAGTGTGTGAGGCTTACCCAGACATCTGTACTTCAGAGACGGGTGACCTGAGCTCAGCCGTTGTTATTCAGGCTCATACATTTTGGCAGCCTCTGCCTCAGGAGGAAGCCTATGTGTGCTGGAGCCACCAGAACACTTGGCAGACTTCACATGGACAAAATCTCTCCCACTGGGAGTCTTGTTTGAACCAAGGCTACCCACAGGACACTACTAGTGAGATTACTGCGGTGTTCATGGCATAACATAATTAGCGTGTAATGTAGTTTACGTTTAACTCAAGTTTTGTATTCTTTTTTATATTATTCTTAGAATGAAGAAAAGCCAAAAACCTTATTTCTCCCACACATTAGGTACTGGGTACATTTCAGGTCTCTGCATCTCAAGAAGGTTGTAGTGAAGTCAGAGGATATAGAAAAAGGCAACAAAAGTGACTGGAGGGTGGAGTGGCCGCTTTATGTGGAAAGACCAAAAATACTCTTCAGTTTAGAGAAGAGAAGAGAAGGTTGAGGAGATATGTACAAAGTTCACAAAACCATGAAGGTAATGGGTAAGGTGAAGGGACTGTTGTTCACCATCCCTTTACACAAGCACCAGAGAGGGCTCAGGGAAACTCAGGGAGATCAGTTTAAAACAGACACGGGCCAGTACATGGCTGGTAGCAAACATCTGGAAATAATGTCCGTAGAAGTCCGCAAAGGTGAATGGTATCAGCAGGTTCACAAGGGGATTAAACGCATTTGTGGACAGAAGGTCTATGAGGTGGTACTCAGAGGTATGAAGGTATCTCCCAGTAACATCTCAGCACCTCTGGGGCTTGGGGCTCCCAGCAGTGTGAACGGACCACACCAGGTGGTGAAACTTGTGCTCTCCCTCAGAGCACCTACTGGCACCAATGGAGACAGAAAGGTAGGATACCACTGCTCTGACCTGGCAGGTTGTTTCTCAAGCTTACCTTCTGTAGTGTCTCCCTCAACAGCTTCTTGCTCTCCCCAGAGCCCAAAGAAAACTCTCACTGCAAAGGGACCACCATGGGCTGGCAGGAAGGGGGAGCGTGCCATGGACTAGATGGTTCCCACACCTCTGAATGTGGTCCTGGAGTTACTTTTATTCTGCTTTGGTGGCCGGGAACAATGTCCCTTTAATAGAGACACTGTTTTAGAGTGACTCTGTTTACAGCCAGCTCCAAACAGAGTTTTGCAAATGCTTTCCCAAATACAAAATAATCAGTCTGCTTTGGTGGCATTCAACTCCTTCTTCATCTCATTCCTTTCCAGAGATGTGAGGGGAATATGGTTTGCTAGGATGTTCACGGACATAGACCCTCTGGCAAACATGCTCCTCCATGAAGAGTCACAGTAGGAAAGGGTCATCTGGTAAATCTTCAAAGCTCCAGGAATTGCCCAATTGGACATCAGAATAAAAAGTGTCTCTAACTTAACAATTATGGCCCAGTCACACAACATTTGAAAAAAAAAAAAAAGCATCTTAGGAATGCACAAAGCAATAGACAAAGAGTCTGCACATAATCCAGACACTGCCCAACTGCTGAGCAAATTGTTACAGGTGAATAATAAGACAAAAAAAACCTTATACAGATAATTTTGCAAATGCAAAACTGTCAAATAAACTAGCCTTGGTTAGGAGTCCTGTTCTAGCTTTTAGAATCTTGATTTTGTACAACATTGGAATCACAGAAAATAATGGCTCAAAGGGCTGTTTTAGATCTGGGTTGGGTTTTTTTCTTAAGTTTGCAATTGCTTCTTTTCAATGTACACTACGCCCTTGTCAGACTGACCTTTCTGGCAACCAGAAAATTCACCCAAAAGCTAAAGAAACTTTTATTACTCCGTTTTTCCAGCCAGGCGACATCTGGCCAATACCCAACACCAAAGGCTTTCCATATGTTGTTCCTGCTGCTTCCTTTCCTCTACATCTTTCAGGTGGTGAGATCTGTAAAATCTTAATTTTGTCAACCTAGAAATAGGTCTCTCTTTCAGAGACCTATTGCTAGATAAAGAGCATTTTACCTTTTCCTGGGCTTTCCTTTGAATATTTAAACTCATCAGTGACCCCTGTGTGAGCTGCCATGTTTACTGAGTTCATTCGTTTTATGTATTAAAACACTCTGTTCGCCCTGATTCTCCATCCGCTCAGTGCTGGATGCTGTCTGCTGGAAGCACCTCAGAAAGCATTTTAACCATTTCAAACCTCCTGAGAGCGTTGTTGCTCCAAGGGGACCAAGAACTGACAGCTGTGTTTGGGAAGGAAGAGGAGAAAGGACAGGATGGCCAAACTTTTGCTGAGCAGGAATCCAGACGCAGCACTGGCCCATACCTCCCTTCTCTGGTCATTCCTTCTGCTGTCTTCCCACCACCATCTCTCTGTACTCTGCATTGCCTTAACATCCCTTAACTTCATAGTTGCTCATGCCTGTAAACAGGTCTCAGGATTCAAGTGGGTGAGATGTGAAAAATGAACGGTCGGGTCTCTGGAAAAGAAAATCAGCTTCTCCAGATCCTGTGGAGATATACTCCAAGAGCCACCCTCTTTAGTGTCCAGCTGATTTCCTCAGCGTTAGGGATCACCCACATTTCTGAAAGGCATTCATCCCATGCCCACCCTGCCTGTAAGTCACTCCGTGTCAGGGTGATGTGTGAGCTGGATGTGGAGCTACCCCAGCTCCCAGGAGTGGAAATGTCAGTGAGCCACTCGACTGGCTGCAAGGAGGGGATTTGCATCCAGCAGTCGCAAAACACTCAGATAGCTAAAAGGCTTTATCCAGGGGCCTGACTCAGGTGTCCAGAAGTATCTGGGAGGCCACCACAGTTGCTAGCACACATGAGGTTCACAGCTCTGCTCTGGTTACTGGTAGACCTCCATGAACATGGACCCCCTGTGCCCAGGAAAGTAGCTAGAAATGGAGCTTAAGGAGAAGATGAGACAGGCACACAACAGACCAGTAGCTTTATTACACACAACCAGCCCTTTTTTATTCTCTTCCACTTTGCTTTTCCACACTTGTTTTCCCAAAGCACCTTCATCCTTCTCTGTTCCCACTTTTAGTCCCTCCCTTACAGGTCCAGCAGCAAGTTTTGTACAATCCCAAAATGTTCTTCCCATACTGAGTCCCACACCCCCGTAGGCGCTAACCACCCAGTCTGTAAGGTGAGCAGGGAGCCTCTCACCCGGGGGCTGGTACCTCCAGACCACGGGGCTGATGCCTTGTCTGTCACAGCCCTGGGAAGGGCAGGTTTTCTCAATTAGACTATCTTGGTTTTCTCCAATTAGGTTATGGGGGCTCCTGCCCTGTCATCACTGTTCCTCTGGGCTTCTTTGTGTTCACAGAGATGAGCCTTCAATCACACGACCTCTAGGCAGCTGAATCACACTCCTAATGTCAGTCATGAAAATAACATTTTCTGGAAAGCTGTGCCAAATACTTGGATCATGCATGATGCTTTTAATTGAAATTATAAACTTGCAGATCTTCTCAAGATGAGTTGTTGATTTTGAAGATCTGTGTGGCCTGTCATTTGGCTGAAGTTTACTTTCATATTTGTAATCTATTTTTCTTTCACTCCACTCTTCCTGGTGTACATAAACCATTAAGCTCAGCTGTAGGTGTGTGCAAAACGAGATAACCAGCCCGCTCCAGCCTTGTGCAAATGCATCCCAGAGGCCAGCCAGGGCCCTTGGTGTCTGCCAGGGCCCTTGGTGTCTCTTGTTCACATCTCCACAGGGCAGAACCTTTCTCCCTGGTCAACCTGAACCACCCCTGTCAGTTTACAAGCAGTCTCTTCCTTCTCAGACACACAACATCAGCTGGGTCAGCCACACGCAGAAACATCTCTTGGTCCAAGGCCGTACTCTTCACGTGGGATGGATGAAACCCCCAGGCTTCAAGCTTTTTGTTGCTTGAGCCCTAGCTGAAAATTCAATTAAGACTTAAACCTATGTTTTTTTCCTCTAAAGGCCTTGCGTTCTATGCTGTATTCCCAGGAAGAGTAAACACTAGTTCTGACGTGTTCTCCAAATGCAGAAGAGGGTTTATTTCTTGACACGTAAAAGTTGATCACTGCTTTTTCCCTGATAGTGCAGTTGACCATGAGCATGTCAAGAGTCTAACGTAAAGTGACAAACCTCATCCTTGCCTGTCCATGTGTTAAAGAGATTTAAATAATATTTATCTACCCCTGAACTTTGATATGCCCTGTCGAACAGATGACTCGGAGCAAGAAAAAGCGGTCAGTGTGACTGTCTGCAAGCTTCAACGTTTTTGTCCTCATTTAAGAGAGGGAAAGCTCTGATGAATCCCTTCAATGCTCTTGAAAAAAAGTGGACAAAACTGCCACTCCAGCTATAGCCCACACTTCAAATGGCCGTGAGATGGCCTTTTCTGAATGTTACATAGTTCAAGGAGGCAGTGAAGTGCTCGGTGGAAGATTTTGTATGGGAACTTTAACTTCCCATTCCATTTGACTTTTGGTCTTTAAAATACAGGTCAAATCAATGAATTTAATGAAGGCCGTGGAACACAAAGGCTTTGCCTTGCATTTTGACCTAGATAAAGGAGAGTCAGTCCAGGTCAAAAGGCTTTAGCAGCACTTTAAGTGGTTAGTACACAAATGTGACAGAGTGTTTAGACTCTTGGAGACTTGCAAGACCCAGTGACAAGCCGTTAAAAGTATTTGAAATAGCTGCTTGAATGAACTTTGATAAGGTACTGCTATTGTCTTCTATTGTCTCTTTCTTTTCATACCAAAACACCCCCAAAAGAACAAGAGTCAATGAATGTATAATGCAGTCCCACTTTTACTGGATTTGGGGCTTCTTTCGGCCCTTTGGACTTTTTTTGTGAACTGTTTATGCCATTTTCATTCATTTCCCCACATTAAGCCTTTCTCAGACTCTAGTGATTAATGTGACTTGTCAGTAAGAGCTTTTAAAGTGCAATGATACTTTCAGAAGCTATAACGTGTCAATCGAACCTAAGATTAAGAACAAATTAAGGGTAAATTTATTCTTCTGAATCTTCTTGCGAGCTGGAGCTAACATACGTGGAGGTGGTGGTGGCACTTTCCAGCTCCTACAGCACAGATCCAAACGTCTGAGGCAAAACTAGCACAGAGCAGCTGACCTGACCTGTATATTAAATTCTGGATTCATACCTTTCTTCTCACTGGGATTAAGTATCCTGGTGAGACCATCAGGCACTGACACACACTCACATACTCTATGCAGGCATCTAAATTAGGTGCTTGAACTCAGTTTGTCGGTAGAGGTGGGTTTCTATTATTAACAATAAATATATTTTAATGGTGGAAAGTGTAATGTCAGAAAGCGCACGATCGCAAGATCTGCCAGGAAGTAAATCTCCATTTAAATACATAATTATTCTCCATTACTAGAAAGCATTTGTCCAAGGAAAACTGGTAAAATGTGTAACAGTTCATTATGCAGGACCAAATTTGTCTAGAAAGACCAAAATCCTAGTTAATTTGTATAAGGCAGAAAGGTTCGGTTTTGTTTTGCTTTTCAATTTTGTTGTAAAAAGTCTGCTTTTTGAAAGCTTTCCAGGCCAGAGATCAGGTTCCCCCTTTATAATGGGAGCTATTAATGCCTGAAATGGGCCGCTCTAAAGAACCACATGTCCGTTTCACATGGCTTGATAGCTCCAAGATTTTGCTCACTGTGCTTTTGGGACTTTTCTCAGTATTCTCTATAGCAAGATTTTTATTGTATTTTACTCTTTTGTCTGGTTTTTGTGTTCGAAAATTTTCCCTTATTCATTGACCAGCAACTTTCTGTCACCCATCTTTGACTTTTCTTCTTACATCTGCATTAAAGCTGTCATTTACTTCTGCTTTTTCCCCTCTCTCCATATTTGACAGCAAAAGCCTTCATCAGCTTTTATCCCTTTTTGTTCACATTATGACATAACCTGCGCAAAGTGGCAGAGCTCCCCAATTCTTGTATATAAAATTTGCAACATTTTTTGAGACGGGTCAATGCCCATTTTTGGGATCCTTTTCTTTATCTGAGTACCGTGTTAAAACTTTTTGCAGATGTGAGCTATTCAGGAGCAGCCTGCGGCTGCATGCAGAGATGGGGAAAAGAAGAAAAGGCCTTCCTATTTTGTGATTGCCATAGTAACTCAAACATTGCCAGGGTGTTTGTCGGTTTGGTAGGGCACAGCCAGGGAATTTTATTTCCTGTGCAATCAAGCCCTCTACTGGAGATCATGGCTTGTATGACACAGGGTTACAGAGAGGACAGTGGGCTTGTTAGGCCTGGGATTAAGCATTTCGCTTTAAAATAATACCCATTTGTATCCATTTGGTTCAACATAACAACAGCTGCTGGCCTCGGGATGACAGGCTTGCCTTTTTAATCAAAGTCTCGTATGACATTTATGAATGAGGCAGACTCCATTCATTTTCGCTTTGAATTCACGCTGGTTATTTTTGGTTGTTTGATTCTTTTTTTTTTTAAGCATGTGGTGATAGTTAACATTGTTCCTGCAATTATACTCGTGGTTTATGACAGGGGAAAATTCAGCTTTATTTGGGGTGTCAAATTATTACTTTCATTTGGGGGTAAAAGGAAAGGAGAAAGAAGCAAAGAAAGAATCTTATGTCAGTATAGTGGAAGCTTTTTATTAGACCTTTAGATAGAGATGGAGAAACAAACTTTCAGATGTAAGAGCTTTTCTTCAGACCCGAAACAGGAGCCACAACCTTCAGGTTGAGGTGGTTTCTGCCTCCTTTCTAGGTCAGAAGAAGGACTTGCTGCTCCAAGAGCATCCCATATTTCCAGGCTGTGGCAGACACCACCACCTCTCCCCGCAGACAGTGCTTTCTGTGAACACCCTCGGGTCATCCTTTAGCCATGGCTGCTGCTACACCAAAGCACCCCAGCTTTCACCGTGGCTTAACTGAGCAGCAATGACTCTGCTGGCCTTGGCTCCTGGCCACCTTCTGCAATGGGTCCGAGCAGAGGACTGGGGACAGATGCACTGATGCAGTCATGAGAAGAGAAATAAATAACAGCTTATGTGGAGGCTCCTTCAATCTATCGATTTCAAAGGCAGTTCAGTTTTCTGCTACTTGATGGTCATGCTTTCTGCTACCTTCAGGGCTGTAGTGAAAAGATTGACTCACCTGAGCAATAGTGGTGAGGCTGAGAGACACCCTTCATCCCTCGTTCCTTCATCCCCCTGAAAAGGCTTGTTGTATTTGTTTGCATTTTCACCCTGAAGCAAGTAAAAAAGTGAGGACTGTGTTGACCATGGCAGCAAATTTTCCACCCAGAGGATGTGGGGGAGCTCTGTAGCTGTGAGTCTCATGGCCTTTGTGAGCCTTCATGCTGGTGTCAGGTAAGCAGAGGACATTGCCAGTTTAGTCAGGCAGCAGTTGCATTCCTACCTGAAATAAAGCAAAGGAGCAAGGCCAGTGTGAATTTTGCCCAGGGCTGCAGTTTGCTACCACAGCTCTGAGCAGGTGAGAGCATTAGACCTCCTTTCCCATCCCCACCCTCACACAGCCAGTCCTGAGGCCAAGGCTGCCCTGAAGTCTCCAAGGAACATGGGACAGGGGCTCAAGTCCCAAGTGTCCCACCAGCTCCTCTCCCAACTTCCCTGCTCCTGCAGCAGGCATGGAAGAGACTCCCAGACTTTTCTTGATGCAACTCTCCAGCCTAGGACTCCACATTCACTGAAGACTTCCATCTCCATTTAAATACCAGCCAAAGTATTTAAAATCTGGCACATTTGGAAGCTGTAAGAGAAGCCTCCCTTCTATGAAGCCAGAAGTGGAATGGCTTTTTTCCCCCCTGAAATATTTCTTAGAGGTTGGTCACCCTGATCCTTCACTCCCACCAAAATCAGGTTTATGAGCTTCCCCAACCAAGGAGAGCAGCATGAAGCAGTTTGGTGGAGCCTCCTCATGGGTTCACGTGATCTTCTGTAGTGCCCTGCAGCTGCCTGGAGAAGAAGCAAGAAGGAGCAGGAGGAAGGAGAGCGCTCCTGGCAGTACCGTCACAGGGAAGACCTGGAGCTTGGTATCAGGTCCTGCCTGAAGGAAAGAACCTGCCTCATGCAATATCAGAACATTAACAAATCTCCCTTCCTCCCTCCCAGCGAGGTCCAGACTTTTCATTCCTACATGATAAAAGAGGTTTCAAGTTAGAGAGGATCTGAAAGTTTCCTTCAGTGCTGGTGACTGAGGGAACAAAGAGTAGAACTACTTGGGATTTCAGAGGGGCTACAGTCTGACTTAGGCACAAGCACTACTGGGAAACACTTAATTCATTGCACGTTCCACCTTGTAAACCTGCCATTTGCGTAAACCAGAGCTTTCTTCATCCTGTGTCCTAATATCTTCAGACTCCAATTCCTGATTTGCCAGTGAGATGTCGGAAAAGCCAATGAAGACTGCAGTTACCTTTCTAGCAACTTTGGAAATAAAATTATTTGCTTTCATATAGAGAATGAAGCGATGATATAATACTCAAAACCATCACTAACCAAACCTGGTGGTTCAAAGAGAGATTTTTCCTGCAACTGGTATGTTAAGAGATTTGGAATCCATTTTGTTTTGCTTTTCCATTGCAGAGCGGATTCATGGCTGTGAGAATAGTGGGTATGTCCAATACTGCCACATGGATTTAGCCTTAACCAGGCTGGAGTGCAAACACAGCCATAACCCATTTGAGCTTTTTGGCCACAGAAATGACTGGACTGTTGCCCACCAGCTGACAGCCTCTGTGGCTACTTACCCAGCCAAGCCCCGGGAAAGGCAGTGCCCTGTGCCAGTGGAGCTCGCCAGCTTGCCCCGTGGTCCTGCAATTCCTCCTCTCCCCTTACAGCAGGCAAAAAACTTTAGGGGGTTGGCATGCTTTTATGGTGTCCACTGTCTACGTCCAGTCAAATCAAATAGAAGTTGCACCTATAATAAATCATCACAATATGATAATGTAATGCTAGGATGCTTGGAGATACTCACAACTCCTTAGAGATATTCAGAAGCCATTTGGACATGGTCATGTGCAACCAGCTGTAGGTGGCCCTACTTGAGCAGGAAGGTTGGACCAGGTGGTCTCCAGAGGTGCCTTGCAACTTCAACCCTTCTGTGATGCTAGGTTGAATGCTGGCCATTTTAATATTCGTAAAAACTCAGTATGGCATTGGTACACTACTGTAAACAGTTTTCAGAAAGTAAAGATAGCAAGAATCGACAAAGGACGTTGAACTTTAAGGGTAAGACAGACTATAAAACAGTTTCACTTCTAATTTTCACCAGCATGGATTCACAGTAACTCTTCTGATGTCTGTGGATTTGCACAAATGTAAGAAGAGAATCTTGCCCAAGTCCCACAGTTCTGATATAAGAATGTTTTTTTAGAGGTCAGTCAAATACAGCGATGCATGAAAACCCATTGTTGTAGAAGACTTCACTTGCAAGCCACGTAACATCATGACTACTTATATTATTTGCAGAAGAATTTAACTTTTTTTTTTTCCCCACATTGCACTTAATTTATAAGTTTTACAAGCCCAACCAATTCAAAATGTTGTATCTGAATGCAACTGTTCTCCGAATGGTCAGAGTTAGAAACAGAGCTCAGTTTGGTGGGATCGCTATCTTTTCTGCGAGTGAGTCACGATTCACTGGGCACCAATGGATGCTGGGTCCTGGCCTCACACTTCTTACAGCGTAGGAATTAGGATGGTAGGGGTATACATTTGGCCTTAGGTTAGAATTATTAAAATCCAGAAGGTGGTGACCTTTGAAATCGGGGGGTAATATGCCTTTTATATAAATTCCCAAATTTACTCAGAAATTTTATGTAAATTCACAAATTTACTCTCCCAAATAAACTCACAAATTTACTTACAAAATACCTTCATGCCATTCCCAAAACTGAGCAATAGGGAAAACTTATCAAAATAGTGTACCACATGCCGTAATCTGCTTCTAGGGAGAGCACTGGTGTGGCTCAGAGCTTGTCTTCAAGGTGTGTGCCTCTAGAACACTGGTGGAATCTCAGTCTTCCTCACTACAGCTGGCGTATGAAGATTATAATGGGACACCTAAAAGACACAGCTGTACAGGGAAAATCAGCTCTGTTAAGCTCCAAATTTGTGAGTCTACTGCTATTTCATCTCACAAATTTTGAGCTCAGCAGAGCTTAGAAGCTACTTCCATCATTTTATCCTTTGCAGAGAGAAGGCTGCAGCGGGACTTAACTAAAATTCTTCACTGTGTTATTGCCTCTCCAGGTATTTTAACATGACATAAGCACAGGGAAAGCCAAATAAAACCCGCAGCCAGCTCCTCCTCAGCAAGGTAGATAGTGTACAGCTTTGCTTCCCCTGCTGATGAAGGAAGCTGCTCAGACCAGATGCCTGACGGCATAGGAGAGAGGAGAAAAGAGCCTGCGTTAGCCATGGCAAGTCCGTAGCTGGCTCTGGCCCGGGAAGGGTTAAACGCTTTGTGGTGAGGTGGGACAAACTTCACTTAAACTCAATTCTGTGGCCAGCCCGATTGTTTTGACACCTGCACTATGTGAGGGATGGCATGGTCTCCTTTGTGGCGCATAATGGCACATCTTCATTATTGTTCTAATACTCTGCGGAAAAAAAAAAAAAAAAAATCCCTAATCTTTCTGTGGTGCCAGTGACTGTAACAATGCCGGGACGTTTTATTTTCCTCCTTGCTCTCTCTTTCCCTTAACCCGCTATTGTTGCCATAGCCACGATGGTGCAGTACTGCTGGTTCGGGGAAGTTTCTGTACTGTACCGCCCTGAGCTTATTGTTTAAATCTTTATTATTCAACTGTTCTGAAGATTTACATTTTTAATGGCTCATTTATGTAATCCCATAAATAAAGTAGCAGAAAAGCATCCCACACAAATGAGTGAATTGGGGTTTGAAAAAAGCTGCTGAAGCAGGTCACTCAGGGTCTCAGCTGCGGGGCCTTGATTGGTATCAGCGATATAGCCACTGTGGCAATGGACTTAAGACCACCCAGTCAGCCCCAAAATGGTGCATTACCAGGGAATAGTGGAATGGTGCTATAGTTCAATCTCCCCTATTTAGCAGGGAGCAGAGTTCTGCTGCAAAAACCATTTCAGCCTCAGACTCATTTACCTTATTGCTTTGACAGCTGCACCTCTCCCGCAGTAAAGTTTAGATGATTAGCTTTTCCCTCCTAGCAGCTGATGGCGATAGTTGGGTTTTTTTTTTTTTTCTTAACCAGTATATTCCTGGGGCTGATAAATTCCCTCTAAAGAGGCTGTGAATTCAAGCACCTGCCCGAAGAATTTGTTTTATAAACTGAGCGCTGAGATGGAGATATGTTCTAACAATTCACCAATTCACTTTTAAGCTTCTCCCCAGTGCTCCCCTCGCCAGCTCCTTCCCCACACACAAATCCTTCGTGAACTGTAAATCCCTTGAGCGGGGCAAGCGCATTCGTAGCCACAGCCGTGCTAATGAAAGACAGGGAAGATATTTTATTTCCCGTCAGTTCTCACCCTTCAAAGTCGATTTTTAGTTGCTCTCTCAACTGTGCATCCCGGGGACTCTGTCTGGGGGCGTCCACCCTGTCTCCTGAAGCATCCTGCTCTCGGGGACAGGTACCAGTGGCCAGGTGCGTGCCCCGCACCTCGCACCTTTATGCTATTCTGCTGAGTCAGCGGGAGAAACACACCTAGCTTCAATTTTGGGTCTTTGGCATCACTTTTGGCCGGTGCCACCCTGGCACAGCTTTGGCCCCACCTGCTAGCATCACCCCAGGGGGCTCAGCACGGGCAGCTTGCCTGGGGCTGTCCTGCTTAAGGGACTGCAGCCAGACAGATGTGAGCTGGCAGCCCTGGGGCTGGAGGACCGCAGAGAAGTAACTCCGGAGAGCTGGTCCTCAGCATGAGCCCTCATCACCTGCACAGCTTGGGGCTCCATGGGCACTTGGATTGTGGCGTAGCAGGGGCTGATCCTGTCTGAGAAAGGGATGTAGGACTGACCACTCCCTGACCACTCCTCCTCCTCAACCTCAGGAGCTCTTCTGCAGACCCCAGTTGGTGCAGAACGTTTGGAGAACGGGTTGCCCTTCTATAAATTGGGAGGCGGACGTCCCTGCGGCTGCAGAAGGGGAGCTTGGTGGCTGCATGAGCTGAGACCCTGCCACGGCGAGTACCTACCACCAGCCTGTCCCCGCCACAGGACAGCCAGGCCAGGTCCTTGTAGTGCTGCTCCCTTGTCCTGGAGAGCTGCAGGAGCACACAGAGGTGGAGGCAGCCTCATCCATCCTCCCTGGCTCTTCCCAAGGCTGCCAGAACCAGCGCTAGCCAAGGCACAGACCACTGGAGAGGCAGCAACCACCCAGTCAGAGCCGAAATGACATGACCCGTGCCCAGCACCCAAACCATGACGCACGCTCTGCCATTACCGAAACACATCAATCCTGCCTTCCCCACACGCAAATATTCCAAGTGCAAAGAAACTGCGCGTTTTCTCCTCATTAAAAAGCAAAGCAGCTCTTTACAGAGGAACGCCTGCATGAAGCTCTGCTGGGCAGATAAACCACAGCCTTCCACAGGCGAGGGGCAGCCGGACGACGGCCCTTCCTCAGTTTACCTGCTGGATCTCGTTCTGCCCGGCTGCGTGGAGCGGAGTCAATGGAAGCTGCTCGGAGGCAGGGAGCAGGCAGCGAGACAAAGGCAGGCAGAATACCAGCCAGCCCAAAGGAACAGTGGGGAAGCTGGTAATTGGGCCGTGTGTGTTTGGCTTTCGCCAGGCTAGCAGGTTTGTTTTTCCCAGGCTGAAGCCTAGGCTGAAAGAGACACGAAATTATTAAAGACCTCAACCTAGAAAGGAGAGAAAAGGAAAAAAAAAAGTTGGCAGCGGCGGCTGGAGGTGAATCTCAAGTAATGAGAGCGTGGCGGGGGCTCGCTGCTCCCTCCCGAGGGCGGTGGTGCCTGGAAAACGACTTTCAACAGGCAAAGAAAAATGAAGTTTAGGTAAAATTAATTCCTGCGGACTTTTATTGCTAGTTTAACTCATTTGTCAGACAGCAGGGAGCCTACTGGGCAGGAACCTACGGAAAGGTAGAGCTGTGCCTTCCAGTCCCTTCCTTGTTGTAAGAAGATTCCCTCAGGGATCCAAGTCCAAATGAGACCCATTGGTCAGGCAGGCCCAGAGCCACCCTCGGGAAGGGATTCTCCTGTGGCCGGGCTGATGTTTGGTCCTTCCATCAGGTGGAGGTCGCAAGGAGCTGTATGTCTACCCGCAGGTCTATAGTGCTCCTTGCAGGAGCTCAGGGCAGACCTGAACCTATGCCAGTGCAGCACCAAGCCTGAGCTGCTTCACAATGTTCTGGCTTCACACCCTGCTCATGCCAGGTGTTAGCATTGGAGGACTGTGATTCCTTGTATATATTTGCAAAGCCCACTAAAGATATAAAATTTTCAATAAGGTAACCAACTACCCTAAATATAATCCTGGTGATAGGGAGGGAAAACACATTTGCAGTTCCTCTCCCTTTTGGCCCAGGGAGAACCTACCTTGAGCATCAAGGTCCCCATCCACGAGAAAAGGTGATGTGAAATCAAAAGAAGCATGGCCAGCAGGTCGAGGGAGGTGATTCTGCTCCTCTACTCTGCTCACCTGAGACCCCACCTTGAGTACCACGTCCAGCTCTGGGGCACCCAACATACGAAGGACAGGACCTGTTGGAGCAAGTCCGGAGGAGGGCCACAAAGATGATGAGAAGGATGGATCATGTCTCCTATGAGGACAGACTGAGAAAGTTGGGGTTGTTCAGCCTGGAGAAGAGAAGGTTCCAAGGACACCTTATAGCCCCTTCCAATACAGGGCCTACAGGAGAGATGGGATGGGACTCTTTATGAGGGAGTGTAGCGATAGGACAAGGGGTAATGGTTTTAAACTGAAAGATTTAGATTAGATATTAGGAAGAAATTCTTTACTGTGAGGGTGGTGAGACACTGGAACAGGTTGCCCAGAGAAGCTGTGGATGCCCCATCCCTGGAAGTGTTCAAGGCCAGGCTGGATGGGGCTTTGAGCAACCTGCTCTAATGGGAGGTGCCCCTGCCCATGGCAGGGGGGTTGGAACTTGATGACCTTTAAGGTCCCTTCCAATCCAAACCAATCTATGATTCTATGATTCTATGAAATTCTGCTGCTGGACAGGCAGTCATGAGGGCCAGGAGAAGCAGTACCCAGATCATGAGCCCCAGTGAAAAAAACGGGTCGGGGAGGAGTTGCTGGTGATCCTACACTGCTCTTCTGGCTTCCCTCCCCCTTTAGCCCACATGTCAGTGGCTCGATGGAGACAGAGAAAGGTGCTTCACTGGTGCAAACCAGCCCAGCTCTGCTGACAGCAGCACAGCTTCACTGATTTGTACCAGATGAGGATTCACTTGTCGATATAGTATCATCTGCCTCCCTAGAAGCCTACACCTTCTCCCAGAGATTTATTTAACCAGAACCATCTCCATGGTTTGACGTGAAGGGGGTCTTTGCAGCAGCCATGCCCCACACAGCACCCTGCCTGGTCCTTGGGGAGGGAGGCACAGGGAAACTCCACCCGCCTCTCCTCCAGGCATCCCCCAGCTCAGCAAACTGAGACCAGGAGAGAAAGAAGGAGGTACCACTCAGAGTCAAACTCTGGACAAAACATATTGCCTTCTCCAAGGACTTTGGAATAGCCTTCTCTGCATGGAGGGGTTCAGAGAGGCACTAACCCCCCAGCACTGGAGAAGATGCATCAGAAATTGATCTAGAAATGCCATGAGATCCCAGCAACACCTCTCTGCTGGTTTGGCAGCACTGTGCATTAGGCTGAAGAGTGGTTTTAATTTAGAGGTCTGCTGTGGGCAGAGTTGCCCAAGTTTAGACATCCAGACTGATGACAGCAACTATTAATTCGCTTACCTTCCTTTTAGCTGTTGATATTACTCTGATGTCTGCTAATGTCGTAGGGAGAGAAGACCGTATTTGAATATAACATACAGGATTAAGACAAAACAATAGCTCACACAGAGCCTTCATTTTCTTCATGTGTTATACCCCGTTCTTAATATTCTTGTTACTGAACTTAAAACAACGGCTCATTACCAGGAACTGCCTGTCGTTGCTGCTCCTGATGGATTAGCTACTTGCTGGCGTTTTTCTCTCTCTCTGAGACATTTTAAATGACTAGCGTTGGGCAAACTTTCAACCCCCGTGGATGTTTTAAAAGATAGGCAGTTCCTCTCCAGGAAAAGCTGGAAATTTCAGAAGCAGCGAAGTCTCAGAAAAATGCCCACCCACGTTTCCCAAAACCAGACTTCGGTTGTGTTTACACAATTGCTGTTAAGCTGCGTGGAATATTGCTCCTGTAGCGCTTTCTGCAGCCTTTCCGCATTCTTGTCCCAGGAAAGCAGAGGTGGCCTGGGAGGGCCGTGGGTTTCATGGTGAGCAGAAGACCAGGGACACGCCTTTGCGTGACTTGCGTGTGCTCCCCCCGGAGCACAGAAGGATGGCAGAGAGCAGCAGGATTTCCCTTCTGCTCACTAGCAAGAGTCTCTGGGCTCTTTGGGATTGTACTTTCAGACTTAAGAGTACAATTATATCAGTTTTCTACTGTGCTCAAACAGCCTTTTCTCATCCACACCATTAAAGATGCCATTGCCTTCACTTGCTGACAAAGCTTTGGTTTTTACCTTTGCGACTGTAGCGTCATACCCTTCTAACACTCTTTTTGTGACTATGTCCCAGCCTGCAATGACACTGAAACGGCGGAACACGAGGCTGTTTGTCATGCCATCCTCCAGACCATGACGGTGCTTCATGGCTCATACAGAGCATCTGAGGTTATCGACATGAGGCTGTGATGCAATTCTCTCAAAGCATCCCTACATATCCATGCTGGGTATTCCTACACCTCAAATCCCCACTTATAGAGAAGAAACTAAGCCCCAGTTCTGCCCTGCTCACTGCCAAAGCCACGGTGACCACGGCTTGTCCACAACCACGGCTTGTCCACATCCACAGTCAAGGCTTGTGGCAGTGATGCCTACCAGGTCAGGAGGCTGCAGGGCTACACAAGCCCATAGGACCTTATCAAACACGGCCACACTGGGAAGCTGAGGGCCATTTGCAGAGCAGCCAAGAGGACAGAGGTGGGTGAGAAACAGCCTACAGCACTTACGACCATCCAAAACCTGTTCTTTATGGTACAGACATATCCAGAGCAATGAGAAAACCTGCCTAAGATCCTACAAGGAAGCTGTAGATCCACAGATTCACGGATTTGACAGAGTTGGAAGGGACCTCTAGAGATCATCTGGTCCAACTCCCCTGCTAAGCAGGATTGCCC
>JAOXJK010000001.1:189276735-189298891 GCA_025774025.1 Xenus cinereus
TTTGAGTGGAACTTCCTATGTTCCAGCTTATGCCCGTTGCCCCTCGTCCTATCGCTGGAAACCACTGAAAAGAGTCCAGCTCCATTATCCTTCAACACACCCTTTAGGAACTTATAAACATAGATGAGGTCCCCCAGATGAGGGACTGAACTCTTCTCCAGAGACGTACACCGACATTAGAGGCCTTTGCATCCCATCTCCAGGGCACCAGCCACTTCCCATACAATAATCACAATATAAAAGACATGGGATGCTCTTGGGAGAACTACGCAGAACTGGCACCATTCCTTAGCCTAAAGTATTTGGCCCAACATTCCAGTTGTAACGCAAGGCTCATCATTTTGGGTAGAGTGAATATAGTATGAACAGAAATTTTGTGTAAAAATAGCTTTCCCTTACTAACAAAAGTTTATTTTTGTTGCATAAAGATGGAGATCCAATATTTTGAGATTCAATATAGATGCAGCCTTCTAGAGGCATTTTATAAGGTGGGAGGGTAATGGCCTGAGAGTTGCTAAAACCATATTTGGTAAATTTAGAGTCTAAGCAATACTAAATCTATGTGAAATAAATAAGGAAGGTATATCCACAGTGTTCATTTGAGACCTTGAGAGGCTGCTAAATATTTGGCATAAAAGTATTTGAGTTTTTTTTTCTGTCTTAAGACTGTCATATCTGGAAATGATGATGCAAATATATATAGTCTGCAAAATTTTTAAGGCTGTTTTTTTTAATTGAAGCTACGCCCTCTTTAACACTTAGTCTTGACTATTTCCTATTGACAGTCACTAAAACAAAGAGTGCATATTAATGCAGACGAGAGTTTCATTCATAGACAGTGAGCTACAACAGGATTATTTGCAAGTGCAAAGATCACTCACATGAATAAAGATTTGGTGGATCAGTGCCTCTACTGATAAAATGAATAAAATCCTCCAAACACAATCCAAATATGTTTTCTTGCTACTTAACCAAGCAAGAATACTTTTGCGTTGTTCCAGTTTAATTAACTGAAAACACATAATTATTAATGAGAGCTCCGATAGGGCAGGAGAGGAAACGCGCTTCTCAGTGATCAACTTGCAGCCACAGCACAAAACCCAGTTCTGTTTGTGCAGGAAAAGCAACCCCCTCCTGCTACATTATTCCATTGATCTACAAACATTTACATCTCCTTTGTTAACTAGTTTTCTGTAGAAATTTCATAATCGCTAAGGAACGCTCTTACAACTGCACCTCAAGAAACTTCTGTGAAGTAAACTTGGATCAGTCTGAAAAACAGGGTCTATTTTTGCCTAACTCGTGTTAAGCATCAAATCTGTCAGGCTTTTCTTGGACGTTCACGATTCATTGTAAATAGTTCAAACTGGATTTACAAAAGAGAAGGGGCTGTACAATGAACATAAGAACTGCACATCACTATATCCCCCACAATCAAAACTAATAAAAGTATTTCACAAAGCTCAATCGCAAAACGTTTTCTCCTCCTCTTTCACATTGTTTTGCGATCTAGATTCGGTATCAAGGTGATGAAAATAAACATTTTTGAGGATTTCTGTCCAACTTAATCTAATTAACAAGTTCTTGTGGCTACAGCAAGAGAACACCCACACCTGAGTAACCTCTGGTATCTGTACAAGGTGCACTAAAACTAACCAAAGACAACTTTAGTAGCTCACAGATAAACAAGAAACACCTTTGAAATATCACTGCAGCAACGTTAACCCTCCCCTGTGTGTACCTGGGCTGTAACGCACTGCTACAGGAAGCCGAGACCAAGATCACACTCTTTATTCAGCCATGTATTTATTTATTTTAAGGACTAGGCACTCTCACGAGTAACAAGTGTTCTGAGTTACAGCAAGTAATAACATATTTTGAAAAGCCACATTCAGCTCCAAGTTTCAGGGTTTAAATCCCATCTTTAAGATGCCTTACAAACGCGACGCTGGTACTGCACAATATAAGCAACTGCAGACACAACACAGATCTGGCTTTTTGCACCCACTTTTTTATTTAAAAAGTGATCAGGAGGTGAAGATTTGTCTTAGGAACAGTTAACGAGCAGCAGTTTTCTGTTTTTATTATGTACACTTAAGAAAGACAGCACAAAAACATGGAATCAACCAATAAAAGATTAATAATTCACTTATGTTCTGGAAGTCATAAAAAAAGTGCAATTAGATCTGAACCTACCACCACCGATGAAGACAGGCTTTCTCCAACTACCTGGTTGAGGTCACGCCAGATCCTCTAGTCGAGCATTTCTCATACGGAATCGCTGTCTACCAACAATCCACTCATTTTGAAAGCACACTCTCATCACTTACCCTACCCAAAAGCCTGCTTTAAATTGATGTAGAATCAATAGCAGCCCTTATCCTAAAGGGGTGTTTGAAGGCCAGAGTGTGGAAAGCTCTCAGGACACCATATTATCACTGCAAGAATTCAGGGGGATTTGTCCTGTGGAACATCTCCAGGCCCAACCCTGACCAATGGTGAGATGAATTCTCTGCTGTAAAGCCACATCCCGCCAGCACCGTCACTGCAGCCTGGCCAGTGCCGTGGGTGCTGTTCTTTCAAACAGGAGTAGTAAGGAGAACACAACCAGTGTACAGTGAAACAACGTGGGTTTATTTAAACCAAAGAGAGTCCTACAGTCTCCTAACACACTGCTTTTTTCTTGATTATCCACTTAAATCCACTTGATTTTTGACTTAAATAATTGGAAATTTTCTGAAAGGTTGGGACTTCTATTCTAGTGCCATGGTTCCTGCAGGGAAACAGAGAAACTATCCACAACCCCTCAGTGGAAATGTAAAAGCATCCCACTTTGTTGGATACGCTGACCCTGGCAGCCACCAGCGGGCTCAACGCCTGCTGAACTACCTTCCCATTACTCAAAAGAATAATTCCCAGCTCACGCATCAAAACTCAGCCACAGCAGATCTCCACTTCGGTCTCCCCATCTCCCGGCTAACATGATCTTTCCAAGAGACAGGCAAGTACAGCAAGACGAGCTATAGATAAACCTATAGGTGGCACTCTTGGCCTGACACAACACTGAAGGACCATGAAGCCCTGGTCCTCCTGTCCCTTAGAGGACAGAGGCCCGTGTCAGTTTAGAAACCCATTAAAAGCATTAATTCCACACAGCACTTTTAATTAACATTTTAGATTTTATTGTCAACACACCTAAAAACGGAAACCTATGTTCAAAACAATTATTTCTGAGAATATTGAAATACAAAATATTTCACACGGAAGTTTGTTATTGTAACACAAACAGAAATGAGACGTAGAATATGCCGATGTGTACCACGTGTGCTCTAAGTCACAAGTTTCAGAACTGTACCACTACAGAATTGTCACACAGGCCTGGAAAGTGAGCATTTGACTGTTTTTAGGTATCACCTCTGCATTTCTAGTATTACACATTTACTTGGAAACTTCTTAGCAGTGGACAGAAAACATGATAATTTTGTCTTCAAGGTTTGTTTCGAAAGCACCATGACAACAAACTGTTCAAACTACTTCCTTACAGAGGGAAGTCTAAACAGAGACAATTATTGCAGTTATGGCTTTTTAGGGGTAATGTTTATTATTATCTATGACAGGTTTGTGAATATACAATAACAAGCAAAATCAGTATTTCCTGGGTAGTTCTTCCAGGAAAGCAAAACCAGTGTTGACCACTTCAAATTTGTTCTTTTTATACCGAAGAAAGCAAACTCTTATACTCTATACAAAAAACCTTCCCTTCTTCTAGACTCTCTAAAACTAAATTAACCCAAACACACACGACTTCTTTATTGATTAGCAGCAAAGAAGTTCTGCCAACTTTACACAATAAATAGATTTCTGCTTAATTTAAATTTATTTCCAAAGGAGCGACATGACTAAATGAGTTGTCTCAGACAGTGACACACGTCTCACGCTCCATCACCAAGACCCTAAGCTTAGTCAGAAGGGGAGAGAGGAATGGAGCAAAGGGAAAGGAATGTCTGTTCTAAAACGACTGAGCGATTTATGCTGCACTTTGCTTTTCTCTTAAAGGTCCCAAAGAAAAGTTCTCTAAAGCTACCTCAAGGTTACTTCTCGCACAAGCAACTCGGTTCAAAATTCAATTTTGAACAGCATCTTTTCCTGAAAAACTGAGACATCCCTGCAGTCCAACACTTAATGACATTCCTGGCTTGAAACACCACATATTCATCACTCTCCTCCTCTCATCGTTTGCTTGATCGCTTTTCATGCTTATCCTTTGTGTGCTGGTTCCTGTTTCGGTGCCTCGGAGGAGAGTAGCTGACTCTCCTTCTGGACTGAAAGCTGGGTGTATATGGGTGAATTCTGCGTTTCTTTGGTTTTTCTTCTTTCCTGCTTTTGTTTGGTTCAGGCTCCTTACTGTCTTCCTTTTGCTCACGTTCCTGGTCTTGTTCTTTTTGAGACGGTAATGTGTTTTTGATGGTATTAATAAGAAATCTTTTATTTGTACCAGCAAGAGGACATTTCAACCTGTAAAGACATTGAACAGTGATCAAAAGACAAGATAAAAACATCCTGAAACAAGTCTGAGATTTTAACTTCAATAATTTTAAGACAGGTTTGTGCTTTTGGCTTTCCTTGCATGCCACCTAGTGTAAACTCTCAGTACAGAAAGATGCTCAAGGTTGTCTCCATTCTCCTTTTATCTCACTCTTTATAGGATGAAAATTATTTTATTTCAATACAGTGAAAATCCACATGGTTTTCACAAAGTAGTGCGTGCAGGGGGAAGCAGAGGATGACAATATCTAAGTTAAGCACTGTCAGCCTTAAAACATATTCAGGAATCAAATATTTAGTAGCATATTTTAAGTCATATTTAAAATGGTTTTCAAGATCACAAGCTACTAAAGTCAGCATTATTTAACAAACTGAGATATTTACAAAGTAAAAGATACACTTGCATGAATCCAAACAGCTGTAGCAATAAAACAGACACGAGACATACCAATTTTAAATTATATTTGGCCACCACCAAAGTATTTTATTTCTTTTTCTTAAACTGAAAGGATACTTATCCAACTCTTTTCCATTGCTTCTGACTTTCTCCTCTTGCAGCTTAACACTTCTGCACATAATTTATCAGATAATTTTAGTGAACCAGTACTCTACATTTTGTTTATCTTGTTGGTATCAGTTGTACACTACTTATTCCCAGTTTATCATCTCTTAAAGAATGGAATGAGAAAAAACAAGTTTGATTATATTCCTGCAGTTTATTTTGACAGCATTTTTGAGTCTGCATGCTAATGGAAAAGTTACAGGATTACTCCAAAAAAGCAGAGCTGTTGGAGACCACAGAGCCACTTACGCCATCGACTATGGAGTCAAAGAATCCTAACACCACAACGTTAAGATCATCTGTTCTAGTTGAATATTTTGCATAAGTGTAGAAACTATGTCTTATCCTGACCATTTAAAAACCTTTGACATCTCTGAATAATCAGAGGTACCAGAACAACAAGAAAATTGTAACGAAGATCACATCTGATTACTTACTGTGGTGTTTGCTTCAGGTCTGCCTACTAAGCATTACTGACAATTGTTCTTGTCCTAAATTCTCAAAAGACTTACGAGAGTCGTTTTAGAATTATACATTAAACAGCCACATTGTTTATTTCCGCTGGGTATTTCTTGATACATTTCTACAGCACAGCTAATTTTGGAGTTTTCTAAACTTTCTGCATATAAATCTACACTGTTTTCCTCGAACCGTGGTTCAAAAGAACTCATAAAAAAAGTCTAGATCTGTATCTAGTATTGCAGTTCTGTAAACAGTATTTATCCGTTAACTTCATTACTGAGTAAAAATACAAGGGTAATATACGTCAGTAGGGTTTCTACTTCAAGCTACAGCAGCTATGAACATGGTGCTGGACACACCGCAGCACAGGTTACACTCAAGATATAACACAAGACAGCGAACATTTAAGTCCTTTGTCTGTCCTACACCATCATTAAACTGTTGTAACCCAACATTTCCTACCGAGGAGAGCAGCTTTCTCTAGGCTGCATCCAGGCAAAAACTATTTCACATTTTTCTCCTTCCTCTTGCTTTTTCATAAGAGCTAATGCATTGATTAAGCACTAATATATATAGCCCCAGAATGAGACAATCTGCCCTAAATACACTCACCTTGCTGAAGTATTTATTTCTTTTTGGCGCTATGAGTGCTGCCTGAGCTATTCTAAGAAAGAAAAGTGATGAGAAATGCAGGGCTTCAGGATCAGATAAGAGATGCCATTAGTTCACCATCATACAGTGATAAAAGCGAGCCACTGGGCTTTCACGGAGCAGCAGTAAGTTATGGCCCCGAAGAGAAACCTCAGTCCTTAGTTTTATTGACCTCAGACTTCAACAAAGCAAATTCTGCCTTTAAGTCTTAGAGGAAATGAGAGGTATGGCACATGCTACGGTACACACACACACACGTGCGCGCGTAATGTTTACATACGTCCACGGTATATATGGAACTGTGAAGATGAAAAGTGAACTGTATTAATCCACTGATATCTTTCTTTGAGACTATTCCTAATGGTGAGAAAATTGTAAAATACTGCTACAGCTCACCTCCCAAAAACAAGCACTCCACAGATAAGTCCTGCACAACCCAAAATCTCTCCACTACGCAATGACAAAACAATCAACATTGCATTTTGAGCAAGAAAAAAAAAAAAGAGATTAAATCAGTTATTGTGAACACAGGTCAAATCTTAACTCTACTTGTGACATTTTAAGCCAACTTCTGTGGAATAACACAGAATTTCCAGCCAACACCTGTCATCAAGCAGCAGTGCAGGTCAGCACAGAAGCGGACCATACAAGGTCTTAACAGTAAAACGTGCTGACCCTAATTTAAGACCCTAGTGTACAGTGCCATGTGCCACAGCCTTTTCTCTACTGAGTAACTGGACACATCAAACACAGCCAGCCTCATCACACAGCATAAATCTGATCTTTCCAGGAAACAGAGTTCATTATGCATGAACTTACGAGTACCTTCCTACCACTTCCAAACTGCCATGGAAAATAACAGAAGAGTGACCGAAGGCCAAAAAACCAAAAAAGCAGCTAGAGGTTGTTTTGCCAAACCAACTAATTGAGGGTCTTATCCTTGCACTGGAGATGTCACAAAAGCGGATGCCTGGGATGACACTGCAAGCTTTTATGTATGGTCTTGGCAGCTGATACGTCTGGCAGGACTTTGGATGGGAACCTGTGCTCTGATCACAAGATTTTAACATATTTCCTTTGCAACCTCTGTCTGTACCCTGTTTCTCCTCCTTGTCACATTCAAATGAAAGAGACGTAGTGGAATCACATTGCAGTGTCTCTGCACAGTCACGCAACGCCCACTCAAAGACAAGATGCAATACAGCATTTCACAGTTCCCGGGCTCTCAAACTCTTCGGCCTCATCTTCATTATTTTGTATTCTGCAGTATTTCTGACTATCAGATTTGATATTGAGCAGAAAGCTATATATAGGAGTGAAAGCAATTTTAGGATTGCTTTGCAATAAGGCTAAAAATAATTTAATGCTTCCAACATTTATCTGCTTTTTGCAATTTCATCTGCTCTTACAATGCAGAGCTGAACAAACCATCCCAAAATATCTTGTTTTCCATGCCTTATTTTAGGTAAGCTTCTAAAGTAAGCCAAGAAGATTATACTCAGTTCAGCCTTAACTCACTTGCTACCAGCATCTTTGAACACCAGACATATACACTGGAGAGAAAAATAAAAAAAAGCCTCCAGAACTTGTTCACACAGTAGCTTTTGTGGCATTTTAATTGCCTTTTTCAATTAAAGCAGAACAACCCCTTAAAATAGGACCTAACTCCACCGCTAGAAGAAGCTTATGAATTATGTACATAGGACTGACAAAACCACTTAGGGAAAGCTGAGCTTTTAGCTTGATTTTACCTAGACACACAAGGGAAATCCCAATACTTTACAGCATTACTCCATCTGATGAATCTAATAGTTTCAAATGTTCTTACACTATTTGTCCAGAACTTCCCATCCTGGATCCTGCTGGCCCTTCAATTATTAACTTTCCAACAGCTGCTCTCATGTATTTTCTCACCTCAGAAGTTCCAACATCACTGAGACTTAGCCACAGATTTTCCTCTTTGATCAACATTTCCAAGATTAAGACACCTTGTGAAGTAAATCCTCCATTACCCTTCTCTAACACATTTTCTTACTTGTGATTAGCTCCACTAATGCTTGAACCAGACACACCATCCACAGGATCTACATCATGTGGTATCATAAGGATGTAGGAGACCCTTAACTAGAATCACTACAGCCACAGAGAACATACAAAACCAGCATTGCAGTAACTAGAAATACTGCAGTGTTGAGAGCAAGAATCTTGAGAACATCCAAGGAACAAGTCAATACTTGAAAGCAAATAAAGAAAGATCTACAAATACAAATATCCAGTACTTCTTGGATTAATTTGCCATGGACCTAGATACTGCCTATCCAGTCCTGAGAGCACGGAGGCCTATGGGCTCAGACTCTTTACCAACTGGGAGCTCACGCAGCCCAATGACAGTTGCTCCATGTCCAGAGAGTCTCAGATAATTTCCTTTCCTGCATACACTCTTGCCTGATACCACTGCCAACCTCCCTGTTTGGGACAACCCTTTCTTCTACTAGCATCTAATCCCTACGGGTTGCAACGCCTACCCATGTCATCCACAGCAAACTTGTAAGACAACATAACACTGGCAAAACATTCCCAAACTGGACAAAATGCTAGCAACATTGTCCCATATTTCGAGGCCAAGTCTTCATATCAGACTGTGGGCTAAAGGATGATTGCATGGTACATTTCTTCTGTACCTGTCAGCTATGCCAGCTTGGACACTTGCAACTGAGGCTCAAACGGCCACTGACTATGCATCTCACGAGGAGACAGTAAAAAGTTAGGTAGGGGTGCTTGGGGAAATGCACTTGAGCTATGGAGAACTAATGACTCTGGATAGCAATGGAGCAGTGGCTTGGAACCTGAAAGCAGTCCCAAAACCCTGTTCAGAGGCTTGCTGGCTAAGGTTTTGCTTCCATCAACACACACTTGGAGACACTACTGCTTTGTAATGGTATGTACAACACCCAAGAACGCCACCTCCACACATACCTCCCTTGAACCAATTCCTGTAGAATGCCACTGACTCCAGAAATGTATTTCCCAGAATCCAACAGCTGCTGGAGATCAACATAAACTGGAATCAGCAAAGTATGAGCAGTAGCAGCCTCTGCTTCTCCTTACCCAAAGACAGATGGCAGAACAAATCTTTTCTTCATAGGCCGAGTTGCTTCAACTATCGGGTTCCAATGGAGGATTGATGACCTTACACTAGATGTTTCCAGGGTTTGTACATCTCTGCTCCGGGACTCCTCTGACAAAGGGCTGAGGAAATCCCAGAAGTCCTCATGAAACACACCTGTAAGCATTTTGAATTTGGCAAGGAAGGAAGGTTTTGTGCTTTACTTGTTAAGACTGTGCTTTTAGACAAGTTGGCGATTACCTTGTCTCTGCTTCTACCAGTTACGCTATCCTGAATTAGGTCTACTAACGCACATTTTCATGAACTAACTTTTCTGCTCGTTTCATTTGGTATCCACAAAGCTCAGAGCAGCAGTCACCTTCCTCTCAGTACTTTAGAGCTGCAAGGTTACATGTCAGTCCTAGATCTAATAAGCCCTTCAGAACTTACTTCATTTTGCTGGAGTGTCTTACTGGTTACCTTGTCTCACAGGTGTATATGCAATACCTTGTTGTTGGGCCAGTTCAGAAAGATCAAAACAGCACAATGGGGCATGAAAAATATTAAAGGGAAGACAGTAGTGGCAACCTCTGTCTGCTGTTTTGTCTCTTGGGCTTGCACAACTAGACACCAAAGGCAGTCAAAACTGGCAGTCTACCTACAGGTGGCTTTATAGCTTCTTTACGGCCACACACACCAGCTGTACACTAGCCTACGCCAAACTGTGGCAGCAGATTTGTGATAAATGGGATTACTAACAGTCTCCCCAAGGATAAATTCAGAGAGGGAAAAATCCCTGGAGAAGCACCATCTAAAAAAAAAATATTTAAAAAAATCATTTCTGAGTGCAGGATATCCTGAGCTGCAGACTACCCAAAGCTGGGATAGCACCTTGAGGAAGTAATGCTACTTTCTCGTACTTTTCTTCCTCCGTTTCTGAGCTACTGGTATCGGCCACTGATGGAGACATGGCACCACAGAGATGGGTCCTTTGTGTGACCCAGTATAACTATTCACATGTTTATCGGTGATTGAAAGGATCTTTACTTCAACAGTCTCAATTCAGGTATCACCACACCAATGCCTATGACAATAGTCTTCCTCCACCTGAAGCCTTCTTGACAATCCTCTCCTCCTACAACTTTAACACAGCCCTGGCCTAGACAGACACTATTTTACTTTAGTGCAATCTGCAGCTGTTCTGAAGAACAGGTCACCCTTGGATATCCCCTCCTCTGGCAGGTCTTGGGCATCAGGCTTCAGCAAACTCTACATTACCCCGAGCTCATCATCACAACCAGCTCAGCAGGACCACTGCTCTCTTACATATTAGGAATAAGAAGTAGCCAGAGCCAGGAGCTGAAGCCCATACACGCTCCTGGCAGGTATTCCAGACCGCAGAAGGGGCAGCGAAGTTGCACAGGGACACTTGGTTATCTCCCAACAGAAATCTTTAGTCTCCACACCTTGAATTAACTTGCAAATTCGCGGTAACTGGATGTATGCAACACTTCACGGTGCTAATTATCTGCCCGGGTTTACCTGGCCATTTGGCAAGGCTGACAGGGTAAAAGCATGCTCTGTCAGTATAGCTATAACCACTCTAGGGGATTAAAACAATTTTAGTTTTAACATAACGGGTATAAACTGCATCCCTAGCAGAAATACTGGGTAAAGTATATACAAAAATGCCAAAATTCTTTAGAAAATATAAAGGATGAACTTTTTTCAGCAAGACGCTATTTTAATCTCTTCAGAGGTACCAAAACAAACACATTCGAAAAATCAGCTGAGAACTCCATTAACCATGGAGGCTTATCTTTTACTACTGTTGGTGGAGGAAGTCAAACCTTATCTACAAATGAGTTTAACCCAGTCAACTGGTGCACTACTTGTGTGAACATCCCTAGATCCGATAGCTTATCAGTCATACCCATTATTTTAAGATGAATGACTCTTCTCAGCATGTTATTACTTCTTTAATTAAAGTTACATGCATTACATTCCATGACAGTCTAGCTGTAAAAACTGAAATACTGTATGGAAGAATTAATACTGTATTTCACTTAAGATTTAAATACTGTGATTCTTTTCCCACTTGCTATACACATTAGCCCCTGGGGTTTAGGAGTTCTTTTAGTATTAAAAAATACCTCCCTCCAAAACTGAACTATACTTTGAATTCACTTTTGGCTGTAATTTACACATGGATTCTCTACTAGAGGATCATTTAATATTTTTATTGTTTTAAGGGTTTAGGTTTCCTTGTCAGGCTATGAACTCTTTTAACTTAAACAGAATCTAACCTAGTAACATGTGGCCAGTATATAAGTACACACACACACACACTGAAGCTACCCAGCATTTTAAAGATTCACGAGGCTCCAATTCAAAGTTTGCAATTCCATCTACTATAAGGAAATGCTATTATAGAAGGTACTCCCAGTTTTTCAATTGCTTTGACTTCAGCACATTCAGTCAGGCAATTTCATACAGGGAGAATTTACTTCAACTTCTTTCTTATCTTGACTAAAATTTCTGCCCAGACAAATTAATACCTAGATGAAGACAAATTACTTAAACATGAAGCAAAGGCAGAGACTTCTGTCACGCATTAAATGTAAAATTTATTTTGGCATCAGTCATAGCATTCATTTCCTCTTGGCACAACTTACCAACCCATAGCTCCCATTGTTTCAGCTCTGGTTCTCCCACGTTTTGCCTCTTTAAGTAACTCTTCCACAGCCTTCCTAAATATGAAGAAAAGAAAAAAGTTACCACTTGCAGAACACAAGAACTTGCCACTTCATGCACTTACGTAAAGGAAGTGGAGAGCTTCTTCACTGTAATGAATTAAGCAATAAAGAGGCTACAAAAATCACCTTGACTTACTTATTAATTCAGATCCCCATGCACCAAGATTAAAGGAAACATTTTGACATATTAAAAGCAATTAAAGCTGTTGCAAAAACAATTGCAATACTAACTGAAGAGTAGAAATAAGGCATGCAAAACTGGTATACTACACTGAAATGACCCTTGGGAATGTTCTTCCCTGCTGTCACTTCATTTAGGTTCTTCCTAAAGGCTTTCAACCACAGCAGACCTATTTTGAGCACAAGTTAAACATGACCAGTGAAATAGCAAGCAGTCAGATGACAGTAAAATCACTGCGACTATCAGTTGTCAAACTGCACTAGCTTTGTGTAACAGTGAAAGAAAAGAGCTCATCTTTGTGACTATGATCCACCACCATCCAAAATTACTAACCTTTACCTTATTATCATCTTCTAGAACAAACTGGCCAGACTAACACTAAAGCAATTATATAACAATGATCACATAAAAAGTCACTGAAGAGTGTGATTTATGCAAATTATAGGTAATTTCTGCAACATCAGTCTTTCAGTTCTCTTTACAAATTAATTTCAATGTCAAATAAAACTTAAGTAACTGCTCTACAGTACACGGTTGAAGTTAATGGGAAAACCAATGAAAGGATAATGTGAGCCATTTATTATATAAATTGAATGCATAAACCAACAATTTGGTTAGTTAACTGTAACCAACTATATACTCCAACCAAAACCAACCACAATACAGAAAAGGAAAGCTATGCACCTGGCTGTAACATCCAGTATATGAAGCTAAGCATTAACAATACTGACATGGGTAAGACTGAAGGCTTGAGGAACTGAAGATAGGAGGTAATAAAGAGGGTGTTTAGTGTTCAGGTGTCCCAGCTATAATATGCCAGAATAGCTGCTGGTATTTCAACTACATGAGCAACACAATCATCATCTTGATAGTACAAATGTGTGTATAGACTGTGCAAAAAAGGTAACTGCCAACAGACTTCAACTCAAACTTCAAGGATGTCATGTCCCATCATGTTGTTACAGTGTTGTCAGCATAACAGGATTTTGCTACTTTGCCACAGATTAAATGGCAATTTAATCAATTTTGTTGTCAAGCCAAACTTGAGACTAGAGAAGTCAATAGTCATCATATAACAGCAGAAGCAGGTCTGAAGAAAAGTAAACCATTTATATGGCAGGCCCATGTGAAGACCCAGCAAGTTCATGCTGGGCTCTAAACATGTAACAGGGGGCTTTTTTACCATTTAGGTTATTCAAGTCTACACAGACAACACAAGAGGTCTTAGCTTTAAATGCATACACTGCATGTGCATAAGAGGGAATGAAAACAAGCAGTACAGAATTTCCTTCAGCAGCTAATGAGAAAACGTTATGCTGTTACACAGCAGTCTACATCTGTCAGTCTAGATCTAACCTTCTTCAGTTTGTTATGGCCTTAACATAAGCCTCTACTAGTTCCCTTTACATTTGTGATGGTGGATTTGTTCATTCCTTAGGATAGGCTGGTGACATTTTACAGACACACTTCTTCTGTCTGTATTGCTTTTGGGCAGCTTTGGTTTTCCCTGGCAACAGAAAACAAATTGATACTAAATGAGTACAAGTGAAATGTACACTAAGGTGTAGCTACTCTTCCTACAGCTACTCTGCAGTTCTGCCTCAATGTAGTTTTAATATTTTATACTTACAACTAGCTATCATGGAACTACTTTCTCACTTTATAGTAATTTCCAGCAAGCAGTACTTTAGCTAAAGATTCTTAAACAAGCCTCCAGAATTGGTCACAGTTCTCAAAACAACATATAAATTATCCTTGATCAACTTTTATATATCTCTCTCTATATATGCCTTTGTTCCAAGGGGAAGCGATTCCATCCAGCATAAGCTGAGGTCTGTGCCAGATGGACATGCAAATACTCACAGGTCATAACTTACTTCTTTTGAGAGTTTGCATTTGAAGGGCTTTGCAAAGGAAAGCATCCAAGACTTCCACAGAAAACATAGCAGACAAACGCACAAAAAATTTTAGTATTGCTCCTCCGTGCACTAGTCTATTAATGGCACGTTGGTTTACGGCTCCTCACAGAAGTCTTTCTCTCTCTCATATAAAGTTACTAATATGATCTCAGTAGCAGCTGGGCTTGGGGTACTTCGAATCCTTTTTTAAGCATATCTCTGATTGAGAGGACATGTTGCATATCCCGTCACAGGACAGGCATTCATGGACACTGCGTATCTGCCCAGGTAAGCTGTCACCTTTGGAGATACCTGCACCCAGATTCTAAGTACAGTGTCAGCAGCCTTGTCAGCTACTGCCACCTTCCCAGGTAGGAGCAGTCGGGTGTATGGGACGGCTACTGCCAACAACAACAAAAAGGGTAAAAAACCACAGGCTCTACCACTAGAACATGGGAGATGTTGCATGCACAGGTCTCCATGAAATTATGGCAAAGTTTATTTTTTTGTCCAGACCCAGAATTTGCTATCTGAGCAGCCTGAGCTAGCTTATAGTGATGACAGCAGGAACATGTGGCCTTTATAAAAGCTTGTCCTGAGCCTTCAAACAGCAATGTCAGATGAAGGGAAAGAAAGAAGAAGAAAAAAAAAAGCATCTGACTTTTACTTACCACAACTAACCAAATTTAGTGATTCTGTTTTGAGAAACCTGACTAGGGGGCAGATGAAAAGCCACTATATCTTTCATTATTTTATAATTAGAATCATAAACCAAAGTATCTGAGCTACAAAGCACTAATAAAATACACACATACATTTTAAACAGCTATGATTCAGTTTTAGGGAAAACATCACAATAAATTCATATGGTGACATCAATTCTATTAACTTAAGTAGGAATTATAAGCCAATAAGTATTTGAGACTTTTTTTTCCTCTGTTTATATCAGAGATCAGACTGACTCTTAGCAGACTTATAAGTTGACATCTTCCTTTCTTATCAAACACTGTTTCCTAATACTGGTCTTTCAACATCACCCTTATTCACTGCACCTTTACAAAGCCCTTTTGACGTGCACAGACAAATGGAAAAATGCTCAGATCCTCTTTGAAATCATGCGTTTCCACTCACTGAACTTATATCCTCTACACAAGTAAGCCAAACGCTTAGAAGCTATGCAAACAAGGTTTTTACATTTGCTTTTACAGGCCTCTTGGGACTCCACATTCCTCACTGTCTTCATTTTTACAGCTTGGTTACAATACAAACAGTCCTGTGGCTGCCAGCTCCAGCTTCAAGAGTAGCAGCATGAGCAAAGGGAACGCAGCACACAACTTTCACACAAGAACCACCCAAATACCAGGGGACTGATAGCAGGGAAAATTAGGGACAGGAGCGTATTTAAGAACACTGATTCTGGCATCTTTTATAACAAGCACCACTTAGGATTGCCACAGCAAGATTTTTCTGAGCAAACAAGCTTAGCTGCAGAATTACAGTAACATGAAGATATAAGCAGTGATATTTTTATCTTCAAGAGTATGGCCCAAGATCTATTTACATTTCTGAGGGATTAGATTTTTTCCTCTGTATTCCAAGGTTACAGGCAAAGCTCCCGTTGCATAAATCCTAACAACTTGCATCATGAATACACATGCCCAAAGAGGGGGAGAACATTAAAAGCTCCAAAGCCAGGCAAAACCAGTTATTTTCTATTCCTTGTTCAGGGAAAGAGCTTCATTGTTTTTTCCAAAAGATCAAATAGACAGACTGAAAAATGAATAATCGGTAATAAAGAGGTATGTCTGATGCAGTTATGGGCAATGAAAACACCGTGCCATTACAGAGACCACCCAATGTTTGTAATTATAGACCACTCTGTCAGGAGCAGACATGCTGGATCTGACAGCCAAGAAGACAGGCAGCCACAGCTCCACGCCCAGGTCCAACCAACAGTAACGCTGGAAATCCACTCCCAGCAGGCAGACACACACACACCACACGTATGCACCACTGGCCACGCCGATCACAGACAGACACACAAAGTGCTCACACCAACAGCTTCATCCTGCCCTTCTCTCTGGGCAGGTGTAGGAGCCCCCAGGCCTTCAGCCCAACTCCAGTTGCTGGCACAGACCGTCGCACACAGCTGGCTGGGACTTCCTGGTCCCCCACTACCCAACCCCACTGGTCTTGCCCATGGAGACACACAGGCACACACACGTGTCTTGCCCCCGGAGAGCCCCTGACCCTACAGTAGCTCCAGGCAGCTGCTCCCATAGTCTTGCTCTTAGAGACACACACTCAGCTCCCACCTTAATTCACCCACTCACCAGCTGATCCAGCTTGATCTTCACTAGTGGCCACATGCTCCCTCATGCACCCACACTTTCTCCATTACTGCAGCACAGATAAATAGGTCCCCAGTCCCACTCTAGTGGCTGACACTTGGTTTTACTCATTCCATGAAGTGTGCCCAGCTGCTGGCACCTACTCTCCAGCCCAGGGTCCCAGCCCAACTGCTGGCATCCAGACCTGAGCTTGTTCCAGCTTCTGGCAGTGTGGACACATGGTCCTTCTGACCCACGGTTTGACTCTAGTTGCTAGCGCTGAGACGTACACCCTCAAATACAGTCCCTCACCCGAGAAAGAGTTAGAAAGGAATTCAACAGGAAGACAGGACAGACTGCGCTGACCAGGCACAGGGCACAGCCAGTGTACCAACCAGCAGCCCATTCACATACAACCAGACCTTTGTATCCCCTTATTCCTCTATTTTCCCACTCTTGCTTCTCACAAAATCACCTGAACCCATCCCTTTCCCCATCTTTGGTTCCTCTCCTACACATCCCATAATAAGCCTTATACAATCTCAAAATGTTCTTCTCCTGCATCCCATAATGCGTTCCACACCCCTAGGCAGCAACTCCCTTAAGTCACAAAGGCGCTCCAGCACTGACTCATCTTGATGGGTGTCATGCCTGGAGGCCAAGGCTGTCCCTCCCTTCTCTGGGAGGGACCCAGAGAAGATGTTCATTTCTCCAAATCCTTACTGTGGGTTCCCACCTGCCAGTGTGTCTCTGTATTCTGCTGGGCTCCTGGAAATGGACCTCTGATGGGCTGGTGGCTCCTGGGATGGAGCTGGGAGAAGCCAGAGCTGGGCACTATTTGGGCTACCCCATCCACCATGGTCTCTCTTTAGTCCACACTGTGGGTGTGCCCAGGAGCTTTTGGCACACAACCTAAAAAACTGTGCCATCTCCACCCACGCCATCATCTCACTAAAGATCCCAATGTGAACTCTAATGAAAATATATCTACTGGAATTGCTTCACAGCACGCAATCGGCTACAGCAGTACACCGCCATGGAGCAGGAGGGCAGCGTTCCTATTCAACATCTCCCAGAGTCAGCCAAGTGACATCTTTATCAAACATATCTTCATAAAAGACCTTCACAGCATTAATAACTGCTTGCAGTCTATACCACTACTATTCAAGCTCAAAAGCCAGGCTTCTCGGCTACTGTGATTCCCAAAATCATGCTCAAACCTACCTCCTGAGGCACTCTAGGTCCTGAGAGCAAGCTGCATGCCTTGGAAAAAAATTAGCAGTTTTTTAAATCCATTTTCTCAAAGTAGTTTTATGCTGACTGTAGAACTTATTTTTAACCATACATGGGACTGGAAATAGAAGTGGATGTTGGTGTTCTGATTACATCTGAATAATTAATATCAAGACCTTCGGTCACATAAAGGACTAAAGATACTGCCTTCTACAATAAAGGAATGATAATGAAGGACAGTGTTACTTAATAACTCCTGTGAGCTGGTCTATCCTATCTGCTCACACTAAGAAAACTGATGAAAAGGAATGAAGCCTAAGCCACAACATAAGGACCAAGAATGAAAAAAATATTCCACATACTTCCTAGCATTTGTTCAAAGGCAAAGACACTCCACATCAGGCATGTAAATGCTCTCATTCTTTGTTGATCAAGTTTCATACCTATTTAAATATTCTATTTGTCAGTCCCCTGAGTGCTATTTGCAGCACATTTCTGTGCTGATATTCTCACCAGCTTGAGTAGGGAACATACCACTCCATTTCAAGCACCCATTTCAGTTTGCAGACCACTTTTTTTTTTGGCCATGAATATGGGAAAGAATGGCATACTGATTCCTGACACTTCAATTTTAACTGTTAAAAACAACAGTAAGAACTATCAATTAATTTCTCCAAGGAACAAAGCTTACTTGTTAAAAAGTGTAATTGGGATGCCTGTGCAGCAAAAATATTAGACTACTGATTCTCAACTCAACTACAGGCTTCTTGTTACACAATTATAGTGTTCCTTGTGACTCAGAGCAGTATCTCCTTAGGAAACACTTAATTCCAAGTAAGTGATGCTCCAAAAAAGCTTGGTAGGCACTTCTAATACGGTATAAATATTTCACAACCTTGGATACCATAGGTGTTGAAAGACAGAAGGGATTAGGGAAGAACTTGGACACACAGTATAACAAAGCCACTTCCTTTATATTCTCAGTGAAACAATGTATTTTCTGTGCTTCAAACACAGAACAACCATGAAACAATTTAGGAAGGGGATAGGAAAAAAGTTTTTTTTGCACAGGGATGAAAATGGTGACCTCTGTAACTTCTCAAAGGATATTTAGTTGAATTTAAGTACAAAAAGCAAGTACACGTGCTTGCAGGGGAAACAAACTAAGCAGTTCCTAGTAGCTGACGTATAACCTTTCTTTTCTTACTCACTCTTGGATTATATCCTCACAATACCATGAATTATATAGTAGCAGAATTTAGCCTAGAATTTTCTTAAAATCACACTATATCTCAAGACTCTGGGTCTTCACTGATGTACCAGCAAGTTCACATGAAAAAACAGCAATTCATACTTCCAACAGAGGTTATTGGATGAGATGGAGCAGAGGAAGTAATTCAGTAGAATGCAGCAAACATTACTACTTTACACACCTGCGGTATTTACAGCTTTTAGAGTTTTAGAATCCAGAGTACACAACAGCCACACAGTAACTTGCGAGTTAGTATTCAGCTTCCGTAGCGACTATCACTTCCTATTAAAGTGAGGAAAACACCAAATGCAAGGTCAAGTGAGAGTCAAACAGAGTGAAACTGAAAAATAACAGCCAGAAAATGTGGCAGTAAAGATGAAATAGAAGAAGCAAGATGAAGAGACCTCTCCTTAGATAATAACAAAAAAAATAGGGCGACTGACTTGTCTTAACAGATCACCGTTTGGAACGCTGGGACACAAAATTCACTCCAGACCTGAAAAAACATGCACAATAACGTGCACTTCTTTTCCCCTTCTGTGGTAAATTAAATAAAACCCACACATAGATAAACCTTAAGCTGTTATTTAAGACTTGTGCATTGCAATACAAGCCTGAATTCAGAGACACACTATTGAAAATACGCCAAACCCCCCAATTTTTAAACTCTAAAACTTACCTAAAATAGTTACCACTGTGGCAACAGAACAGAAATGCCATTATTTGCATGTTAAAGCCATATTATAAAGAGCCTAAAAATTATAAACCCTAACTCCCATCACTGTACTACTCACAGGAAGTATGATCAACAGGTCATTGAATATGATACTAAGGAGTAATGTCTGTAAACCAAAGGATAAAGAAAGGTCCGTATTAGACTCTTGAAGACTGTACAGGGAAGCATATTTAGAGTAAGAAATACCTAAGTATGAGATCTAAATGCATATACCATGAACTGAATTCAGGGGGCTACTAGCAAAGCGTGCTGTTAAGCACTCTGAAGGTATGAAAAAGTAACTTATGACAAGTGGATCCAGGACAGAAAGTGATTATCACCAAGTATGCTACATTGTACTTACGATGTGTTCAGAGCTGATTAAACACATACAGAGGTGAACGGCAGCACGGGTTGAAGACACCAGACAGCTAAACCCTACCGTGTACCACTTGTTAAGCAATACTGAGCTTCATCCCCATTACCTACCACGCTGCCATGAAAAAGGAATAGCAAATCCTAACTCAGACCGAAGCTATGAGGCTGGATAAAACTTCCAATCTGGTTCCTAAGAAGGAGAGCGCCACGACGAGCCGGTGGAGCAGACAGCTGTAGCTGGTGAGTGAGTGGATATGCCCTGAACTGCCCGAGGGACCCCAAGTCCCCAGCACGGCAATAACAGCCAGAAGACAGACAGCATGGCAGGGTTCAACACACTATGAATGAAAAAGGCTTAAGTTTGGAATGGCACGAGTAAAAATAACATTCATGCATATATAGAAAGAAGCTTTAATTATTAAACTGATGATCCGAGAGCAGAAGTAGCTTACTGAGCATTAAAGGCCTCTTAGAAAGCATTATGCTCTCTAGCCTTTCCACCACTCCGGTGCTATTGCTTTTGTCTCATTTAAAACACTTGCCCATTACTTTGCATAAGCACTCTCAGACACATTTTCTTAGAAGTTAAGGGAGAGACCCATGAGGAGAACAGTTCAGAAAGCCTCTGGTTATCACTTCGCTGTAATAGTTTTTTGAAACATCCATAAAAGTGCAGTTACTCACAAGCAAGCTTGCAAGAAAAAAAGGATCACTATCCAAAAAAATCTGTGATCTATACACCTAAATTCAGGTGACCTGAATAGAAATAATAGACCTAAAGTCTATTTCTAAGGCAAAAGTAAGAGGCTCGCTGTGACTGAGTATCCAAATACAGAAATATACATTTTAATCCTCAGTGCTTGCTTGGGAACACTATAACTCAGTACACAGAGAAATGAATCCTCTCGTCCTAATGAAAGGCAAAGTAGAAAGCAAGGTTTGGGGTTTGGGTTTTTTTTTAACGACAAAATACCTGCCAAACATTTTGTATTATTCCATACAAGAAGCAGGACAATTTTAACAATTAGTCAACTGGCATATCTCCAGTGCTGAAAACTGAAATTTGTAAGAAGAGAATCTTTTTTATTTTACCACGTACGCCTACCAAATTATAATGGAAACTTCGTTTCCATCTCGTTTCTAAATGGTACCAGCACGCATCACAAGAATAGATGATTTATTTTTTTTTTTAAGGAATGGATTTTCCCCATCACATAGGAAGATTTCTTTATTTTCTACCGCAACCCCCTCTGCGAAGGCCCCAAAGTTTTGTCCCCCTCCAGGCTGCGCACCCCTCGGGGCCACCCTCACGGCAGGCGGGGGGGCCGCGGGCCGGGCCGGCCCCGGGGCCCTCCTCTCCACCAGGGACCACCCGCTGCCTCCCGCCGAGACCCGGCCGCCGGGAGAGCCCGGCCCACGGCCGGGGCCAGCTCCAGGGAGCAGCGCTAGGCCCCAGCCGCCCGCCCAGGGCTCCGCACACCCGGGCCTTGCGGGGCGGGAGGCGACTTCGGGCCCTGCTCGGCGGAGAGGCCCCGCCGAGGCCGTGACCTCCCGGGGCCGCTCAGCCGCCCCCCTCCCCGCCCCTCACCTCTCCAGCTCCGGGTCCTCCTCCATGGCGGCGCCCGCTCTCCCCCCGCGCTGCGGCCCGGCGCTCCTCAGGCGAAGGCCAGCGCCATGCCCCGCTCCCGGCCCGGCTCGGGGCGGAGCTCACCGCCGGGGCAGGCGCAGAGGACGGCGAGGACCCCGGTGGGGAGGAGCCGAGGCGGTGCGAGCCGGGCCGCCGCCGCCACACCCCGACGGGCACCTGCGGCCACCGGTGTCCCCCCCGTCCCAGGGGAGAGCGGGGGCGAAAGCTATGCGCTGCATGGCGGCGGCACCCACCACACACCTCCGCCCCGGCGGCGGGAGCGCTGCGGACCCTGCGCTGGGGGAAGGAGGCGTGTGGCGGTCACCGTCCGTGGCTGAGGGGGAGCGGGCTGGGCCGCAGCAGCAGGGAGGCGGGAGCGGGGTTCCTGTTTACGGGAAACAGTGCTTTCAGAGAGGTTGTCTTTGTCACCAAACCTGTCTCAAAACTCTAACTACAGTAC
>JAOXJK010000001.1:189299432-189315314 GCA_025774025.1 Xenus cinereus
AGACCGAGAGGAAGGGAGGTTGCCGCCGCCAGCTGGGCCGCTCTCCCCCTCGCCGGAGGTGCCGGGGGCTCCGCCAGTCCCCTCAGCGCGTCCCCACGAAGGTGATCTACGGGCTTCGGTGCTGAGGGACCCGCCCTAAAGGCGGCTTGGGTTTTTTTTGGGGGGGAGGGTCCCCAAGTGACACCTCTGCTGCTGCGGTGTGTGGCTTTATTCAAGGAGCTGCTGGCTGAAAAAGGAGTGGAATTCCCGCCTGCGGGGGAGGCAGAAGAACAGCTGCGGGAGCGGGTTTCAGGTTATGTGTTTTACAGAGGAAACTCGGGGCTGTGTGTAAAATAAAAACATTAAAACTCTGTAGTTGGCAGCTATTTCAAAGTGTTAATTCTAGCTCTCAGTGCTCTTGACCCAGGGTTTCCCTTTGTTCCCCCCCCATTTATTAAGTCTTATCACTGAAAACGTGGTTTAAAAACTTAAAGGCTTGTGTCTCTTAGACTTTATCAAGGCATGCTTTATCAGCGCTCTTGACAGAATATTACTACTCGGTCAGCTAATTGAGAAAGCAATTGCTGGAGCTGTGCTAGTGACAAATCTGACAGTCCCTTGTGACTTTTCTTACCATGTTCCTAATGCATAGCGCTGATTGTTTACTTCTGTAGAAATCCACTATTAAGTACCCCTGAGCTTCGTTTAATTCCTTTTTTAATTACACGATATTGTGGGTTCTTTTTTGTCTCTCTGTGCAAAGTAAAAAATGTCTGTTAGGGATTAACTTTGTGGTTCAATTTAAAGTCTCTGGAAATAAATTTCGAATCATAAATGGAGTTGAGCTTTTGTTCAAGAGAGAAACTGTTCTGAGCTATGCTCTCATTAAATAAATACTTTGAATCACCGATTTTTTTTTATTTTTTTAATTTTTTTTACTTCTCTACCCAATTCCTTTTGGCTTCTCTATGCTTTATTCTAAGCTGCAATCCAGCAGCAGATCAAGGAGGCTTAGGAAGAAACATCAGATGGTTTTGGTTAGTGTCCCTACCACTTGGAAAATAAACACGTTAGTACCATATGCTGCCTTGACTTTATTGAATCAAATTTCCTCAAAATGGAAATAGGGTATGTCAGTGTACTTGCTAGAACCATGTAACTTAATAGGGTCCTTTATCATTTACTCTTTTTGGTTGGGTTTTTGGGGGCTTTTTTGGTGTTTTTTTTTTTTTTTGAAAGATCAGCTCGCTGAGGGAGGAATCCCCTTTCTTGAACACAGTGCTATATAAAATCATTAACTCTAAATTCAGCAGGCTGCAAAGAACACCATTGTGCCCAGTTAGATTTTATTTTTTTAAAAAATAAAATGAGTCTGTAATCTTATGTTTTAAAGTGCTTGTGTTATTACAATTTGAAAATCTCTGGATATTACAAAAAAAAAAAAGGCATAATTTTAAAATGAGAGTTTTCAGTACTGAATTTCTAACTATACTAACCTTCAACTCTGCCTAGTGACTTCAGTAAGAGGTAGCCCAGGGCCTTGGACTCAGGTCTGTGATTTGCAAACACAGCATGATTTCCTAACACAGGATTCAAATCTTCTATTTAAAAAAATATAAAATAAATAAAGATTGAGCTACAATCTAGGGATGAAACTTTGCAAGAGGAATGTAAGCTGGTGATTGGGTGGAAAAGTGCCATTCTCTTGAGACAAGTGGGTTGGGTTAAAAAATAAGCTTACTACAAGCTGTCAAGCGTAATTACAAAAATGTTGGCTTTGCCATTGCAAGCTTTGGCATTTGTTGGGAGTTTGCTCTCATGGAAGCACTGATGACCTCAATGAAACTTTGTTTTTTCATAAGGATTCACCTGCACTGAGCAGCCTGTCAGTCTCAATCTTGGTATATTTTTATGGGCCTGTACCACTAAAAACCAGCAGAAGTTTGTTACCTTCTAGTTAAATCTGTCTACTTGAAAATACTTCAAATTACCCCCTCTTTTTTCACTCCGTTTTTCTGTACTCTTTAAAAAGGTCTTAATGTACTTGGAAGCCACTGTGAAGTGATACCAACAATATTAAAGTGACATGTGTAAGGATATGATGTGTACTAGCCATAGGATTAATATAAATTAATGTCATAAATCAGCAAGATGCTGCTTATTTAAAGAGCTGTTAGATATTAAGACCTGTAACTAATAAGAAAATACCCTTCATTAAAGTGCTCCCTGGTGTAAAAGGCACCAGAAGAAACTGGTTGCCTGTTTGTTACGGCAGTGGCTTGTCTCTGATGTTTGAAAATTTTTTGCTGATTTACTTTGCAGAAGTAATTTTAATGTGACCCCATTGACTTGCATGCTGCTTAATTGCTTTATTAGGTCAATGAAGTTCGTTGTTTAGAAATTGTTATGCCTTTTGAAGATGCAAATCTCTTAAATATCAGTATTAAATTATGTAATGGTTGGGTCATGATGTCTGCGGAGCAATAAAAAATAATAACGTTGTGGTGCGTGCTTTTTGTTTTTTATGGCCCCAATTCTGTCGATGTTTGCGCTTACATATGTTTAATTTTAAACACCCAAGTATTTATTTTGGAATTAGTAGGTCTGTTCTTAGGCTTAATGTTAAGCCTGCATGTAAATGTTTTCGGGGTCAGGATTTATGTTCGCAAAGTTCACAGGATAAACCTGTCATGTGTTTTCATACTGGCTGTTGTGTGTTCTGCATGAGATAATGTAGGTAGCCAACTTCTGCTTTGGATCTGGATGCTCCCAGCCCGGCTGCCACGTTACAGTGCTTGTGCAGAGCTGACTCCATCCTTGCAGTGCGCTTTGCAACACTACGGGCATCTCCTTTATTTCTAAAGCATTGTTACTGGTATAAACGCGCATAGATGTCAATCCTTCCCGCTTATTTCAATGCTTATTTCAATTGACGGTAGTTTTACAAGTAATTTGGGGACTGGAAGAGGAGGGGGCTGTCTCTTGCTGAGTCTCACACTGAGCCATGCATGAGATGGTGAAAACAAAAGCTTAAGGATGCAGTTGTTTGATATAAAATCAGGTAACTTGTGAACATGCAAGATTTTAATTTGTTTTGCGTTTCTGTGACTTTTCCACTGGGTTCTAATTTTCTTTAAAAAATGGAACCTTGGTGGTAACATAGCTCAATATTTGCAGCCTCATTTTTGTTTTAAGTAAGTTGTGATGTTGCTCTGGGGTTGTGGTATTTTGTTAAGAATGTCTAGAATTTTCTTCCTGTCATCGCAGCAAAGCAGACCAAATTGGGTAAAAAAGTAATTGTGAGGTTATAAATGTGTCAGCTCAATATAGAAGTTAATTTTTGCCGAGACAGAGTTGGTTTACTTTGGGATGGAGTGATAGTGATTTTGCCTGGCTGTTTTTCCTTCATTCCACAGATCAGAATGTGGTTTTATGTTTCATTGCAGACGTTTGTCACACTTAGCCCCTGTTTGATAGGGTATACAGAATTTTTATGAAGAACCCTTGTTTGTAGAGCAAAATGCAATTTGATCAAGAAGTATATCCAATATAAGAACTGATGGGGTTTTAAAACATTGTAAATGGTAGTAATAAGTAGTTCTAGATTATGAAGAAGAAGGAACTGTGACTTATTTGTCTTTTTTGTAGCAATAGAGCACAACGGAAAGTGGCGCGTGTTAAAGGAGAACCCGTATGTGTCTGGAAGGAACCCAGTAGTTGCAGAAAGGCAACTGGGCTTTTGGATCAGGTTGCCCGGAGTGGTGTAACGCTTTCAGATATTATTCAGCACAGTGGGGAAGAAAGAGTGACGCGTTACCTGCTTCTGGGTTGGTATGTCCTTTGCAGTGGGAGTGATTTTTTGAAGCATGCTGTCAGCTGTGCTCCCCACCCCGATGCCCGAGATAGTACTGCCACTGTGTGTTCCCCTGACATTCTCCCAAGAGGCTGCACGAGCCCCGTGGAAGGTGTCAGGATGCTGGCGTCATACATCTCCGGGGTCTGGCTGGTTAGAAAATAATTGGGAATAAGCACGGTTTATGACTGGGTTCAAGTCAGTGTTCCTGTATGTTGATACTTTCATCAACTCTTGCAGTTGTACTCATTGTGTAGACTTTTTTTTTTCTTTTTTGCTTGAACCTGAGCTCTCCTCCACAGCAAACCCTCTCAATACAGTGTCATTTTCAAAATTTTGGCCCTGAAAGGCCCAAGAATACTGGTAACAGAGGGTTTTTAAGTTCTTACCTTCCTGTGGCTTTCTTTGTTCTTCAGATTGGTGCTAATCCTCATTTTTGAGTTCATACATAGGAAAAAGAAAGCTGGTGCAGCTGAGGCTTTTGGCACAACAGAAGCAAGTGGAAATTCAAGCAAAACTAACGGAGGTAAAATGTCGCTGACTTGTGTACTGAGACCAGTTTGTGGAAAGCGGTTTTCAGTGGTTGCTATATTGTGCTCGGATAAACTGTCGTGTTCTACCACAGGAATGTTGTGTTTGCTTTGAAAGGACCAACCCATGGAGTTTTTTTCTGACACAAAGCAATATTTCAGAATCTAGGCGTGTCGTGATTTTTCTGGCTATCAAGGTTTGGTTGGCATTCCTGAACAAAGTCTTCATTTTAAAAAAGAAGCTCGGCTGGTATCAGCAGGCATTCTTTGTTGATGCATTTTACTTTGTCGTAACGTGAATGTGCTTTTGTCTGCATACCTAGTATTAGTCCCCAGTTGAAACGAGCTATATCAGCAACGTGTGTTTACGGCAGTAGAGTAGAGCCTATACTGGGATTTTCTATGGGTATAGCGATGTCATCCAAACCACCCCACTAATTGACATTGCTACCTGCTACACCAGCAAAACCAAAACAACAACAGGAAAACCCAAAAGCCCCACGTTTTGACATCAACACCGTTGGTTCTTCCACCACTTTGAGTAACAGTCTGTGCAGAACAGTACACTTGAAGTCCATCTCATGGCTGGGTAGCCAACATCTAGAGCGAGTCACCTTTCAGGGAGGACACTGGAGATGTTGGTATCAGTATATGCCTCATGGATAGTGCACTGAATATCTGCAATAGATTAAATACTTAAATATGGACCATATTAAGTTGCTTCTACACATTTGGAGGTTAAAAGGAGAAAAATATTAGTAACAGCTATTGCCACTTCACGCAGAGGAGAATGCCTTATTGTTACTTCCAAGTTCATGCATTTATTTACCAATACCCCACTCTTTTTTGTGTTCTTGCTTCTTTTTGTTAGATCTGTTCCCCTGCCCCATATCATATTTTCTGCTATATTTTTTTAGATCAAGTTGCTGGAAATTTGTTTGTAACCAGACTGAAATAACTAAATGAAACTTGATCAATACATCACAAGACCACACAGAACCTAATATGTTGTGTAAACTTTCTGGTCATGTTCAGAGAGTTTGCTCTAAACCCCATTGTGATCATAGAGCTGTAACTGTACCCTTGGCACAGTATGTGTGCACCACAGCTATTACCCAAACCCCCACTGCTCCCTGGGGCTGTCCCGACTGCTAATTGAGGTAACTTAGCTTTTACATTTCAAAAAACCCCACCTTTTTCAGTCAAGATTCTTCCGGAGCAGGTTGATAAGAATTTCCTTCTGTTTCGTCTCTTTTTCCTGTCTTTATGTCTTGTTTGCTATAGAGGGGTTTTCTCATCCGTTTATTGTTGCTGCCAGAAGGTAATGAAGGTTCACCCAGTGAATTAGTAAAATAGTTCCATGTCTGTGCTAGATCTTGTATTTATGTTAATTAAAAATTAGTACAAGTCAATTCCTGAACTGTTTGTACAAGTACTCCATTACTAAGCTGTCATTGCTGCTTCTAATGAAGATTGAAGCTTTAAAAATCACAATTTGAAATTCACTGCCTTATTTTAAACCAGTATAAAATGCTATTCATTCAGTCTTGAATGCCTTCAGAATTTAGGTTTGCTTCTTAACTATTTTAATTCCTTTAAAATGCTAAAGGCAAAGCTAATCTCATCCAGGTTCTATTAGGCTAACAATACAGATATACTTGTGTGCTTGTGAAATTGTCATGCATTTCATCTGAGTGCCTTAAAAAGGTATTTAAGTTAGATCTTTACATACACTTTACAAAGCTTCATAAGAATTCAGCAACAACTACCAAATGTGTTTCTTTTTTGAATCACCAGTTAAAAAAAAATAAAATGGTGTCTTTCTACTTCACCTGGCAAAATAACCACTCTTCATTCCTGTTATCTGGGAGATGGCTCAGCATGTCTGTTCAGTGCTGATACTTTTATATTCCACAGCTTCTGATACGTGTCTGTCTATAGCTGGAAGTGACACAAGCTGCATTAGGCTTCACCGCATGTACAGCAGCAAATATACCTGTCGTGGTGTATTTATACAGCGTGGGCATGATCCTACATACATAATACTTGCGGTTTTAGTTGTGGGGAGGTTTTTTTTTTTCCCCTCACTTTGAATCCATTTTGACCGATAGCTGCTGACTTATCTATTGGCTGTGGCTCTCCTGCTTTCTGCAGGGAAAATAACTTTCCGGTGAAGCAAAAGTGAAGGTGATTCAGTGGTGGTAAAAAGGAGAATCAGCAGCGCAGCTTGTCTGTGCACTTGACCTGAGCTCTCTTGCCATGTAAGCAGAAAAAGAAAATCTATGGGAAAATTAACACTAAAGTGAGAGGTAACGCGGAATTTTGGGTTATTGGAGTGTGAAATGAAACTGTTACAGTTCTTTCTTTTGCAGTAAGGGATGTGTGCCATTGACTAGAGAAATGCTGTAAAAGTGTAATGCTTTCCTAAGTCATATTTTGAAAAGTCTGAAAAGCTGTGAAGCCAGGAAATGTTCATAACTAAGTGTCGTGCCATTATGAAGCGGAAGACACGTGATGAAGACCTTTTGGGTACAGCTTGACATGTTACCTCCTACTAATGGCCAGAGCCATACAGATTTCACAACAGATATCGTTTGTCTTTAAAGTTTAGTGAAGGCAGCGTATTTCCCACAGTAGCATCAACATTGTGCTGTGGTGGTTGGTTGGGGTTTTTTTTGCCTCAAAGGGTCAAAGTGGAAAGATTTCTGTTTTAGCTGCGACGCTGACTTTGAGGATAAAGAAGATGGTTTGTTCTAAAACGTTGATGTAGGTGAGGCTGTGTATACCTGGAAACCTGCTAAGCAGGTTAAATTGAAATGCAGGAGAGAAGGGACTTCAATACCACGCACCCACATGTGTTAGGAGTAGTTCTATCCCGTATATGCTATTTTTCTGATGATGTATCACATGCTGAGTCCTCCTAAGCCATCCCTATAGCTTACCTGTACAATTGAATCTGCGGTGGTGATTCCATGGGGGTCCTTTGTGGGCTTGAGAGTCCTTCTGCCTGTTTCTGCTCACAGAATCACAGAGAATGCTCCCGAGGAAGTAGCTGAATTCACCACAGCTGTGATGGTGTGGTTATAGCAAAGTATCCCTTAGGGGATTTCTTTGCTAGGGCTCAGTTGCTGCTGGTACAAATCTGGTTAGCATTCCACTTGTCATTGAACTTACTTTACATATATGTGTGTATATATATATATAAAATTAATTTCTGTATATAAATAAATAAAGCAGTATGAAAAGGAAAAAAACAAACCCTGTACCTAATCTTTTCTTTCAACAATTTTTTTTCTCTCTTTCTTTTCAGATCTTAACTTAGAAATCCTTCCAAATTTAGCGCTAACATTAAGCATTTTTTATGGATGGATGAATGAAGGTGAAATACAGTAGGTAAAGGCGTTATAGAAATCTGATCCAATATGTTTTTACCAACTTAATAGTTCAATTCTATAGTTTTGCTTTTACTTCTTAGTTGTAGAGTAACTTTATTTTCCTGGTGCTGTCAGCAGTTATAGCAATGAGAGGCCTCAGTAATGTGTTGTTTAAATGAATATCTGTATAAATATTATTGAATACCAACATTAAGTGTAGAGAATGTCATGATCAATTTATGGGGTTTACTGGGGGGATTTTCACATAAATAGCCACAATGAAAGTTAGTAGTAAATGAGTGCTGGAAAAACAATAACATTTGAAAGACAGAAGGAAGCTTAATTTTCCAGCTGATGAGTAGGTGCATATTTAAAGACAGATATCAGAATGCTTTTGCTATCATGATACAATGTATTTTTCTGTAGTCCAGAAGTGAAGTTCTGTCCTTATTTAATGATAAACTTACTCAGTTTTCTGACTTAAAATTAACTAGCTTCTCAAATTTGAAATAAAATGGAAGCAATAAAAAAAAAGTGGAATAACCAAGCATTTAATCAGATATTAAAAATGTATTTAAAGATATTTAATATTTATTTCTTTATAAAATTGCATTTAAATAGATTGCTAACACTCTTTATTGAAAAAAATGTTCATCCTTAACATGAATGGAAGAGGATTAGGTTTTAATAAAGTGAATTACTGTTTTTTGTTTGAGGGGGAAAAATATTTCCCCCAAAGGTTTTGCTTTTAAAACTACCATCTTTCTTCCCAGATGTTCTTGAATACATTCTGCATTGTTTTAAAACAACTCTAATCTTTAATACGATTATCTGTAAACTTCCTTTGTTTACTGAGGGATTTTTTCACGTTGCCAAACCATTTTTCATACAAATCCTCCTTTTCTTGGTGCATGCCGTTGATGATTATTCTCTGCACACTGGGAAGTGAAATCGAGTCTCTGGTCTCGATTCCAATCCAGGGTAATGAGAGCAGGTGCGGGGAGACACCGGAGCGTGTGCACTGATTTGCAGCGCAAGCGTAAGCAAGTTACTTAAGAGTATATGGGATGGAGAAGAGAAAATGGTTGGAGCTGAAGTTGTCGTGTGCTTCTAAAGAACTTGGTCAGTATGTTTTCCTGGTACCTGTACACCAAAATGAGAGGAGCTATTTTCTGTCATTGTGGTGATGATATTTCATTGCACTAGGGTTCGGGATGGCACATACCAGGAGGGAAGAGCCCTCCCGTCCCAGTTTTCCATCCCACTTACGTGTGGCCTGATCTGATTTGCTCTGAATCCATCAGACTTCACAAGCTAAAATTGTACTCTGTATTTCTCATGCACCAATAACTTCCTTTCAGAGATTTTTTTTTTTTAACGTGTGAAATCAGGCAACCTAATATTGGAAATGTACTTTTGCATCCCTTGTGCTGCTCCCTTTTGGGTCCACCCTTTGCATGGGACTGGGCTGCTGGGGAAAAAAAGGCTTCTGAACAGAAACTGGCAACTGGGTTACAACACAGGTTCGGGAGGGGTGGGGAAAACAGAAAGGCAGAGGGTAAGTGAAAAAGTGCCATTTCTTAATTTTGTAAATTAGCTTGCAACCTGAATCATCATGTTTTAACATTGTTACATGTAATTTTTGACTTTGTCTTTCTAAATGACTGCAACAGTTGTAGCAACTACATCATTAGTCAAATCCTTAGTCCTTATGAGGTTTAGAAGGAGCTGGGAGTACTACCTGAGCTACAAGAGAGCTGAGAGACAGGAGTAAACTTTATTATCCTATAGAGGGAAAGTAGCCTGCTTGTTTTTTTATGGAGGACAAAATGATCAGTGAGGATTTGGGTCCAGCCAGGTTTCCCCCATCACAAGTTCTTTACAACACTGGCAGCCTCTTGTGGCTCCAGCTGCCTGGGTTTCCCTGCAAAGCATTCTCTCTTGGGGGTTGTTTTGGCAAGCTGTCTTCAGACTTTCTGAAGAACAAACTAAAAGAAGGGAAATATAAATTTTTTTTCAAAACCCAATGTGGAATTTCTTGGGAGAGAGCAAGCCGTGTAGGCATATGAGGATTCTTCACGTGTGAAGTTGGCAGAGTCTGTTGTTGGGAAGAAGGTCAGATGTGAATGCAGGAGCCTGGTGTTTCCCCATCAGGACTGCTCCTCCATCCTCTGGATGCAGGAGTTCAAATGCCAAACGTAGCAGGGGAAGTAAGAAGTAAGCAAAAGAGGATGCGTCTTCGAAGGACAAATCAGTGTGGTGAGAGCTTCCCTTGCTGGCAAAAGCCTGAGTAAGCAGGTGGGGCTGGCGAGGTGCCCTGAAGGTTAATGTAGTCGGAGTCGGGGGCATAGCCCTGCCTTCTGCTGGGGTTCTCGAGAAAGATGCTCTGAGAAGGCTTCTGGCTGCTGCCTCTCATTTCACCTTGGGTGCTGGGAGAAAGAAACGGTAGCTAGGACCGAGACAAAGCGAGGCTGAAAAAATAAAATCAATGTGTATAGTATCGGTGGCATTTTGAACCGCGATGGTTCCTCTGCTGGCCTCCGAGCCGCAGCAGGGCCAACGTTTCATTTCTTCTGCAGCCCAGCTGCCCCGGCGGGCTCAGAGGCTGCCATCCACCTTCCAACCACCCGAGCTGCCCGCCGCACTAACTGAGATTTTATGGTGCCGCTGAGGCTATTCCTGGATGTCAAGTCTATATTGGAGAAATACTGCCAAATTTTTTTTAGCACTAATGCAGGAGAGGTCTAGCTGAGCACCGAGACAGTGATATTGTTAATTTTCCAGGCTGTTGCTATCTTACTCTCAGCTGTCCCTAGACATCCTCACCGTTTTATGTTTCCTCTCTAATGGCATGAGCCAGGATGTCATAATATCCAAAATCAAATGTACCAGAAAATATAATAAATTAGAGTCGGGCTAGCAGAGTAATTGAAGAATAAACTGAATTTTAAACAACACAAGATAGCGTTATGAACTGATTGCTATGCACAAAATGTACCAGAGGAGTGCGACTTCATGTAGATTTACTATTGATGGCAGCATTTCCTAGATTGCTACTGGTAATAAAGAAATGAAAATGGTTCGAACTTTTGAGTTAGTACCACAACATAATATTGCAGCAAAGGAGAAGTACCATTCTAGTTAGGCTGCAAAGTAATTCTGGAAGAAAAATTTTCTCGGTGCTTTAGTTATTTATTTAAGAGGTTTACATGTATTTAGCAATTCTGGAGTTTATAAAGCCGCAAAGTGAATGTCGGCTTTGGTGTGGAAGGAACTAAGTTTGTCTTCAACTCCTAATGTAATTATTCTATAAGAAATTGCTTAGGAAATGTAGCAGTAAAGTGGATTTCTCTCAATTCAGAAAACTGAGTTTAAGGATATTTGGTGTCCTTAAAGAAATCTAATGTGGTTTGCCAGGTCAGTTTTACGGCAGATAGCCTGCATATTTTGTTTGAATAATTTTCTTGTATTTTTTATGTCATTAGGAACAGGTGATACGCGTACATAAGACATTTTAAAAATAACCCTCCAGCTCTGATACTCATAGAGATGTAGGGAGATGGCATAAGAAGTTCTGGTTTTGTGGGATAGAAGTTACCTCAGCTGAGCCCTGGAAGCTGAAGTGTTCTCCTCATCTGTTGAAATATGAAACGAGACAGGGCTAGCGAAAGCCACCCTGAAGGTTGCTCTCACCACCAGAAGCTGTGGGAAGGCCTGTGAAATGCAAATAGTCAGTAACAGGTATTTGCTGAAAAATAACAAGTGTTGTTTGAGCTGCTGGGTTGAAGAATGTGAGTGGGCTTGTCCCAAACCGGGACAGGGCTGTATGAAAGTGGGTCCCTATGCAGGGGTGTCGGTGTTGAGGTAGTCGAGCTGCTGATGTGCAGAGAAACCTGAAAAACACTTTTGGCTGTACTTTATTTTTTACTCATCCTAATTTTGAGAATGCAGAGGAAATTTTGTAAGGATGAGATTTTTGGCAGCAATAATTCAAGCTCAAGGCAGGACTCTGCCACTTCCAAAATGACGTTCTGCAGTGAAATACCAGGGAAGGGAAGAGCTGTTCAGTGGTAGAAGTCAAACCTAAGCCGCCTTTGGTGGCAAGGAGGGCAGGAAGGAAAAAAAGCAAATTACTGCACTGAAAGAATCTCATTTTGTAGTGATAAGCAGTATGATTTGTTTAAGTGAATACTTTAAGGGTTTAAGTTTTATTTAAACATGAAATGGTATTGTTTATTTTCATTATTCTTGTAAAATTTAAATAAGGTTCTCTAACAGGAATGGTAATGAAATACATTAGGTTTTGAAACTAATTTTATAAAATAGTGAAAAAGGTAGTTCTTGTGAATTAAATACTTGAACATATACAGTAAGCTTTAGCATTATTAAACTAATTCAAAATGCTGTAAATCCCTTGATTTAAATTACTTCACTGTGCCACGACCTAATGGAATCAGAAATTAATCTGGAAGATGCTATTAATATACTACTTCCATTCCCCATGTAATATTTAAAATTAATTATTTTTCTGTATGTATTTTGATCACTTAATAACTTATCTACTCGCATCCATCCTGAGTCTCCATAGAAGCGGGCTCAGGGATCATCAGGAGGCAGGACACCGGCTGCCTGGGGCCAGTTTCATAAACAAGCCACAGACCACTATGGCTCTGGTTCTTCAAACTTGTGTAGCAGAAGACTTTGGAGAACGGTGTTAAAAAGGAAAAAATAATCTGCCTATTGATAGGGGAAAATAGGCAGCCTTTAACTCATTTAAAATGAAACAAACTTGAGCAGTATAGGAATTCCTACAGGCAGGTTTTGAGGAAGGTCATCTTCAAGATCTGATATTTCTGCTGTCTTCAATGGCAGGTTCTGATATTTTGTGGAAAAATTCTGAGCTCTCCTGTGCTACTGAGGACTCCCTGTTCCTTTTGCTCTATCCCACATCCCAGGTGACTTTTAGTGAGTTACACAAACACCATTTATCTTTGAAAGCTTTCCCCAGTGGGACATGACACTTGTAACAAATACGTGTGATTAATCCTTTCTGAAGCTGTGGTCAGTCTCTTTTCTAATGCTTGTTACCTAGTAAACCCAACACATGAAATCTGTGTACTATGGATATGCTCTTACTGTAGATAAAACCACTCAAGAAACCTCGAGTGCAGTTGTTAGGGAGGAATACGATGGGTAAATGGAGTTCTTTCAAGGAGTCACGGAGCATCGTTTTCTTTCAAAATATATTAGTGGCAAAGAAGAAGGTGAGCGTTTCTGATAAAGTTTATTGCAATAGTAAATGTTAGAAACAAGTCAGCAATATTGAGCAGTCCAGGTTGTTATGGAAGCTGCAGGCAGTTGAATGATGTATTACAATTTAAGCAATGTATTTTCTATAGCGTTTAGAAGCAGAAAATATAAACCACTTTCACAGGGCGAGTGCATCCTGGAAACATGCAGCAGTCATCATGATTAACCCTTGGAAAACAGCTCTGTGTTCAGTCTCATGGGAAGATGCCTAAGAGTTCCTTCGAGAAAGGATACATAAGGGAATATTAACAAGGAACCCAAAGGTGCTGTTACAGGGGAATGGGGCGCAGGCAGTACCTGGGACCCGCCTTTTTCTGATGTGAGCACACTTTAAGGGTTAACACATGAAAGCTGGGAAGACTTTAAAAAAATAAAATAGAGTTACAGAAATTATTAGAGGCTGCTTTATGGTATTTATTCAAGAACCCTTCTTTCCTCATGTAATTGGTAAGTAAACTGTAGTGCATAAAAGTAATGGGAGGTTTCATCATTTTAAAGAGATGTTTACATATCTGGTGACATCGCTGACAGGCAGCTAATACAGCTAGGAAGGCCTGGTAATGGTTTGCTACAGTCTGAGTAAATATCATAAACAGTTAAGGATGGGAAACCCTCAGGAACAGTAAACATGGCCAGCTAGTACCAATAAGTAAATATTTCACAGTTGGATGCAAAATTGCAGAAATGTGTATTTAATGTGTACACACAAACTAATCGCTTCAGCTAGATACATCGCACAGTGATGCTGTTGGCACCAGCACTAAATGGTACAATTTCTATTAAGGAATGCTTTTCCTGTAGGAGGTGGGGCAGGGAGCCAGTGCTACATTAAGCCATTGATGTCGTCCCGGGGCTGCTGGTAGCAGCAGAGACGGGACCAGAGAGACTGAGACTGATGTACGAGGCAGCCGCGTCCATCCATCCATCCATCCTTGTGTGCCCCTGCTGCTGTGTGACGGGCCGCTGACGTTCATTTTATGGCCTGTTGTTGGGTCCTGTAAGGAAAGTCTTTTAGTCTGGCGGTCAGCTTTCCAGTGGAGACTCTGCTATGCTTGAAGAATCTCATCAGTCTGTTACTTTAAATTATGTGTGCCCCAAAGCAGCTGTAAATGAATGCTCCTGGTGTGTCCATTAGACAGGGAGATGGACAGCTCATAAATTCAGATGTTGCTGTTTCATGTTCAGTCAAATAGACTTTGATGGTTGTAATGTAGCAGCACAAAGGCATTTTGAGTTTTATGAATGCAAGAAGGAATATTAATTCAGTTCAGCTTCATCCCTGAGAAGTCCAATGAAAAAGATGAGGAAGAGCCTTTCACGTATTTTGTTATGTTATTTTCCTATCTTGGTAAAAGCTGCTTCTCTTCAGCTTTAATAAAGGATGTAGTAGCTGAAAGGAAGCTTTTCCCATGTGAAGGAAAAAGGTGAGAAATTGCAAAATGAGTTTGCAAGATCGTCAACACAAATATTTCATGGGGCTTACAGAGGATCCCTTTGTATGAAAGTGGGAGAACTACTAAGTCCCTACACGAGGCGATGGTTTGTTTGAAGCGGCATACCAATAAAATTGCTTTCTTTCTCCTGGCTTTTCTGCGTTTTTGAAGAGGGCATGGAAGAAGCTCATCAAAAGAGTTCATAAAGGTTAAGACCTTTAAGGTTGTCAGTGACTTTAAGGTTCTTAGGTAAAGGCATTAAATTTAAGCGGAGCGTAGCATGACTGTATCATGGGCAGTACGTTTTTCTGTCACACCTTACAAAGTTAAAAATGTGATGAGTTTGGAACGTGTTTCCTCATATTTATGCACAACACAGAACAGCACAATTGCTCAGCTAAACAAACAGGACATTTTCAATTATAAGGTGCCATTACCTTTGTGTGTTCTTGTCATTTATGAAATCAGCGGGTGGTTAATTAAATTGCTCCTTTGGACTTCTCTGAAGTCTGTGTATTAATTATATTTTAGTAGTGGTGTGCACATTTCTCAACTTTTTAATGAGGGTAAAAGTTGTTTACCTCTTCCTTCGGAAATACATCTTTTTTTTTCTTGAGGTTAGTATAATATGGGGGTTTGTGGCAGGTTTTCCTTGCTTTCCAATAAAATCTCATTATTCAGCTGCTCATTGCAATCATGGCAATGATGGCAATACTTTGTTGGCATACTTAGTTGAAATCAAATCTTAAAAATCTTAATTTTCCTGTTGCAAAGCACTGCTAAAACTGCAGAGTCTGTGTGTTAAACCCCATGTTGATGAAGGGAACATGTTCATCGCTCAGGAGGAGAACATGCTTCCTTCAACCATTCAGGTCTTTTGAAGACGGCCTGAAGGCAGTTTTGGGGCCCAAACCCAGAATTTCAGTTCAGCCCGTTGGCTGAGCAGGCAGATCTGGCTGTCCTCCTCCATCAGCAGTGAGAGCAGAGCTGGTGTTTGGGGTTTCGGAGGGAACCTTGTGGCGGCAGGGCCAGGCTGGGGAGCAGCTTTTGTGCTCTGCTTTTAGCCCCTTCCTTTGCTGTGTGGTGTTTCACCACGCCCTTTCACAGTACAGCTAAAATACGAAGATGTTTAACACGGGGATCTAGCAAATGCCATTTCCAGCCACGACTTTCTTTTAATTGACACTTGGGTGCTACAGAAGGCCGATGTAGGTGTAGTATTGGTGTGTTGACAGAGGAACGCTTTAGCCAGGATTGGTTTATATTGGTTCTCCAGATCAGATGGTGTATTACAGGCGAATGGTCAAGCCCAAAGAAAGTGCCCCTAGTGATGCCAAATTTGCCCCAAAAGGCGAAGTAGAAACTGCTCAGAGACTAAGTTTTCAAGTCCATAAGCAGGAGGT
>JAOXJK010000001.1:189316482-189351477 GCA_025774025.1 Xenus cinereus
CCAGCCTTCTTTTTTTAATTGACAAAAGCAGAGTAATTTCAGGATATAAAACTGACTTCCTGTGCTGAATACCATTCTAGCATTGAAATCCTGAATTATAAATCTATACAGAAACTGAGACTTTTTCACAAAGTATGCGCGCTTTTGAGAACAGTTTCAACATTTCATTTTAATTTTCTTTTTTTAAAAAGCAGAGCTTGCTTAAGTAGAGGAGAGGAGGAAAGAAAAGCCACGTTATATAATCCATTTTTTTTGTTTTTCTTGCAACCACTGTGTTTGCTTTACATAATATTCCTAGCACACGGGGAGCACGGCGGGGACTCGGAATGCCCTGTCTGTGTTGTAAAAGCCACTCTATACGTGGAGTTTCTGTAAGTGTTCCTGCGTGTGTGATACCCGCACACGCTCCCCGGCCGTGCTTACAAAACTGAGATGCGTTAGATGTAGTAGCACCCTTTCGTTACGCGTTCGTGAGAAATTGCTGGCGACATTTTAGCCAGCGGTTAATTTTAATGTTAGGCTTAGGATTTGAGAAAGGACACAGCGTTAAGAGAGCGCCCGCAGAGCTCCTAGGCTGGCTCCTGCTCCGGTTTGTATTTACCCAGCCCCAGCTCTCGGGGCTCCACTCCTATTCGTGCGAGGTTAGGTGATTAGATGAATTTACTGCCTTAAGTAAATCAAACCCCGAGAGCTGCTTAGTGGTTATAGGAGGGGCTGGCCCTATTTTAATTGCCCACCAGTGAATTAATTTGTATATACCGGCACGCCGACAACGTTTTTCCTTGAAGTTCCCTGTTGTCATGTGATATCCCCTCCTCCAGGAGAACAACAGTATATTGTTTCTTCTTTTCCTTTATGTTGGGCACGTACGCTGTGCTCCCTCCTCGCCGCCGCTGGGATGGAAGGGTAAGAAAGGTAGACTTAAAAAGGTGATGAAGGGAAGGGGCTGTCGTGCTCTGCGTGGCAGGTTTTGTAACAGATCCTCGGTGCCGGCTGCCGAGGAATCGTACCTGGGTGTTTCCAGGGCTCCGCTCGGCATTTTAAAGATGCTCTTCTCCAGAGGCTGGGCACCGAGTGCTTAATTGCAGGTTAGACCCTGTGACGAGAATTACAAACAAGATACGAAGGGAATGCTTTCTGTTCGGCTTGTTTCAGATGCGTAGGCTATTCTAACCCGAAGTGTAAAGTGAGTCTCTCTTGAATTAGCTGGTTTGTGCTTCTTGTTTAATATTTTTTTTTTCCATTTCTCTTTCTGAGGGTTTTTCCTGAATTATATGGTTCTCTGATATGTTGTATTTAACAGGTTGATGCTTTGCAAAATGTTGTGATAAGTAATCTAAATTTCACTTGCATGAATGAACACAAAGGCTCTGGTGATTTGCATGTATGTACATGAATTTTTAAAGATTAAAAAATTATAGCTTTGCTCAGTTGTAAAATTCAAGTTTAAAAACAGATTTCATGAATTATGTGAGATTTCTGACATCTTTGTAGTCAGAAGATGAGAAAGAAGAAGTGCAATAATATGAAACACTTATGCTGATATAAGCAGAGGTCAGTGTACGTTCTGGCTGAAATTAAACCAACGTCCTCCTTTCTCACAGCTATTTGTATTATGTATAAATGCATGAGATGTGTATCGAGAGGGTGGCTGGGAAATAAGCTCTTAAATGTGAAAGCTCTTTGGTCTCCTAGGATACGTATGTAGTAATACTTGTACAGTTATCCATAAGGTTTTCCAACAGGCATCCTAGAAACCCTGGTAAACTTCCAGGTAGCCTTTATAACCACCTTGCAAAAAAAAGCTTCTCATTTGGTTGGACATTGCGCAGTGTGTGCAAACTTTAAGTAGCACAAGTCCTCTGGTTAAGACTTTTTTAAAAAATAAAAGGGATGATATACTTCTGAAAAACAGACTGAGAAACACAAGATTATTCATCCATTTGTTCCTTCTTTTTGCCAAAACTCTTTGCTTTCAGGAATTCTTGGTAGAAAAATAAGAGTGAAGATCTAGACTGTGTAGGTATTTTGAAATAACTGTACTAAATGTTTTTAAGTGGAAATGTCTGTCCCAGAAGAATAATTCCTGTTTCACTGTTTTCCCAGAAGGGGAAGGAGGGAGAGAAATAAATGGGAGAGCAAGTAAGATGTCAGGTCTGGCTCTTAGGAGGTTTTCTAATTGAAGATTTGAAATTGTTGGCGAGGTTCAGTGATTTTGTTTGTGTATTTTGTGTACCCTAAGCATGCTGTGTACTAATGTTTACAATAATTATATGGAACAAGGTTTTATAGCCACTTCATTGCATGCTTTGACCCCCAGTTTGCAGCTAAATAGGAATCTGTGAGCCAAAGCATCCTGTTGGTTGCATTCACAAGTCTTAAGGGATCTGGGAGGGCAGTGGAGAACTTGGGTCCCCAGCCAGCCAGAGCCCCAGTAGATGAGCTGTTCTCCAAGTCCAGTATCCAAAAAAAAATAAAAATAATCCATATTCTGTTGCATATGTGAAAGTTGCAGTGATTTATTTTCATGTACTTAATGAAAAAAACCCTAAGACTCCTGCTAAACCCTTTTAGCTTTATATTTACTTCCATTTAGGAGTAGGGATTGGCTGAAGGTAAAGCAACACAACATGATTTAACAATACAATAAGTATCAGTTCAGAATTTAACCTTATTGAAACTTAATGTTCAGTTAAACCGGTCTGTATGGACAAGCAGTAAAACTGAGTTCATATATTTCCAGTTCTGAAGTTTATTAAGGGAAATGTATGCAAATGACTCCTTTTAGCCACAGTATGTATTACGACAGTAGTTTTCCAGTGTAACTTCTTGGTTCTGTGAAAGGTTTTACTTTTTCCATCTAAAAATTGTTCATCTAGAATGGCCTTTTCAGGAATCTTTCCTTTTCTCTGTATGTTTTCTTTATATTCACTCGATATATGGAGGCTGACTAGTTGCCTGGGATTTTATTTATTGTTTCTGTGTTCTCATCCCATATGACTGATAATAATAGACAGTGTTGCTTGTAGTTGAGTTTGCTGCTTTTAAAGTAAGATGTCTCCTTTGAATGAAAATCTCATTGTGTTCTTGACTGTACTTGTGGTTTTCAGATGGAACACAGGAAGGATGGGATGGCAGCTTTTAATTACCCTGTTTGCCCACCTCATGGTTCATTACATTGAAATTCTTAGCTTTTTAACTCTGAAAACCAGTGAAAATCAAGGCTGCTTTTTATTGCAGTATTTAACTGTTCTTCACAGAAATGTGAAAAGTTGTTTTTCTGACCTAAATGTCTGTGCCTATCTGGAAACTAGTAACTGTAGAACAGACTATTTTTTTTTTTTTGCGGGGGGGGTCCCTCATACTTTTCTATATTAAAAGCTTGATGCAGAAGGGATAAAGTGTGCACTCAGTTTCTAGGTATTCCTTAGCTTTTTTGCGACCCTGCCAGGTGAAGAGGACTTGTGGCATAGCCCCTTTGACCCACTAGACCCTGTTCCTGTGAGCCACTAAACTGCTCTGAACTTGATAGTAAGTTTGAGTCATTTCTTACGAGATTTGGATTTTAGGAACTGGCAGTTTGCGGGTGGACCTTCTAATTCCTCGAATCCCCGTTGTTGCTGATAGGAGCAGAGAAGCTTTTAAGTATGTTATTTCCAACTACTCCATCACGTGCCAGTGCCATTGCATCAGGCTAACCTGGCCTTATCAAGACAGCTGCTACTGCTGCTGCTTCTGTACCAAGGGTAGACAAGTGTACAGCAGCTCTGGACCTTATGTAGCATCATCTTGGTGCACCACACTGCTCCCCTTTTATGAAAAATAGATATATGCCATGGGAATGCGAGGTCTTTATCTCACGGAGACAGCATAATCTTTTGGGTTCATTTGCACGGCTCTCAGTGCAGTAGGAGCACTGTCTGTGGTGGTTTCTGGCTCTTGGACAATATAGCAATTAAAAAAAAAAAGGTTTATAAAGTTTAAAAAATGTTTCATCTAAGTATGTGGCATAAAAGATGTGAAAGTATTTAGCATGGGTTAGGAGTAAAAAAAAAAGGCATGGAAATAAATGAGAGTTTGAATTTTTTATGTCTGTGAACCTAACCTAACTTGTTGAGAAGTGCTTGGTTTGGGAAAATGAGCATTGTGGTTAGGGAGTGCAAAGAAGATGGGCACTCCTGAGGCTGAATCGTCTGCCTCTTAAAGACCTTTTTCCAAAAGCAATGCTAATGAAGTAATATCCTTCAAAGCAAGACTGGTATTTTAAGAGCTGGCTCTTAAGGGTTGAATACATAGAATAAATGAGGAAGTGAAAATTGTATCATCCCCCACAGAATCTCAAATGCAAAATTTCAGCGTGCTGAGAAGAGATTGGACAGGGAGGAGGAGGAGGAGGAGAAGGTTGGCTCCTTCCCAATGTAGCATGCTTCTGTCAGCCTCTGTTGCTGGAGCCATTTTGACCACGGATACAGAAAAGCGGTGCCTCAAGTTAGGAATCTGAGCGTCCTGCCTGGTGGGGCTTTTCAGCACATCGCTCCTTTCCCACTCTTTTCCCAAAATGTGGTGAACCAGCATTCCCTACTGATGTGAGTAAATGTCTTCTATATGTTTTGCAAATTCATGATTAAGTATCTGAGAACTGAAATGCATTTTTTCTTTCATAATTCTAGGCCTTTGGTTTTTTAACAACTTGGCTTTTGTTTGCTAGGTGAGTGTAGCAGTTGGAGCCCTTATGCCTCCCCATCCTACCAAACTTCTCCTGACCCTTCCCCCTGTTTGCTTGTAGGACAAGAAACCTTCTCTCACTTAACCCTCTTGTACTTTTATTGGACAATTTTATTCTAGTTTATTTCTTTATTTATAGTTACTGAAATATATTTGTTACATGTAATTTCTGCATATGGCTACCAGTGTGGTGTTTTACAGAGGTGCTACCACTTATGTTTCCTTAGCGTCTTTTTTTTTTCATTTGATTTTATTTTAATTTGTACTATTCGCTCAGAAGGTAATGATTTTCATTTGTCTGCCTTTGTTAGGAATCTTGCTTTTTTAAACAGAGAACCAGACTACCGAGGAAAGCGGACAGAAATGCTGTAACAGCAGTTCAGCGCTCACTCCTCCACATTATTCATCCTGCAAGGGGGAAGGAGAAGATTGCTGCTTAATATTTAGCCCCTGTCACTCACTTGAGAATACACACCAGGACCTGTTGGCTTACTGTGTGTTACTGTGCATTTTTGCTAACATTTTCACTTGAGTCTTAAAGGACTTTTTCAACAGTGCTGCTACTGAAGTAGTTTTTTTCTAAGAGCACTAACAGGATTCGGGGGGGGACATCGCAGAAGCCAAACTTTGCACCTTGGGCCGATAAATAACTGCACTGTAAAAGCCTCCCTATGCAATAAGTGCTGAAATTCTATTTTTTAAATATACTTATGAATGTATATATTTAACATGGAGCCAGCCAATATATATATTTAATATGCAGTCCCTAATAGGGAAAGTAATTGAAATAAACCGTTGGAAAGCATGGTTAGGGGATAGAGAAGTGTTTCAGGAAAAATGTTTGGGGTTTTTTATTGGGTTTTTTATTATTTTTTTTATTCAGCAGATGTTGTCTCCACTCTTTCTTGGTGGCTGTAGAATTACAAGGGCTAAAGTGGAGAATATATGATTCCTACAGTTGGACTAAAACCAAACACAGTGCTGTCTTTGCTTCCATGTTCTTTGTGTCTGTCAAATCTATAGAACCAGACTTGACTTTACATAGTCAACTCAACGTCCACTTCCCTCTCTGAATCCTGTCTGGAGGCCCCAGATCAAGTAATAGTCTACTGTGTATGTAAAGACCTGTTTACATACAAAATATTTAAATGAGTTTTGTTTAAGATAATATTTGTATATTTAAGACTACAGCTTCTAGATCTAACATGTTCTTGTTATGCAAATTCTAATGATGTGTGGAGCCATTTATTTTCAGTATTTGTGTACGGAGTACATCTGTCTGAGATACGGTACATGCACATAGAGACAGTGTAAACAGAGGAACTCAATATAAAGTTTTTATTTTCTGACAAGCATCCTCCAAAATAACATGGGGGCATTTTGTATAATTATAAAAGAGCATGAGGACTGGTCATGCTCTGCCTTTCCTGTGTGCTCAAAGCAGGGTCAGGCTGGCCCTGAAAATAACCTTTTTAGGTGGATCAGAAGGAAAGTTCTCCATGGAAATTAGGTGGAAAATAAGTTATGTACAGCAGCAAAGCGACATGTCTTCAGCAGAATTAATAGGGAGCCATTACCCTAAAGCTTTAAGAACCAAAGAACCTGTCTTTATTGTGGCGTTAATTCGAGTGACAGCTAGCGGACGGCATCCTAACGTCATTCCTAGGCACGGGTAGGGACTGCTCAGTGCTTTCAGGACCAGTCACCTGCTTGCCAAGGGGTGGTTTGGACCAAGTGGGGTGGTTTCGCAGGTGAACCCATCACTCTGCATGCGGTACTCCCTACTCATGAGCCAGTCGTTTCTCCTGGCTAATTTTGCCTACCTGTAGGTAGCCGGAGTTAAACCCTCTTTTGACTGTGGGCTTAAGGCTTTTATTTTCTTCTTTTTTGGAGGGTCCTGACGTGGTGATACTCATTTTCATTCATTAGGGAGAAAATAAGCAATCTCTAGGCTGGGCAGACCAGTTTAGGGGATTGCCGTAGCTCTTCAAGTGATGCTCCTGAGCTGCTGGAGTGCTGTTTGGCAGGTTGAGGCTGGAGGCTGAAGCCACAAACCTTCTGTCTAGACCACCTCTGCAGTCTTTTTCCTGTACTTTCAGATTTTTTCCTCTGGGCATAAGTTGTTGTGGGTTCCTCACAGCCATGTGATGGGCACTTACTCCTGCAGAGGACTCCACCTGCTTTCCTGCAGAGGAAGGACAGCATGCGGCTTATCATTTATCTGAGCCGTCTCTAAAGCGTGTCCCCTTGGTTCCCTCTCGCACAGAGCTTAGAAATCCTTGTTCTGAGAGAGGTTGTTCTTTTTTGTTAGTTTAGTAGTGGGTAGCTTCATTTTTTTCATGATGTGGCTGAGTTAAAGAACTGCTTAGTAACAGCATGGTTTACCTTTCAAAATAGCTTTCCACCATCACTTGGGTTGTGGTTGATGGGGGAAACCACACGTTGTGTGTAACACGTTAACACAAGGTGGCATTCGCTTGAAGGAAGAGATGGGGCTGGTGTTTCTCCCTGAAAATAGTTCTGCAATTTAACTAGCCAGAATGTTCTTTTATCCTTCTTTCCACCCCCAGCTTCTCTCTGTCATCAAAGCCATTTTGTGATTAATCCAAGTGTTGTCTCCCTGAATTTTCTCCATGCACACCCGTAGGGACGGGGCTGGTTATACAAAAGAGCAGAAAAAGGGAACGTAGCTCACCACTTCCTCCTTTATTTTCTTTGAATTGCTTCAGCACTTGAAAATTTGAATTAATCAAATCAAATTGTCTCTGTGCATATCCAGGAACCAGCTACGTTTAATCTAGTTAAGCGTTTTCTGTTCATCCACAAAAGTCCCTGTTTCAGGGCAAAGTGCGCAGGGGAGGGCTTTCCAGAGGGTTTAGCATCTTGATGGACAGCTTTCTGCTGCCTTCATCTCTCCAAACAGAAAGCGTGGCACATATGGCAAGGGCTGGTGGGCAGATTGCACTGCGGAAAATAACCATGGAGGAGAAGCAAATGTTTTACTCTTTCTTGCCTTTATCCTCTGCTCCATCAGTGAGAAGAAAGCCTCACTAATAGCCTCCTTGTGGTGGATTTTTGACTGTTGGGGTACTTTTTTTGCTTCCATTGGATATAAAAGCCCACCTGTTAACAGCAGCGGTAATGAGATACAGCTTTTGTTATGCTCTTTGCTCTAGGAAGGGAATTTGTCTTTGGCTCTACTGGCAGGTAGGTGTGGGTTGTTTTCTCTTCCATTTCACTTTGTTGCTTTTTATTTATATTTTTTTTCACTGCTGCAAAATCCTCAAAGGGTTTTAGGAGCTTGAAGGAGGTTTCGTGGACAATTCTTTTTATACAGTCAGGTCAAAAAGCTGCAAACCTTGCACAATTGGTGGGAGACCTGGCAGCATCTCGGGCCCCCAGGTGATTGTCCCACATTTAGGGGTTCCTGTGGTGGGGTGGCTTCTGAAATCAAGCAGGGTTAGCCCTCAGAAACAGGCTCTTCTCTTTCCACTTAGTAGAAAATTTAATGTATGCACAGAAAATGGATCTTCTTGTAGATTGTAAAGGCAGCCTCTGCCTCTCTTGTGAAACAGGATGGCAGAGAAGGGCAAACACTCGTGAGCAAGACTTCAAGTAAGGTGGGCAGCTGTGCCTGCAGAGGTGGGAGTGCAGGTTCAAGTCCTCCAGGAGGGTTCAGGCTCCCTGCAGGCCAGGAGAATGGCCATCCCAACCTGGGCAGCTCTCATTTAGCTCGGCTTGTGCGTTTTACTTCTTCCTTTTCCAAGTCTCCTCTTGTGCAGTAAGAATATGCAAAGTTTAATCTGTAGATGTGTAGATGTGTCTTCATTAAAGATTCATACTCTTGTCTCTTTTTCTTCTATTCCGAGATGATTTATCAGATATAGCCCTGTATTTGCTGTAAAGAATGGGTATTTCATTGCAGAGACCTCGATAGGGCCAAAATCCTCATCTTCCCTTTCTCATTCAAGACCAATTTGACTAAAGTAAAGCTATTTTAATCTCCTGGTCCCAAAATAGAAGCTATTCCATTTGTGCTGTAGAAGATGGCTACTGGATGATCTTTGCGTGTTTGAGCAAAACCTTCTGGCCCCTTGTTTTATCTCTGGACGCTGCATCCATCTCTTTCCTCTGGTGATGCCTTGGTGTTGAGCATCCCTGGGTTTGAGGTGCTGGTTTGGGGAGGAGGACGTCATCCATCTTCACTCTTAAGTTCGGATGGTCTTGTGCTTCCCCTCCGTTTCCCCTTTCTTTACATCTTTTCCTCCCTGGAGCGATGGTTGCTCGGATCCCCATCACTTCCATGGGGCAGAGAGGGCAGCGCAGGCATTTCTCCTCCTGGTTCCCACTGGCAGCATCTCCCGCACGCCGCTGTACAGCGGGGGCCCTTAACGGTGCGGGCGGTAATTAAAGCCCTAGCCCCCTGTTGCCACGGAAACGCAGCACTCCACAAATACCAAACACAACGGTCCTACTAATTTTCCCAAACGCTCCTTATTTGCCAGATTTAAGCAGGTTTTCATTTCGCAACCTGGAAAAACGCTGTACTCCAGAAATACCCAGCAAGGGGAGCACACGTGCGCATCTTTTTTAGGATGTTGTGAGTAAAAACCTGCATCTCTGAGGTGGGACAGGAAAACCGTGGTGTGCAGCCCATTGCCTTTGCAGTGAAGATGCCATGTCAACATCTGGTGTCGGGCTGACGCCTTGGCTGCGTGGACATTGCTTGGATGGAGCAAAAAGACAAGCACAACAGCAAAGAAATTATCAGTGGAGAGATGGTTTTACCACAAGCCCAGCCTTGCCTGGTTGTGGTTCAGTGGAACAAAGTCACCATTCAGGCACAATTTTGTTTAGTTTGCATATAAAAATTCCACTCATTCTGCTGAACAACTTAAACATGGGAAAGGGTTGCTCGTTGGTAAAAAAAATAGGTGTATTGGATAATTGTGGTGACAGTGTGGCTGCAGCAGCAGCAGAAATCTGTCCCAGTCTAATTGCTGTGCTCTGCGTGTCTCTTGTAGCTTTTTTTCCCGACTTTGAGCTGCCAGATGCCATCTTTTGACACCACTTTCAGTTGTTTGTGTTTTCAAAAGAGGAAAAGTCTAACAGGATTACTGTCTCATAAACTTGGACTAGAATCGAATTGGGATTTGGTATTTGAAGACAGTGCAGCCCTCAGATATTGGTGTAATTAACATGGATATTGCAAAGTCAATACCAGTTGCTAGTTCTGCTTCACTCGTTTGCTGTATGGCTTTAATATTAAAGCAGAGATTGTATCTAATGAGCTAGGTCACGCTTATTGGAAGATGTGGAATAACACTTTTCCCCTCTAGTGCTGCGCGCCACCTATTTATTCTCATCATGTTTTTTTATTACAGTTTCTGCTATCTTTTATTCTTCCACTTGAGCTAGGGTTTGCTTTGAAAACAGTTATGACTCATCAGCCTGACACTGTAATTCCTGTGAAGGATACTGGACTCGGAACGAAGAACTAATTTTTAATCGGTTATGGTGTGGGTTTTTTTTTTAAACAAAGGATGTCACCACTCTCTAGTTTCCTCTTCACAGCCCTGGTGTTTGAACAAGGCAGAGGAATTTAGACACCCTGGGATCCTTCCTAGCCTAGCTTGGGCGCTGAGGTGCCGTGGAGGGCAACTTCAGAAATCCTGTAACGTTTTCAAATGAAGACAGAGTGATGGGTGCACTATTGTTCAGAGTTACCAATAAATACTTAAGAGTATTTGTTTTGCCTTGCCAAGTACAAATAGGACCAAAAAGGACTGCTGCCTGCATTCAGGATCGTACGAAGCCTTCACCATAGCTGTTTCACCCTTCCATACCCATCCTTCCCCACTGCAGAGGGGTAAGAAAGGGATATGCTGAGGCATCCCTGGGCTGGCAGCAGGCAGCAAAACTTTGAGCCTTGTGGGAAGAGAAGAAGCAGCCAGCACCCAGTCGCGTTGAATCCCCAAGAAATTCAGGTGGATGTTTTCTTACCTGCAAGTGCACAGTATAAATTAGGCATTAATTCAGTGGTTAGATACATCTTGGTGAGGAGATGTCCATTCTAGTGCGGACTATTGTTAGCCATAGAATTGAGAGATCTGTATCTTGGGATGCAGGAATGCCTGAGTCCAGCAAAGGAAAAGGGGCATCGCTCATAAAAGGCTGTTCTCTTTTGCTTCTGGTTAATGAAATTGCATAGGGTAGTAAACAAAATAGGAAATCATGGTATATTAAAGATAACTTTTAGAGAGATTGGTAAGACAGATATTTTCCTTAGTTATTTGCTTCTGGGGTATAGTCAGATCTTTTTGTAAAATTTTGAGCAGTCAGTTAATGGGCTCTAAATCTCCAAGGTTTTAATAAGAGATTTTAGAAATAGCTGACTTAAATCTCTGAGAGCATTCATTGCAAAATATATATTTCCATTAACTTCAAACTGAAACTAGTGTTAATTATTTGTGACTTACATAAAAAAGACAGCCATAATAACAGGGCTAAGTTATTGCTACAATTCCAGTTTGCTTGTAGTTTGGTTTTGTTTTTTTTACAGTGCCCATTCAGACAGAAGGAATAAAAATCATGAAATCTGATGTAGGTACAAAGCCGACATCTTGTGCTTTTGTAAAAATGTGTAAAGCTTCTCCAAAGAATGTTAGTTGAATCAGTAAGTCAGACCTAGAGGAGGCCTAAGGACAAGGCTGTCTTTTTTTAGTCTAAAATCACCCTCATGCACACTCCACTTAAAAAATAAAAATAAAACTTTGCACAGTTGGATGGCCGGTCTTGCCTAGTTCCCAAGTGGATTGTGATTTAAAACTGAAAGCAGGGCAACACCTGCACTCTTCGGCTGTTGTAATGAAGTCCCAGGAGAATTATTTCCTAGGGAGTTATATGACTTGAATAACAGGCCTGGCTGGCTCTTCTGCCCTCTTTATAGTTTTTTATAATTTTGACTGGTTTTCCTGTTTTGCAGCTTCCCTGAGCTGATATCGTTCTGTGGAGCTGGTGATCTGCAGTGATAAGAGATACAGGGTATCTATAACATAGGGTATTGTAAATGGCAGTGCTCCGGTATTGTGGATTTTTGGGATATAGGTCTTTACTTCAGTGAAATTTAGACCCTTCCTGCCCTCCCAGTTGTTGCTCAGACCACAAATACTCTGTTTGTGGACTTTGTAGATCAGTTGATATTTAGCACTGGGAATAGCCTGTAAAAAGTCTTGGAATTGGTAATTAGGCAGCTGTGGTATATAATCGATACAGATCCTGGTGACTGATTCCTCACTCGTGGAACAGGCTTGCCCCAAGTGCCGCACAGCAGGGAAGGAAGCAGGCAGCAGCGTCGAAGGGAAGAAATCTTCATGGGGTTTTGGTTTTGGGATGGTTTGTTGGTATTTTTTTTTTCCCCTGCATCTTCGTGTTGTAATCCACTACCTATTTCTCCCGCAGCACTACTGGCAGAGAGGTGGTGGAAGGGTTGACGTCAGCTGCAGCAAAGGTGGTGGGGTTAGTTTCTATGGTATTTATCGATGGTTTAAGCTGAGAGGGCGCTGGTGGCAGCGAGAGGCAATGTCAGCCGCCAGCAGAAACAGCCTGCCCCTGGCCTGGCGTGGCACCGCCGCAGCAAAACACAGCCAAGGGCACTTATCCCTGCACCAGCAGCGTTAAGACACTGGGATGGGGCAGTCTTAGGATCAGGTCTGTCTGCTCACCTCCTTCAGTGGTGCACAATAGAGAGAGGTGACTGAGGACAAACTCTTGTGATTTCAGTAAATAGAGCTTGTATCTGGATATACCTTTCCTAAGAAAGAAGGCTTGTCATGGTAATTTAAAACATGACAGTGTCTCATGTCTCATCTCTCAATAACTTTTCTTATTTTACTTTTCGTTCAGAATTTATAGTAAGCTATTTTTAAAAAGTTCTTAACACGCAAAAGGATTTAGTTACAACCTTCCAAAGGAGGGGTGCAGGTATCTTTGACCATAGCAAGTATATGGCCAAAGTATCTCACGAGTGTATTTGCTGTATGACACTGCCTGGGGCCCTGTAGCAGACTGCCATGGGAGTCACGTAGACTTCAGAGGACAGAAGTGCTAGAAGCCTTCAAGAAGGTAAGTTCAGGATGCTCACTGTCAGAGGTCCGTAACCGGAGCTCTGTAACTGCAGTGCACAGAACGGTCCCCAGGTGTTTCTGTAGCCTTGCTCATGTAGGACTTCCTCCTTTCTTGGAACCTGGGTTACCGGGAAGAGGAGGAAGAGTCCTGGCCATAGTCAATAGTAGAAATGGGTTTAGCATTTGGACAACACACTCTTAAAAAGGCTTTCTCTGCCCGTTCTGCATGTCCCTCTCCCCTCCCCTGCCTGCTGGGGTTGCAGGTACCCCTAGGTACAATACAGCACGTGCTTCCTGCTCCTCTCCTGCAGTGAAGTCGTGAATCGGTGCAGCGTTTTTCCAGAACATTTATCTGGTTTATTTTGCGTTACATAAAGGACAGCCATTAGACGTGTCTCATCCCGTCTGCGTTAATCCAGTCGCACGAAGGCAGAGGGAGAGGGCTGCGGCTGGAGCAGGAGGGCCCTGTGCGCGGCTCTCCTCATCTGCTTTCCAATCCTTGGGCTCTTACATAATACATTTAAGACTGGGTTTTTTTTGAGTAATCCCTTTTGGGGTCTCATTTTGCATTCTAAGTCTCCAGTAACAAAGAACCGCTATGCTCTTCCCTCGTGAAATCCTTTCCAGAAGGTGCACATTATCTACGACGAGGCGGGGCAACGATGAGCATCAATTTCCACAGCAGAATAGAAGCCTGGATTACAAATTACTATTTAATCCTTTTTGCGTCAAAGGATATAATAATCCTTGTAAAATGTGCTCTAGGTCTTGTGCTTGGCTTTGTGAGGTTAAGGGGCAAAAACCCAAACAGGGATTCTCTTAAAAAGGAAGACATGGTGAAATGCGTGTGTTCCACATGAATTTCAGAATATATTTATGACTACATTTCAGCAGCTAAAAATAACGATGATGGGCTGGTACCTAGACTAGCAGTTTTCATTTCTCCGTATGCTTGCTGCTACTCTGCTAGAATACAGTAAGTGTCTGTCATGAGTGTTGCTTGCTGAATTGCAACAAAGAATTTAGGTACAAAGTAAACATTGCTCAAATGTTTACTTTTTTCCCACCGATGAGAACATTTATCAAAACTAATGAATGAGGAGGCCTCTTAAGAATGTGAGAAAAATTGTTTTATTTTCTAAATCATCCTCTTGTGAGTGTCAAGCAATGTGACTTTGTAAGGAAAAGAAGGGTAAATAAGGGTAAATAATAAGGGAGGGGTAAGGATTTAGTGTTCGGAACTGCAGACTGGTGGCTGCACAGTTTCCTGACCAGGCACCTATTTTAAGAGAGGCAAAGTTGAATAACTTACAGAGTTTAGAAAATAAATCCCACAGTGACAGACTTCCAGTCCTTTGACTGACATTATTATTGTTGCACTGAGTATGCTGTAATTTTTTTAGATAAAAAGCAAAACAGGTTAGTTGTTTGGAACCAATAGCTTCATATAGTTAGTTTATTCCATATTTTTATTACTGGCCTCTGTACTAAATCAAATGTGGCGTACTGGATGGAATCAGTGTCTCTTATTGTGTAGCAACACAGAGAGAAAAGGTAAGCGATGACATAGATGCAATATTACTAATGGAAAGAACAAGGTAAGCGGTTTGTTGCTTGTATTTTTAGTGCAATGTGTTTAGACTTTTAATGTGTATTATTCTATATTAATAGTCAAAATCCAAAAAAGAGAGTAGGGCCAGATTAAAATCATAATCTCATACTAAAGAATACATTTAATTACTTGGTCATATAACCATTATTCCACAATAGGGTATTTTTGTGCTAGACGCTAATTGCATGATTCTGGTGTGACATTGCATAATGCGGTGTCCTTGCTGTCACAAACTGGTCATCTTGCAGGTGAAAATTGTGCAGTGCAGCAGCTGTTACGAAGCCGTAAAATGTTTATGTTGTGAAAGGAATAGCACTTACAGATTTTTCTTTGTTGCTCTCTTCTGTGACAGATTTACAGGAAACAGGAATATTCTCTTGATCTGTCTAGCTGTTGTGTTTTGGTAAACCCAGAAAAAGTCAAAAGTTCTGACCAGAACTTTCATAATTCATGCAAAATGAGCAATTTTTATTTCTTTATTTCTTGCAGAAAATGACACTTGACTGCAGAGCGTAAGTCACCCTGGAAGAGCTTACTGTCCTTTGAGCTTTACGTGAGCAACCCCATCCTATGAGGAGGAGGAGGATCCTTCAGCCTTCTTAGCTGTACAATGGGGACTACAGGTGACGACATGGCTTCGGTGGAGCAGAACGCCTCCTTGAACCCTCTGTGCTTCGAGTGTGGCCAGCAGCACTGGACAAGGGAGAACCACCTCTACAACTACCAGAACGAAGTGGACGATGACTTGGTCTGCCACATTTGCCTTCAGCCCTTGTTGCAGCCGCTGGACACTCCCTGTGGACACACTTTCTGCTACAAGTGCCTAAGGAACTTTCTGCAGGAGAAGGATTTCTGCCCGCTGGATCGAAAAAGACTCCATTTTAAACTCTGCAAAAAATCCAGCATTCTTGTTCATAAACTGTTAGACAAGCTCTTTGTTTTGTGCCCCTTCTCGTCCGTCTGTCAGGAAGTCATGCAGCGATGTGACCTGGCGGCACATCTCAAAAACAGGTGAGCGGTGTAGATGCTGGCATTGCATCTTCCTTCCACACTTGGTGGGCCACTTTGTGTAGCAGTAGAAATTGAGGGCAGGAGCTGGGGAGGGGGTTGGTGGTGGTTTTTAAATTCACAGTAGAAGACCGTAGGAGATAGTCTGTAACTGTGCACAACTGGAGCACTGGATCCCAATTTGGGCATCACACCAGAAATAGTGAAGAACATTTGGAGATGGTCATGGGAGAAGGACATGATTCGTATGAGTTCTCAAAAACATGATTTAGCAGAAAAATTTAAAGAAAATGCGGGTTGTTTATGGTAGGGGAAAAAAAGGGCTGAAGGAGGGGGAAAAATGAGAGATGTGAAAACTGTGTCTACAAAGGGGAAGGAAATAGTGCAATAGGAACAAAGGAGATTTAGTTCAAATTTTAGAGTGAAAAAAGCTTTATAATCCATCCGGCACTGGCATAGATTGCTTGTGTGGTGATTGTATATCACTTTCAGAAGTGTTTATCAACATGTTAAACCAACCTTTATCAGGAACAGATAGGGCAGAATTGATTTTGCTTTGAGGTAAGCAGATGGACAGGGTATCTCTTGAGACTCCTGCAAGACCTATTTTTCTCCTTTGTGTTGTGTTTTTTTTTTAAATCTGTTTACTGAACAGGTTGACGGTATGCCATGTGATCATGATGTAGTTTCCAGGATTTTTTGTTGGTTTGATTTGATTGATTATAGAACACTTACAACACCCTGTTAATTTGGTAGAAACATCACTTCACACCAGAGGGAAGTTTTGGTGCAGCTTTCGTGAGTGATTTTGTGTTAGAGAGATACATTCCAATATCACCTGCACCTAAATGTTTAGGACCTTATTTTGAACTGTTAATAATTTTATAGTGGTTCTGACTTATGCTGTCCTACCCCAAATATTTAAATATTGAAAGGCGGCCATGATAGAAAGAGAGAAATAAGACTATTATAAGGTTGGAGCAGATGATCCTTGCGGTCCCTTCCAAGCTGGTATGCTATGATTCTATGATTATCAAATTCAACTAGAATGATACTTCATATTGTACAGACTAGTGCACTTTGTTCTTCCAGCAAAGCAATTGCGTCCGTACCGTGTGTGCAGTAACCTGCTATGTGAAGATGTTCCATTTTAATCTGCAAGGCAATATCGTTTTTTCTAGTGGTAAAAATGTTAAACTTGTTTTGAGGGATACATTTGTCGTCTTTGGTTTCCTCTATAGGCTGGAGAATATTTTCAGTAAATAAAGAGAGGGTTTTTTTAATCATTATCTATTTCATTACTTGAGTTGAGAGGTGTGTGGATCTACCCCATGAACTTCTTTCCAAGTCTCGGTCTTTGTTCAATGAAGAGTCTTGGAGACCATCTTTGGGTGAAGGGTGATGTTGCAAATGAGATTGTTCAGGAGTCAGGCGTGGTGTGGGTGTATGTGCTGGGAAGTGCTCCACAGAGAAGTGGAAGAGGGCAGCCACCACCTCCCTTGGGAACAGCTTGCTCACGTGCATATTTCCAGCGTGCCCTCTTCCTTCTTCTCCGCATCCTGAAGGCTTCCAGGGATTCAGAGCCTGGGAGGACCTTGGGCATGCAGGACAGGCAGAAGCCCTACAGACTGTGGTGAGCCTGGAGTAGCCTGGGTTTTATTGGTTGTTGTACCCACAGAATGAATATATACACATGTGCAGTGTCCGTGCCAGGAAGGTACGGGGACAAATGAGGAGCCTGTCTCTCTAGTTTTTTTTCCTTTTCTTTTTTTTTATTTCTCCACACAGTGTCCATGTTATCCTAGGCTCTTCCTTGTTTCCTCCAGGCAAGTAAATTCTGATCTATATGATGACTTGAGGGTGGTGAGGAAGCCTAACTGTTCGATTTATAATCCCAATATTAAACTGATTTGATTTTAATAAGGAGCAAAATGCTGGCAAGACTCCTGCTACATATTTGGTTCACCTTCTGGTTTCCTACTGTCATATCCCTCACCTCTTCAGTCCATTTTCCTTGGTTGGCATCTCTTTGAATGGTATTAGGGCTGTTTACAACAGGGCCACATAATTTATTTGTACATGGAACAGTATGTAAGGTCTCTTTAGGTATATATGAAATATTAATTTACTTAATGTACAAGGTTATTATGAAATCCGAGTGAGCTGAGTCACTAGCTTTTCCTGTTTGTCAGCTGGAAAAAAGCTTTCAGTTGCAGAAGGCTGCTCATTTTCAATTCCTTCTGTTGTCTTGGGATGCCAATATGCATTTTGAGTATATGGTGATTTACAGTTTTCAATTAAGTTTATTTGCAAACATACGAACACCTCTAAATTATCATTGCTGACATAAACGATGGCAGCAACTGCATAGTTTGAATTTGATTTTATATAGATTAGTGAATCCAGTAAAATTCTACTACTGATTATTAAATGTAGGAAAGAAATATAAAATTCAGTATTATTATAATTTTCAGCATAGATTAATATAAACCGGTCTCAACAAGCCCTTACGTGAGCTAGTTTGTATTTCTGAGAAATGCAGTATGGTTGGTTAGTTTTCACTGTCTAAAAACATTCATGCTCAGGTTTTCCAGTGTTGCTTTAATCAGCTCCATTTGAGCATAAAAGCTGGAAGAAAATGTCATCGTATCCAGCAGGCACCTCGGAGTGTGAGGTTACTGCAAGGTGCTCCAGCAAGGAGATAAGAGACACAAGACACAAACTTGATTACTTCATGGTCACTAATTGCACTCCGGGATACCTCATTATAGAAAGGAAAATATTCTTGATTTATCAGTTTTCAGTTTCATCACGTTCACTTGAAAGCTGTGGTTTTCAAAGTTAAAACACAATGCACGTAATCTGATTTAAAGGAAAAAAAATATGAGTCATGCTGAGTTGTACTGTTTTTCCCAGTCACTTCTTATAGAAAATTTGTTAACGCTTAGTAAAGTAGGTGCCAATTCCACTTCTAAATATCAAAGGTAAATTTATCAGAAGGAAATCCAACAAAAAAAATTATTGAGATTCTCTGTATATGGTGTTGATTCAGTTAATTCTTACAGATTATTGACACCTGAAGAAACTCCGTTGCACAAAAACATACTCTGAAATTCGTACAACTTTTTAATGAGATGGTAAGGTATTTTGTTCATGTATTGCTTTTGAGTTGGGCTTTAGTTTTCCCTTCCTATGTTGTCCTGTGGTAGTTTAAGTTATCAGTTTCAATGGAGACATTTTTTCAAACGTTGAGGTCATTATTCAAGCTAATTTTATGTCAAGTTAAGTTTGAAATTTATATAGGATTCTGTTTTCCAGAGTTGATGAAACTATATAGCTATTCACTGTGTGTCAGTCAGCATGCTAAATATAATGATTCAGATTACCAAGATCCACGGGAAAGTTAGTTGCATAAATACAGATTTTTTTCATTCAAAATCTTGGCAATCCCAGTTATTTTGGTGTTTATGATAGTGCTGCTGAGACCTGTTCTTTCCAGCCAGTTCCACATTAGGTGCAAGCACTGTCCCTACCCTGCTCCTTGTAGCACCAGGAGAGATCAAGAGGATCTGTAGAAGTTAGCCCTCTTTTGGCAGATCTTTTCTTACACCTGGGTACGTGGACAGACAACAAATTCAGAGTTTCTCCATACCCTACAGACTCCTTCCGTCACTGCGAAGGTGAAGGATCCTTCCATAGTGGTTCTTTGCTCCAACATTACCTGGCTCCTTGCAGGCTTCTCAGATCATTGGGTGGGAGAGGGAACTGTGCGACAAAAGCCCTCTCCCTTATTTTTTCTTTTTCCTGTGTCTTCTTTGAGTCCTAAATCAAGGTAACTCCTAGTCACTCCTTTTTTTTTTTAACTTTCTTTTTCTTTTCTTTTTTTTTTTTTTTATGGCAAAAGAAAAACTAAGACCCAAACACTTAACTTTCCAAAGCAGCACTGTGTTTTACTCTGAATTGCATCTGTAAATCTTGCCAGAATGACTGCTTAAGGTCACTTTGCTGGCAAAGTTTTACGAGCAATAGCAAAGGCATTTGGGCTGCTTCTCTGCAGTCTTTGCTTAAATTCAGCTCCTGCCTGGAAAACGATTTAGTGCAACTGGTTTGAGGCTGTTTGGTGTGTTTGCTTTTATCGAACCTCTAGGCTGGGCAGAAGCTGATGGCACAAGTTACAATGAAATCTTTCTTTTCAGTAGTCACTGAGCAAATGTGTTTTTTGAGCCCCTACTGTTATTCCACGGAATACACTGTAAACTACATCTTAATTTTGTATGAAAGCTCTTTTTATCTGCAGAGAGGGATTGCTGATAGTGTTCCAAGAAGTCAGCTTTTAAATGAGAAACCCAGCAGACTTGGCTGTAAAAAAAACCTCCAAATTTTTCTTTTCCGTCTGATACGGATTAAGAGAAGTTAAAGGTGAAAGCTATGCTTTGTCACTGTCCAGAATTGAGCAGAAGCTGATGCTGAAGGGAGGAGAGGAGGGAGTCAATGAATATAAGCAGAAGCTCATTTTACATCCAAAATAACTACTGCCCTTCGAGTTTCCTGGTAAATAACATCACTCAGTTGCTTTTGCTCATTGTTTCGGTATCTCCACTCCCGAGCGTCTTGATTCATGAAAGAAATTAAAGTAATTTCTGGAAATTCTAAAAAACATTCCTGCCTTCCATCTTGCTCCTAGCCAAGATATTCTGGCTTTGTAGATAGATATGAAATGCTGTTCTTTTAAGACACATTTCAGTCTCATTTCAGCCCTTATTTATGCAATTTGTTGTATGAGAATAGATTCCTGTACCCATAAAAACAATCTCCAATGCTTGTTTTGATCCCAAGATGCCCATCCATGTACATAACTTGTTATAAGATTTAGTCTAAAATGCTCTTTATCCCAGATATTTGGCAAAAATGGTATTAGTGAATGTGTGCACCTTTAGAGATTTATTGGCGCTTGTTAACTGTTACAACTGCTGTATGGTTCTGCTGTTTGTGAGTAATACGTTCCTACTGCCAATAAAAATCATTTTATGTTGCAAGTGGAAATGAAAAAATCTCCTTATAGATGCACTTGAATACCAATACTGGGCTTTGCTCTTGGTAGGTGGCATATCATGTTTAAAGACCTAGGAACTGGTATCCCATAATTAATGTCTCCACCAGATAACTATTTTTAATGGCAACAGAGTTCCACTAGGCTAAAAGTTGTAGTCTGTTACAATTACTGGTTAATTTGGGGAAGAATCGGGGGGGGGGGTTTCCTGGTTTTTTCCTTTTTTTTTTCCTCTTAAAGTGCTGCACAAAAGGCATTCCATTGAGCTGAGTAGGTGTGCTCAGGAGGCTGTTTACGTATCTTAGTATTAGCCTTTGAAATGATAATTAAATATCATTGGCAAAAATAAACCTCAAATCTATTTATATTTCACACGATGACTTTCATCAGCTGCCAGGTAACGATGGAAAGAGGGTGGAGGAGGACCTGGCTGTGGTTGAGAAGGCTTTGACAGAAATGGGACACTTCCAGGGATGATTTCTTTTGTTCTGTCCTGGTTTGATACAGTTTTAAAACTATAATAATAAAATTTCCAAGATGTGCTTTGCCATCTACTCAGGGAAGAGTCAGCCCCCCTTTACTTTGCCCTGGTGAGGCCCCATCCAGAGTACTGTGTCCAGTTCTGGGCTCCCCAGTTCAAGAAGGACAGGGAACTGCTGGAGAGGATACAGCAGAGGGCTACAAAGATGATTAGTGGACTGGAGCATCTCTTGTTACGGAGAGAGGCTGAGGGACTTGGATCTTTGTGGTCTAGAGAAGAGAAGACTGAGGAGGGATCTGATCAACACCTATAAATACTTAAAGGGTGAGTGTCAAGAGGATGGAGCCAGTCTTTTTTCAGTGGTGCCCAGTGATAGGACAAGAGGAAATGGGCACAAACTTGTACATAAGAAGTTCCATCTAAACATAAGGAGGAACTTCTTTCCTGTGAGGGTGGCAGAGCCCTGGAACAGGCTGCCCAGAGAGGTGGTGAAGTCTCTGTCTCTGGAGACATTTAAAACCCTCCTGGACATGTTCCTGTGCAAACTGCTGTAGGTGGACCTGCTTTGGCAGAAGGGCTTGGACTAGATGATCTCCAGAGGTCCCTTCCAACCCCATATCATTGTGTGATTCTGTGAGTCAACAGCACAGTGTTTTGGTAGAAGATACCAAAGCAAGTATCTGGTTCATCAGGCAATCCCGAAAGGCTGAGTAGACTCTGTGGACCAAGTCTGGTGGGAATTGACACTGCAGCGTGTCAATTCTGAGTTATTCATTCATTTCTCTGCTGAAAACCAGCACCCCTATAGCAGAGCAGTTCAGGGACACAAGGACATGCAGCTTGGGGTGGCTTTGTCCTAAGCTCTTGTGGGTCATTGTGGGAGAGTGGATCTGTCAGAGCTCCCAGTAGGCAAGAGGTTTCCTCTGCAGGAGTACTTACCCCTTTCTGTATCGCTGCAGAAGTACGTGATGTTGGAGATTGGTGCCAATGATTACCAGTGCTAAGATTTGGGGGATTGTAGGGCTAACCCATCAAGTTAAAGTATTTTAAAAATATTGAGGAAAGGAATTGTATCTTTCCTTTCCTTGGCCTGTTGGGATTCTTGTTTTAAGGCTGGCATGGTGAAATGATGAACAATAAAAATTTTCTGCAGAGTTTCACCTGTAACTGTGAATCTCTGGCCACCAAAATAAATTGAGACCAGCCAGATTTCTTATCTGATCAGTCCCACTGTGGCAATGATTTTATGTAGTAAATATTACCTGGGCAAAACCAAGAAGTAGGTTGGTGTTAAATCGTTGAAATCAGAGGAACTTTTTCAGAAAGCAAAACCTTTCAAGTAATTTTTATCTTTTGGGTTTGTACTTTCTTAACTTGGAAGAACAAGAGGACCAGCAAATGTAAAACACGTCATCTTGGAGGAAGCCCCAAGAAGTGATTTCTTAAGTGTGTTGTTTCATAATATGAAACGTCTCTAATTTATGTATTTATGTATATTTCATAGTACATCTGGGTTACCATATGCCATTCTTATAAACATATATATCATGATTTTTTAATTTATATATATAATTTTATTTATGTATAACACTGCTGGAGGTCACAAAAGCTGTACAGATGTCTTTATCAACATTCTTTGGGCTGAATAACTTTGTTAACATTTCTTCAAAATCCCTTACATTAAAACAGTGTAACCATATAATTATTAAATCCCCTTCACAGAATGTCAGAACATAATTATGAGTCTCAAAACATTCTGGTTTAACAAGTTAGGACATCATTAGACTTCTGCTGTCTTTTACTCTGTTAACACATTTCTTTCTCCTGTTGCAAAAATAAAGCATTTCTGCTTTTGTTGTATCGAACTGTCAAGTTCCCAAACAGGGAGTCCTTTCAAAAAGGACCATTGTTCTTTTTTTTCTGACACTGCTACAGCACAAGCATCTTTAGGTGGTCAGCAGCTCCAGGAGCAGGAACATTAAGGAGGACATCAAATACTGTAAGAAGTGAAATATCAGACACTGGCAAAACTGTCATACAGGCAGATGTAAGATTGATGTCCACATCCAATTATCTATACGTAAATGTAAGACCAGTCGATAAATGAAGGCTTTCTGTGAATTTGCAACAATGCAGCCCTTCTTTGCAATAAACTGTTGTAGGATTTTAGACATAAGCAAAAAAAATAATAAAAAAATATTGCATTAAGAATAATGGGAACTCTCAAAAATAAGTTTATAGTGAAAAGCACCAAATGCTGATGGAGCATTGTTACATGAGGGAAAGCAAAAAAATTGCACCTCCTGTGTGAAGTCAGGAAGAAAAAAGGGGAGACAGGAGGAATACGAAACGCTTTCTGCTGATTCAAGAGGAGATGATGAGCAGAGCTGTTACTTTAGCTAACTTTTCATACAAACTCCTAGACAAGCATATTTTTTTTTTCAGTTTTGTAACACTTAGAATGCAATATAGGTAAAATTTTCATCTCTTTCCTCATGAATGACCCCAGGAAAATACGATGCTTCCTTCTCTTGGCTTACTAAGGTGAGAGGAAATTGCTTCAGTGGCTCTCCAAACATGTCTTGGAAGGGGACTCCTCTTTTGAGGAATTTTACGCCAGTCCTGTTTAATCTTTCCAGCAAGGTTTTCTTCCAGAAACTGGAATGTGCGTAACAATAAGTTGACATTCAGAAGGTGTTACAGCACATTTACTTCACAGCCAAAAAACTACATTGTTGAAGTTTTGTGAAGAAGGCAGTATTGTTTTGGAGTTTTGTTCACTAAAAAAATGACCCTAAAGTCCAATGTGTTTAGTATTTTTTTTTTTATGGTTAGTTTGAAATTGTGGCTTTAAGAAGACTGATTTCATTTGATGGAGTACTTGGCCGTTTTGTGCTACAAACAATGCTGCAGGCTTGAAGCACGGTGTAAACGTTGTCTTCACAGGTGTCCTGGGGCTTCCCATCGAAGGGTTGCTCTGGAGAGAAGGAAAACGAGCAAGCTGCAAGGCGAAGCAGAGGGCGAGAGCGGTCCCGGCGGGACGGAGCAGCCTACCAGTTTATCTCCGGACGCAGATCAGGGAATAGTGCCAGCCGAGCAGAGCTTCACCTCGCCCGCCCTTCCCGCCTGGACAGATGAGCCCAGCATCGACAATCCGCCTTTTGAGGAGAACACAGTAGCAGACAGTATGTCATCACTTATCTTCTCAAGCCTCTTTTATCAGATGTGGAAACATTTGTAGTGTTAGAGCTTGTCTCTTACCAAACGTGAATGTGCGTCTTCATCTTGGGCTCTTTTCTTTTGCAGTTCCTGGAGAAATATTAGTGAGTTTTGGTTGTGTACAAGTATGCAACTGGGATAAGGTCACAGTTAGGAAGGAAAGAAATATCTCAGAGCGTGTACCAGATATCATGGTGCTGTATCTTCATTTATCATATCATGTTAATCTGCTAGTAGCACTGGCCTCGCACTGAGTCGGAAGGAGCGTATTTTCTGTAAAATTACAAAAGTTGTTTTCTAAGATGAGATTTCTTTTCCCCTCTTCCTCCTGGCCTGGATCAGCAGCCTTCCCACACACGGAGTGCTGTCCTGCTCGAGCAAAAAGGCAGCTGAGTAATTCCTGCATCCATCTGCACCAAACAAGCAGTAACATCTCTAGCATCTGGGATCTTAGAGAGGAAGCGCTGGGCCTTACCGCAGAGGAAGGTGGTCCTACCCCCTTCCTTCTCCTCTGTATTTGCCATCCCTTAGCATCCCCCTTTTTCCTTTTCAGTTGTCTCCATGTTTTCTTCAGAAATGGGCTCCTCTTCTTGACTCGGTAACTCATTGGCAGCCCCTAGTGCAGTCGTGAGTCCAGCTACCAAAGAGGCATGGCCAAGCCGTGTGCCGTGGGGTAACCCCTAAATCACATTTGTATCGTCGTCACCAAATGTGAATACACAAGTGACCCCATTGGAGATGTAGCATATGAAATCTATTATAAAGGACAGGATCCAAAGGGTTCAGAACATCCTTTCCAATCCAAATGGCCCCATTTCAGGAAGCATGGATGCTACTAAGTCATTAGAGAGCTGTTTCTAACGAGCTAGGTGTTCCAACAACTAGTGGAACTAATCCAATTGCACTTGCTTAGCTTGTTGTTAAACCGTTGTCGTGTGGCTTGTCTACATTGTCCTTTGGTGATTTGCTTTATTGAAAGTAAATGAGCTATAAAGGATATTAATCATCTTTCTTTTTAAAAATAATTGGCAGCAAATCAACAGCCACCTACCTTGCCTGAAGGAGAGATCACTACTATTGAAATTCATCGGTCCAATCCTTATATCGAATTAGGAATTAGCATAGTGGGTGGCAACGAAACACCTTTGATCAACATTGTCATTCAAGAGGTTTATCGAGATGGGATCATTGCCAGAGATGGAAGACTTCTCGCTGGAGACCAAATACTTCAAGTATGGAACCTAATTACATATTCTGTCTGCTTGCTTTCCATTCACTCCTTGCAGAACTGCCTGTTAACTGAGATGGAAGATTTTCCTTGTCAGACCATGTTGTGTAAATGTTAGCTCTGCAATTACCAGTTGGAAGGCAAATTAATATTCAGAGCAGAGCCTGTTGTTCTAGCACTTTTGGCTATCACGCTTTATGCTGTCTGTTGGACCAGTCCCTGGAATTATTTTTCCTCCTTAGCACCTCTTATCAATGTTTAAAATATGAGATTATTTTTCTGTTTTTAAATGTTGTGGGACTTGATCTTTATTTCAGCTTTATGCATGCTTTCCGAAGGAACCCAAGGTTATTTCTGGCTAATATGGTGGCATAATTTGTCCTATGTAAAAAGCAATTTGTGGATTGTAAGGCTGACTTCATCTAAGCTGCTATTTTATTCTGGCTTCACTGTTGCCTTCCAATAGCCTCGGCAGTTGACCTGCATCTTTCAGTAGGTGTAAAAGAGTCAGTGATATTCTTCACTGGCATCATTTGAAGCAACGTGCTCTAAATATTTTTGCCAAAGAATTAACCAACTTAAATTTGAATTGTTTGTTTATGGTTGAGTGTGTATTTTTGTTACAGTTTTAAGTAATCCACAGTAAAAAGATCAAATTCTATTCATTTTGGAGTTTTAATTTTGTATTAGGGGAAAGGGTTGTTTATAGGACTTATAGTCCTGTTTATAGTAACTGCCTTATAGAAGGCAGTTACTGAGTTCTACATAAACAGGACAGTCCTTCAGCTTTCTTCTATTTTTAATCATTCCACCTGAAAATAGTATATTACCGTCATTTCAAAATTACTTCAATAACAACGTTTGCTTTTGATCTGATAGCCTAAGATCAGTCCGAAAGTAGTATCAGCGTTTTCATTTCACTTTTTTGAAATAAAGTTGTAAGAAGCAGCTTAAATACTGTAGTTACCTTTGGAATGAAATTAGTTTGCACTTCAGAAAATAAAGTTCCTTTTGAGAAACTTTGTCTTTTTCCTCTTATGGAGTGTTAGCATAGTAGCTGGCCAAGAAAGCAACCCAAGAGGTTTGCAAAATGTTGCCTTTTTAACAAGCAGTTGCAGACTCTGATTGAACGCTGCCTAATTTATTTCCATACTCAAGGGCTCTCCTTGGTTGCTAGAATAGGGAGCTTGTGCTCCAGCAAAGCTTTCGAAATTCTTGCTGTTTGGGCAGGTGTCAATTATAGTTTCCAAAGGTTTAAGTGGTAATAGATTGACTATAAATAGGATTTATAAACTACAATGAGTCTTCCCTATCGATGTGCTGGCACTGAGGCTGTCAGATACCGGGGGGTGTCCACGTGAGTCCTGTTGTCACACCGAGGGAGATGTACAGGAGCTAAAAGCCAAATTTTTTGGAAGATAGAGTATCTTTATTGCTTTGAATTTACCTGTGCAGGTGCTGAGCTGTTGTATTAAAATGTCCAGGCTCAGTCTCTGCCAGCTGTAATTAAGTGCAGTTAGATGCCGCTCAGCGTGCACACTTCAGTCGGGTATTTCCGAAAATGTCTTCAAAGGCTTTTATGAGCTGTAAAGGACTAAAAGAAAGCCAGAAAGGACTGTGAGGTGAAACTCAGCATTTTCTTGCCCAGTCAGACAAGAAGTATTACCCTTTAAAGATCTGAGGGAACAGCATTTAGTTACAGCTACATAAAAGCGTATGTTGTCTGCAAGGTATAGATAGGTGCCTAATATTTTCAAAGTGCTCTACAAATTGTCCCTTTTCTGTGCTGGACTGTGACTGTAATTCATGTAAAACATGACCTAATGAGAATCTCTTTCCCCAAGAAATGCTAAGGCTGTTTGATTCTGAAATTGTGAACTGCCTTGTAGAAAGAATTACTACATTTCATTGCATATATTCTTCTGTGCCCTTTGAGTGCTTCCATATTTTATGTATTTACTTTAGCTAGCGACAGCTAAAAATAAAACTAGATTTAATTTAAGGGCTCTAACAGATGAGCCCTAGTGGGTTTTGCTGGTGGCAGCTCTAAATGTATTTCTCCTAGCTGTGCCTCCTTTCCCTCTGCCCAAGGTTACAGCCTGTCTCAGGGCAGTAGCAGACCAGGACATGGCCACGGTTCGGTGTCTGAGCCTCACGGTCCTGCTGGGAGCGATGGCTTTGTACTGGGCATGGGGCTGGAGGTGGCTCAGTGAGGGTACGGCCACCCCTTCGCCCTGCTGAGACAACCACGGCCAAATTGTTTTAGAGCCTCTCAGCTCAGACATGTGATGTAGATGTGACAGCTGTCATGCATAGATTTCTAAGTCTTTTCACTTCCTATTTTTTTTTAAGTGCTAATGTTGCTATTAGATGATGGAAAGCTGCAGATTTATATTTTTTACTTACTTAGGTTGCAATAGGGACCATTAAAGGCTTAGGTAAGGCAGGTCAGTATAATCCATTTGGTGTTAGTTTCTATCTGCTGAAATTGTGGGGCAGGGGTTCCTCCATCAGGGAACAATAGAACATGCTAAGGATGAAGTTCGAATGTTAACTTTGAAACCCTTCTTACAGAACGAGGCAAATAGAGCTTTTGTGCAGGTTTGTGTGGTGCTGCCAGATCTCACTGCCCTGTCAATTTTTATCTTAACTTTATAGTGCAAGAAATGACTGAAGATTACTGATCAGTGGGCCACATAACAAACACAATTCTTGTTTATAGGCAATGAAGGTTTAATCAGTTTTTCACTTACAAACCAAATTTTGAGTGGTACAGGTTATAAGTCTGAAATTCTGACCCAGTTGAAGTTGAAGGAAAATTTCCTAAGTTCATGCTAAGACTTGAGAATTAGTACAACCACCTTTTTGTGGTGTCTTAATTAGCAGTTTTCATTATTCTGGACTTCAAGGGTTTTTTAAATTTTCCACATCATGAAAGTAGCGCATATTGATACACATAAGTTTTCTTCAAAGATTTGGATGTATTCTTTTTTATAGCTATTATTTTATAGTTTTAAGTGTTCCTGTGCTTGACACTGAAAGCACATGGAAAGTTCTTGTCCTGGAGAACAAACAATGTGAAGATCTAAGGAAGACAAGTGTAGCAGACCAGGAGAAAAAAACAAAACAAAAACTGGACTGTAATGGCAGAGGGTGTTCACTGTTAGAGAGATGTTGTCACCTTTGTGGGAAAAGGCCTCAAATTGCACCTGGGGCGATTTAGGATGGATATTAGGAAAAATTTCTTCACTGAAAGAGTTGTCAAACATTGGAACAGGTTGCCCAGGGAAGTGGTTGAGTCACCATTCCACAGGTATTCATAAGATGTGTAGATATGGTGCTTACGGACATGGTTTAGTGGTGGAGTTGGGAGTGCTAGGTTTAATGGTTGGACTCAATGATCATAAGGGTCTTTTCCAGCCTAAAAATAAGTTTGCAGATTGGGCAGCCACAATAGGTTTGGAGGAGAGGATGGAAGGATGAGAGAGGAAGCCTGGTAGGATCAGATACATAGGTTGCTCCAAGGTTGGTTTTGCAGCGAGCTCTGAATTTAGTTTGGAAAGGACTTTATTTCCGTAACCGGGAACAATTAAACACGTGTCGTTGTCATTCTTACTTCTTGTTGTTGTTTTTCAGGTCAATAGCTTTGACATAAGCAACGTGTCCCACAACCACGCTCGCGCCGTGCTCTCCCAGCCTTGCTCGGTGCTGCACCTCACCGTGCTGCGGGAGAGGCGGTTCGGCAGCCGCACGCACAACCACCCCGACACCCCCAGCTGCGTGCGGGAGGACAGCTTTCAGGTCACCCTGCACAAACGCGACTCCAGCGAGCAGCTTGGCATTAAGCTTGTGCGCAGAACGGACGAGCCGGGAGTTTTCATTCTCGACCTCTTGGAAGGGGGGTTGGCTGCTCAAGACGGCAGGCTCTGCAGCAATGACCGCGTACTTGCAATTAATGGACACGACTTGAAGCACGGGACACCTGAGCTTGCTGCTCAGGTTATACAGGTAATTTGCATTCCCTCCCTGAGTCCTTAGCTCAGCTTTATTTCTTGGGCAAAGCCTGGGGTAGAGTCTGTCCTGGAGAGAACAGCTTGTGTAACACCTAAAAGCCTGCAGCGATGCAATTTGCTGTGATTTATGTTCTGAAAATAATAGCGCAAAACAGGGCTTGCCGTGGCACCTTAACAGATGAACTTCACCTCCTCAGAAGTAAAAGTGCATTAGTCTTCCCTGGCATGCAGCCTGAAGGTTAGAAGGCTGTTCATGTGAGCAAGGAGAGTACCATGTACCCTATGGCTTAGCAGAAAAAGAAAAAAGAGGATTATTATCATATTTATATACGTACTGTAGTTTTAATCTCTCAGTAAGCTCTATAAAAGTGGGATTTGTTTTGTATTGATTTGCTTGTGCGTGGAATTGGAGTTAAAACAGGAAAGTGATTTGTGAAACTCCAAGGAGGCAACAGGTAGCAGCTGGGAAAGAAAAAACAGGTCTGCCACGAGTCCTGTGCAGTAAAACTCATTTTCTGGGTATTCAGGAAAGGGCTATTCCCAATTTCTGGCTTTGCTCTGGACAAATATATTACCCAAAGCTTGATGCAGTGTGACATATGACCCTTCCCTGTTCCCACAGGAAAACCTTTACTCCATGGCTTTCTCCCAGTCTGTAAGGAAACAGCTGCAGCACATCGCTGCTTCCTGCTGATGGGATGTTAGTGAAAATCGCTCTGTTTTTAGGAAAGTTGGAATAAACCAGTAGTAGGTGATTGCAGTCTAGTGCAGTCGTCTTGGCTCAGCACCACATAGAGAAGTCCAGTACAAATGAGTACTGTGTATTTGTTTCATGAATCATTTCAAGAGCTTCCCTTGCAGTTAAAAGAAAACTACAATGATCTTGGGAATTTTAATTTCTGTTTCCCAGTTTTTTGTATACTGTGAAGTGGTCAGAATTTTACACTGGGTAACTTTCCTCTATTGAGGTGTGGGTTTGCAGCAACAGAAGGAGTTGATGTTTTATTTAAGATCTGGTAACTGAGTCTCCTGATACTCCCCAAAATCCAGAATTTGACAGTCTGCTCACATATAACATCATTCTTGGAAGTCTCTTTGGAAAGTACCAGAGGTGTTCAGAGCTTTTGACCAAAATCTGCAGACATGTGGGCATTACTTTCTTTTATTGCTACGTGTTGCAGAAGTTCACAGAGGCTACAAATGGAATTGGATCGTTTTTGATGTTTGAAGCTTCATAACACAAAGTGAGAAATGGTCCTTTTGGCAGAGGATTTTCAGCTGATGTAAATGTAACGTCAGAGGCAAAGGAGGAGTGTTAATATCCCCTTCATTTTGGGGGGAATAGCAGCAAGAAGCAAGTAAAGGACTGTGCAGGCTAAGCAGTCGGTGGCACCCCCAGGAACTGGAAAACAAGTTATGCTGTTCTTGTTTTGTATTTCATCACGTTTTCCTCTCTCTCTGCTAATAATCAATATCCTAGCAACTTCATTACTTTGTTTTATATATTTGACAGGCTAGTGGGGAGAGAGTGAATTTGATCATCTCTAGACCCCTGAAGTCACAGACGGTCAGTATTATCCGAGACACCGGGACCCACAACAGCAACCCACACCAACACCAGTCCCAGCAGCTCTTTCACAGCAGACCCAACTCACATAAGGTTGGTGTTTCTGTCTCTAAGAGGTATAAATACCATTGTACTTGTGATGGTATAAGTGTGTAGCAAGGCAAGAAGAAAGGGTTATATCTTCTTTCTTACCTATGTAAAAATAAAAACAAAGAAAAGATGAAGACTTCCAACTACTGGAGTCCTGCATCATGTCTGGAGTGGGAACAAAAGATATGCAACAGCTTTTTGGTATTTTTTTAGATTTGCTGACTGCAGTGACAGAAGCAAATTCTCTGAGCTCATACAGCTGTGGTTGTTGGAACTTGTCTGAGAAAGTGGCTCATGTCTTACTGCTGCAAGGGAGAGCTGTCATTCAAGAAAGTTATTTTTTTGTTGCCGCTGTGCTGGCTGCAACCAGCAAGGAAAGGAGATGTGGTGCACACTATGCAGCGTGTAAAGAGCATGCTGGAGGGATATGTCATCTTCTCCATGGAGCCAGCAGTGCTGGCTCCAAGACTGCTGATTCTGCAGAGTCAAGCAGGGAGAGAGGCAGAATAAAGAGACTTTGATGAAGCTAGTGTCAAATTATCTGGAAGACCTGCAGAAGTAAAGCCTGTGCTTGAGGTGTTTTTGTAGTTAGAAAAATATGACTTCTCACTGTTGAGAAGTTAATTTCATGAAATAATTGTCATGTTGGTCATGTCAACCAAGCCACCTTTCCTCCTGTCCACTCTGTTGGCATAACTGTTTAATGTCGTACTTCTGTTGGGAAGATTTACATGTGTTGATAGTATTTTCTTTTAAAAGTTTGGGTCATATCAGAGGAGAACAAGTGAGGCTCTGGGAAGCTTGTTTTCCTCCTGAGGGACAAAGGTGAAGCTCCTGAATAGAGTTAGTGGGCATTAGTAAATGCCACAATGTTAGGCCATATCAGCACGATGGCTACAGCTCATCTGTATCAGAGCTTGAGTTGACAAGCTGACATCTGTATCAAAGCTGACACTTTCCACCTGTCAGCATGGGTTGTGTTCATATCGTGGTTCCAAAGTTGATCCGTTGGCTGAGCTGATTTTCCCTCACATATCAATACCATCCCTAGGCTCTTCCAAAGTAGGAAGTCCCATCTAACAACAGGTGGATATTTCCCATGTTTCATACCATTTATCTTTGCCTCTCTCTCATTAACCCGCAGTTCGCTTAGAAGTCTTGTGGCTTAAAAAATGTTTATATAATTGCCTGACACCAGCCAGTTAGTCCTAAAGCCTGGAGACTTAAAAAGGAGCTTTATCAGCCATGGTATGTGTACATATAGCTACATATGTGATTAACACGTATATGTGAGGAGCAGAGTCAGTCAGAAGGAGCAAGTTGCATTGGAAGTAGAAGGCAGCAGTTGTTGCTGTTTTCCAAGAGAAGGCAGGGAAATAAATAGGTATTTGTAGTTGGAAGAATCTCCCAGGTCATTTCTTCTGTTATTTTGGATTCCTTGCAAATATTCTGTTGATTTAAGATGCTACTACAGGTGTCTGTGCTGTGGTTTGAATGTATCACTAAATATCCCAAAGAGGAAGGGCTTCAGCAAATAAAATATATTTTGAATCAGGTTTAGATCCTTTTGATGGCGCAAAACTAAATACGGGTTAAACATTATAATTCAGGTGTTAGAAAATGAAATACAAGATCTCCTTTTGCTTCGAGTTTGGGTCTTCATTGTAAATCATTAGTGAGTCTGCACAAGGCACCCATTACCAGCCTATAGCATTGATTGGCCTTTGTTACTTTGTGCTCCGGGAGGTTCTCCATGCCAGCTGTGAAAGAAAACATGACGTGTAAGGGCTTTGAATGGTCTCTCTTTGTCATCATGAAAACACATGTGTGTTTTCATATCTTAGAAGCTTCTTTGTAGTTCCAGGCCGTATTCTGCCGATCAATGAGGTAATGCTGATTTTCACCAAGACATCAAAAGATTTGTTTCTTGTTTGTGCCCAGTCCTTTGACCGTATGATTTTGTAGTGCAGTCCTAAAATTTAGCCTGTTCCAGTGTGGGATGCTAAGAAAAACTGGAGTGAGATTTTCAAGTAGGGCCTTTATAAATTTTCTGTCCATATTTACGTATCTACAGGAGTGGCTTTTTTTTTCTTTTTTTTTTTTTCCTGACCTGTAGTAGTGCCAGTTTGCACTACTTAGTCATAGAATGGTTAGAGTTGGAAGAGACCTTAAAGATCACCTAGTTCCAACCCCCCTGCCATGGGCAGGGACACCTTTTAAACCATTCTGTATAAGTGCCAAATTATAGCTTTGGGGTGTATTTAGTTGTGTTTTGTTCTGGTTTTGGGGTTTTTTTTTAAAGTTTTAACGATGTTATTTATCCTTCTCAAACAGGATCTCTCCCAGTGCGTCACATGCCAAGAAAAGCACATTACTGTGAAAAAAGAGCCACATGAATCTCTGGGAATGACAGTGGCAGGAGGCAGAGGTAGCAAAAGTGGCGAACTGCCCATCTTCGTGACAAGTGTACAGCCTCACGGGTGTTTGGCAAGAGACGGCAGGATTAAACGAGGTGGGGCTTGGTTTCCCTGATGGCACGGGTGGCCTCTGACTGCTGTTTGATGAGTACGTGCTCTGGAGTCAGGTGGTGTCAAAAAGTCTTTTCACAGATGTAGGGAAGTGCTGATGGATGCTTTGCTTCATGTTTCAATAACGGAAATAGAGTATTTAGTATGGCACTTCCACCTTTTCTAGGAAAGGGATGTTTAGAGAACGGTAGCGGGGAAGTAAATAAGATCAGGAAATGTCTGGTTAAATTCTTTAAAGCTGACAGTAATCCCCTGAGCTGCGGGTCTGGTGTGATGCTTAGTGCACGCATCCTGTTTTAGTGTTTAATGCTCTGGGCTGGGCCCCATCTCTGCCCGAGAAACCTCCGTCGGTCAGAGTAGTATCTGAACAGCAGAGATGCTCTGATGACGGGCCACAGTGCACCCTGGCCAAGTTCACCCCCAAAGCTGCATCAGTGTTGACCCTGCTTCCTGAATGGTCCCTTATCCTTTGGGAGAGCTTGGTTTTGCTGGTCTACAGGAGTGCTGCAGCACCCATCCGTGTTCCTCGGCTTTGCAGAAGGGACCCGGGAGGTGGAGGTTAGGCTCGGTGCAGGTGGAGCAGTCCTGCCTCATCGATAGCAAAGCATTTGATGGTTAAAACACATTATGCCGTATGTGAAACAAAGACTGCTTGTGGGATCTCTGCCATTCAGAGTTCACAGAATTACAGATTGATTTAGGCAAGAAATTTAGGGGGAAAAAAAGCACTTCACAGATTGCAAATTTAAAAAGAACATTGTGGGAGCATCCTTATATACTTCTGAGAGAGGGAGATTTACACCCACATACCAACGGGTACGCTTCCTTTTTCTGTACTACTATGAAAAACACGCTTGATGGAAGAATTGCAATTACTCTGTCATTGTGTAACATTAAAGTAGCCATAGCAGCAACAAAAAGTGATTTCAAGTTAAGCTGCACCCCAACTTTAGGTTTCCCTGGGAGGAAAAAGCTTTTAAAATACGAGTCTCATTCCACATGTGACCCAAATGTCCACACTTTTCCTTTGTTTTTTCTGGCTTTCATTGGTAAGTGAGACATTGTGTGAAAGAGCAGCCTGTCACCACTTGGACAGTAAATGACATTCTTGTTTTCATTCTGAGGCTTTTTAAAAATATTCTGAAATAAAATAAAAATTGAGGCAATTTTTTTAGTAGCTTCGACTCTTTCCAGATTACCCTTGTAGAGATACTTTTCATAGACTCATAGAATGGTTAGAGTTGGAAGGGACCTTAAAGATCATCGAGTTCCCACCCCCCTGCCATGGGCAGGGACACCTCCCACCAGAGCAGGTTGCTCAAAGCCCCATCCAGCCTGGCCTTGAACA
>JAOXJK010000001.1:189354420-189383505 GCA_025774025.1 Xenus cinereus
CAATCCTGCTTAGCAGGGGAGTTGGACTAGATGATCTCTAGAGGTCCCTTCCAACTCTGTCAAATCTGTGAATCCGTAATGTTTTTGTCTTCTTAGAGAATGGCTAGAAAATCAAATTTACTTCTTTAAAGTGGGGAAAACTGCTTTATCCTTTCATCTTGCCTTCTGAAGCCACTGCTGGAAACTCTGGCCCTGAAGATGGGTGCTGCTGCTTTAATGGAAAGGCAAGAAAGTAGTTGAAAAAGTCAGTACCTCTGAAAAGAGAGTTAAGGAACCAAGTCCCCATGTCGGTGCCCTAAGGGTCATTAGTTGGCAGGAAAAACACTGAGAAATGAGGAGAGTTCAGTGGAGGCCCCTAAGATGGTGTGAGCTGGAGCACTTGCCCTACAAGGAGAGGCTGGGGGAGCTGGGCTTGCTCAAGCCTGGAGCAGAGATGTCCTCGCAGACACCCAGCAGCCCCTTCCAGTACCTGCAAAGAGATTATTGAGAAGGTGGAGACCTGGCTCTTCACAGAGGTGCAGGGCAAGAGGAAGAGAGACTATGGGCACAAGCTGAACTTGTTTCCCATGAGGATGGTCAGGCAGTAGCACGGGTTGCCCAATCTGTGCCCTTGGAGGTTTCTGAGACCCAACTGGATAAAGCTCTGAGAAACCTGGTCAGATCTCACAGCTGACCTTGCTTTGAGCAGGAGGTGGGACTAGAGACCTCCTGAGGACCCCTCTGACCTTAACAATTATATGATTCTACTTAGACGTTATGTTTGGATGCAGCCCTGAGGCCTAATATGCATATATGCATCTTAGTCTTGTGTAGAATTAGTTCAGAACTAGGACATACAGTTCCTATTACAGGTTCTCTTGTTCAGAAACTGATCTTTTGTGAAGGCGGCAGTAAAGAATATGCAACTTGAAGTTTTATGGCATGATTTTTATGTGTAGCTTTACTTACAAATTAACTTAAGAAAAAATGTAGTTATGCCTAGAGCCTTGCCAGTAATTGATTTTTCAGTTCAATGACTAAATAAATAAATGAAAAAAATAGCTTGGCTGAACATAAAATTACTTTTTTTTTGGCCAACTATGAAACACTTTGGATTAAATGAAAGATTTCAGTTCAACCTAAAGTAAATTATTTCAGATTGAGGAAATAATAACTAGATTCTTCACACCAATGGAAATTCAAGCATCATTCCTAAGAAGGGGAGAAGAGTAGTTGTGGTCACACTTACCCCCTTGTAAGGAATGGAAAAGATGCTTTTGTGTGATATTGTGATGTAGTACCCTCTGTTCAAACGTACTGTCTCACTGAGAATACGGACTTAAAAATGGGCAATGAACAAGGGAGAGCTCCTTACAACCTGCATCATGAGTTATCCTGGGGCAGGACTTTTTGAAGCTGTTCCGTTTTGTTCAAATTATCTAAATGTTTTGTTCATCCAGAGACGAAGGAAGAAAATAACTTCACAGTTCAGGAGTTAAGAGAATTTTCTGCCTACATTATCTGTGTGGTGTAATTTTATAGAAGGTGAAATGACTTCAGCAGAAAGGCTGAGCGTGTGAGACCCCGCTCAGTGAACTGTAGCAGTGGGGTTTGGCTGATGGGGTGCCTTGGTTCAGACAGAGAAGTGCTTTTGAATGCACACTTGGCCTGTGTAGGTCACACCACCTCTTCTTCCTCTGCTCTGCCCTACTGAAGGGCGCTGGGAGAGCTCCAGAGACCATCTTTTTGCCATCTATTTTGGTGCCTCCTATCGTTGGGAGGATCAGTTTTAGGAAAAGTCCTGTTTGATCTCCAGAGTCATGTTTGACTGTTCTGGGGGATGCCAAACACACACACAAGTCAAGTCGCAGAGAAGAGGTACCTGGAGATGGAGCATGTTCAGTGTAGGAAGAACTTAGGTGCTTTTTTGAAGTTTCTCTTGAGCTTGTAAAAACTGAAACTTAACCCTTCGAGGTCAATTTTCTTAAGGCCAGCAAACAATGCCCTCCCAAATTTTTGTTCCCTGCTTCAAAACACAGAGAAACTACAGCTTCTCAGTTGAACCATCTGCTGAAGGAGATTTCAAGCCAAATGGTTACATTTGACAAAATTGTAAGGCATTGAAAACAAGGTTTTTAGTTGAAATGTGGTCGGTAACCATAAGTATCTTTACTTACACCTCCTACAATAAAGCCGTGTTTGGTGTAAATGTGTTATAATCCACACAAACAAACTGAAATGCTTCTCTCATGTGCATGCTATCTCATTATCTTCTCTTGACTTGGTTAGATCTTTCCAACTCTCTCTTTCCACGTTTCTCTCCAGGTCAGCTCTTAACGCAAAACCGTCTTTGTATGAGAATTGAAATCTAGTGATTTGGGAAATTCCCAGATGAGGTTCAGTAGTAAAACAGACATAAAATTGAACCCCTTTGGGTTTTTTAGCTACACTTCCAACCTGATGCAAACTTGTCACCCCAGCAATGAAGTGCTGTTGGTTGGTGTGTACTAGATATTGCAGAGCAGTAGTCTTCATTTGGTTTGTTTTTAATTCTTCTTCTTGTGTCTTTTAGGTGTGGTGATATGATTGTTGCTGTAAACGGACTATCCACGGTTGGAATGAGCCATTCTGCACTGGTTCCCATGCTGAAGGAGCAGAGGAACAAAGTAACTTTAACAGTGATTTGCTGGCCTGGAAGCCTCATCTAGATTTTGAATCACTTTGGTTCAAGCAGCGTGTTTCACTATATAGCTGGCACAAAAATCTCCTCTATCATTTTTCCCCTATTGATACTATTGATACAGCTGGTTATAAGCAGGGCCAAAACTGCTGTATTTTCGTTTTTTTACAGGCCTCTCAGACTTAATCTATATATCTTTCCATCCTGAAATAGCCATTTCTGTTTGCTATACCCATTGCTGACGCAAATGCAAATATACACGCGCTCACAGAGAAACTCCCACGCCGGTACGGCTGCCGTTGAGCTTTCCCCGTCAGGCTTGTAGAGTCAGCAGAAGAACTTGGTGGTTCTTTGGGTTTCTCTGCACAGTCCTCAAGTTAAATGTGATATATAAAGGTAATAGCCATGTGCTCATTCTTCCCTGCGAAGAGAACGTGTGTCAGTACCGCAGTGACACATCTATCTGCTGCTATGAATCACAATCTGTTTCCAAAGGTACGTCTCTTCGATTCATAAGCCTTTCCATTTTTGATTCAGTATTTCAGACTGATTCAAGTAATCCATCTTGCTCATCAGAAATAACTTGGTCCCCCAGATTTTTCTTGCAGGGCATCAGTGTTCATAGAAAAGTAGGACAAAAACCTGATATTACTGGAATTTTTATAAAGTGCAATAATTGGACTCTTTGTTAGGAAACTTTACTATATTACAGAGTTTGTATCCTATAATGACAAGAAATATGGAAGAAATTACTGTTGCAATGCTGGCAAGAATACGTGTGCCCGAGGTCGCCTTTAAGTGAATGGCCTGCAGTATTAGACTTTACTTTACAAATGAATGTTTTGCTATGTCAGAGAATTTTGATGAACATTTTTACGAAGATCATTTTTACCGTTTCTATTGTAGTTGTCAGCTCTCTTTATTCATGTGTGGAAAACAATACTTTGACTTGTACTTTCTAAATGAGAGAATTATTTCCAGGAAAAAAAGCAAGCTATTAAGAAACCATACGTTATGGTTTACAGGTGGGCAGGCTGGAAGGAAGACTCTTTGAATTCAAGTCCAACTGCAAAGCTAGCTGCAAAGTTCACTCTTATTCTGTCACCTCCTGACAAATGTACAAATGCCTTGATAACAAATGCTGAAACGTTCTCTCTTGCATTTCAGGATATTATATTTTTTTTTCCTTTAGAGAGCACCTGTTATTAAGTTGTCAGTAAGAGTAACACTATTTATCTTGGATTGTATTTAGTATTTTTACAAACCAACGTGTAACTTCTAGACTTTGCCTTTCCATGGTATTTGCAGGCTAAGCACCCATTTGTTTTAGAAAAGAGAGGTGGAGCACAGAAAGAAACGTGCTGACCTGGAGCTAATCCTGTGTGTTGTCAGTGTTCTGCATATTTGAAAAAGAGCTTCATTTATAAACCAGCTTCCCAAACTGAACTCATTTTATGAATGACCTCTGTATTGTAATATTAATTACCAGAGAATGTACTTGAGAATCACAGCATATTTCAATTGTGAAGCATGAACTTTATTTTCAAACTTAGCCGGTATAATATCGGGGCATATTATCGCATGTCATTAATTCCAGTAGCTTTGTTTTAAAAAGAAATAAAGTTACTCTTTTGCAAAAAAAAAAAATGTAAAAATCTCGTATGAATGAAGTGGTTTTATTCCTCTCTGTAATGTATGCTGTCAGTTTAATTTCATAATACTAAAATACAAAAGAATGTCCTCTACAGTATATTACTGTACTGAGAACCTTTGTTTCTGAAGCAAACACCAAACTTATTTGATACTGTAACTGATTTGTCAACAACTTTCCTCCCACTCCCAGATGCTGTTTAACTGTATGCTTTGCTCTTAATACAGATATTTTTTTTGTAAAGTACATCTTAGTGTAGCTTTTAGGGAAGATTTTGACATATGTACTAGATTTAATGTTTTTTATTTTAAAAATCACACTTTCCATTCAAAACCCTGCAAAAATCAGGTTTATTTTTTTTTCTTTTATATGTATATGTAACAAAAGCATGGGTTAGCTTAAACTGTGCGGTTTTGTTTCTGTGTGCTGTAGCTTTTGATCAGAACATCTAGCAGTAAAACCTTTCTGAATTAATTCCTTTCCTGAATAATTTTTCCCCTTTCTCTTGTAGCTGCATAGTTGGGTTTAGTTTTCTGTGCCTTCTGTTTTAAATTATTTCAAGGGTTTTTTGGTTGGTTTTGGTTTTTTTTTTCCAGATAACTATCTAATTGTATGGTATTAATGAAGGATGAATGAAAATAAAAGTTCATTCTACTCGTTGTCATAACTCAAAGTATTGTCTCGCTCTTTGCAAAAGATACGCGTAGCTCAGTGCAGACTCAATTTAAAGATATTTCTTTTCGACTGTGATTTATCATAAATTACAGTTAGTGAACGTAGCAAAAGAGTCTGAGGGCATGGTCATCTAGCTAGGGTAGCGTGCCAGCTCTTTGACCAGTAATCCCAGCACTGAGCAGGGTTTTTAAAGGGGAGGTAAGATCTGTGCCTTACGCTTCCAGCAGCGTTTCCTCTTTTCCCCTCCACGCCAGCTGGTACCGATCAGCTGGAGGATGTTTTCACAGCATAGATTTGATGCAAGGAGACAGTCTTGCTGGAAACCTCAGTTTTACAGCTGCAACTTGAGCCTCCTGGTAATCAATTCCCATCTCCATCTCCTGCGGGCAAGTACGCTCTATCTTTAGATGTCTGCGAAGCTGGAACAAGTCTAAAAGCAATTTCCTAATGATTTGCAGTGAAGTTGCCCAGAACCTGGATTCTTATCCCTTGCGGTAGTTAGTGGGTTACAAATAGATGAGTTCCTCTAAAACAAACCCATGCCCACGCACAGAAACAGAGAAGAAACCAGCCACATCTGCCAGTGGGTTACTATCTTTTGTACTTGTAACATAAGAGCCAGACCTTTAGAGTTTTGATTTACAGACAGATTAACCAATTCATTGTTGCTGCTGAAGGTGCACAGAGCTGGTGTGTGAGGTGGTGGACCTAGTCATCTGTGTGCTGGAGCGTCATGGGAGGAACACCTTCCCCAAACAACCCTAGGGATCTCCAGCGAAGAATGTAAACCAATTTATTCTGCTTCATAGCATGCCAATGAAGCGAAATCTGAAGATATTTCATTTGCTGCTCCAAGCTTCCTATTTAGAGTCAGAAAAAACTGAGGGGAAAATTCAACATTGCAAAAGAATTAAGAATTCATTTATTTGCAGATTCCCTAATACTTCTGGGGTGGGTATGATGAAAATCTAAGCCTGGTTCTCAGATATAGTGTGACCCAGATAATATCAGAAGCAAGGCAAGTTCCTTTTGGTCAAGAAACTTGGCCATTGATTTTTGAGGCAATTTTAATGGATCATAAAAATTTGTTAATGAACTAATATAGGAGATCCTGATGAGTTAAAGAAATGAGCATGCCAGGCAGGGCAGCAATGGTGGCAAACACAGAGTTAGGGCCACACATGTTCGATGCCACACTGCCGTGAAGATGATGTAACACCAAGGAAGGTCAGTGAACAGCCCTCATCCCAGTTGTCTCAGGAAAATTCTAAGCAAGCATACTCAGCTAAAAAGTGGATCTCTGCCAACACAAAGAAAAAGGAGAGAGAGAAAATGATTTACAATGGCCTCATCACACCTGACATAAATCTGTGCTGCTAGGGAAGAACAATTCTTAGATTACTTGTTGCCCAGAGGATGGAGAACATTATGATTCTGGGACAACAAATGTTATATGGGTAAGAATATTTAGTACTAGCTAAAGGTTGGTGTTATCCTTCTGTTTGTTGCCCTATCACATGGATGGGTCCCCTGAATATTAGCAGTGCCATATGGATGCAATGCCCACGTCAGTGACGGATTGCAATTGATACGGTGGTGATGAGCTCCCTTCTGTAGCATGACGCAGAAAACTTCAGACAAGTCAGAAATCAAAGAGGTCTGAGAGTCCAGTCAAAGGTGCGGAGCCTGCTCTGCATCAGCCAGGGTGTAAACTGCACCTGGAGCTGTTTTAGAAGAAGGAATGTTTTAGGGTTTGGGGGTTGTTTTTGTTGTTAAACTCTGCTGGTAAAGGTTGGCTGGAGGAATCTGTGGGTTGCAAGCGCAGCCAAGCAGAAAATAGCACGCTCCTCAGCCAGGAAAGCCAAGTTTGTTTTGCCAAAGGAGGAATGAGAACCAGCACTCCCATGGCAGGAGGGGGAGGAATTGGGCAAGAGGTGGAAGGGGAGAGCCCCTTCTGTGACTCCTTGGGGCAAATACTGTATCTAGGAGGGGCTGCCCCTCTTCACCCTCCTTCCCTTAAACACCTCAACTGCCCTCCCGCACCTCTCCTACCCTGCCTTAGCCACAGCAACCAGCTGTGGAGACCACGTCTCCGGTTTAGAGAGAAGATGCAGCGGCATCGAGGCCGCTTTGCATCCTGCAGCAGCCTGCCGTGATGGCGATCACCACCTTCAGCTACGCTGGAGTCAGCAGTCGTGGTCTCAGTGGTGACTTGGACATCTTGCAGGGAGGTGGTCTGCAGAACAACTGCCCCCACCGCTTAAGATGCAGCTGCAAGGGTCCGTGTAAGCGCATCAGGAGCACTCTCTAGCTCTGGTCTCGGAGCACACAGAGTAACTCTGCTGTGCAGGGGTTCATCTAGCAGCTCTGCTTTATCCACAGAGCGTCCTGTATGGGGGTGCAAAACCACCACTATTTCAGCAACTCTCTGTGGTCTTCTACAGCTCTTCTGCCGTACCAGCGTTGGTAATCATTAGAGAAACAGTTGAAGGAGAGAAGGTAAGTTTTAGTAATACCAAGCTCTTTCTTTGTGCTTTTAGCTATTTGTGGACTAATCAAATCCTCTGCAGTGCATTTTCCATGCTGTACCTTCGGATTTGTGATAAATTGTGGCATATGAGCACTAAATGACAATGGAAATTAGAGGTGGATGTGTTCTGTTGCATTAACTAGTTTACCACTAGGCTGGACAAGATACATCACGTAAGGGAGATGGTATCATAAGCAGTGAGAGAATGTAATTACAATGATGAGTTTAATGCTATGATGGGGTTTAGATGTAGCCGTGACTTTAGCTACTTGTAGTGACTCCACTGCTCAGCAACCTCAGCACCAGGCAGCAAGACCCAAAATACCTGTTTTCTGCCCCTAAAGCAGGCAGTTGTTGAGCCGTAACCAGCTTCAGGGCGAGCCTGGGCATCCCACTGGCTCCACAAGCCCCTTCTCATCCAGCAGCTCTAATAAAGCCCAGTGGAGACGGGTTTGCAGTTTGGACCCAGCTTTGTACGGTAACGAGTGCGGTACGCAATTAAGGAACCCATTTGGTATTTCTTTCCATCTGGGACAAACCAAAGTGCTGGTGGCTTTGCTCCCAGGTTTTGCTATAAAGCGATTGCGGAAAGCTACTGAAGAGAAGCATTTTAATCAGATTAGGATAGATAAAGAGTATAACCCCTTGGTTATACAATTGAGCTTTCTAATCATATTAGACTTTAATACCAGCATCAGTGGCATATTGGAACAACAATCTCAAAAAGCTACAAGCATAAAATATTACAGATCCTTAAACATATTACAAAATGTCAGCCACTAAAGTTAAAAAATGTTATCGTGTTTGGGGAAATGTGCCAGCTAAAAAAAAACAACCCACAACTGGGGAGCCTGCAGTCCTGCCCACATGTGCAGATTAAATGCAGCACAGCAGAGGCAAGGCTTGACCTTTTTGCATCTTACTTTTTTATTCATTAAATCGCTTCCCAAACAGCTACTTCTGCCACCACGATTACCCATCTCAGAGTCCTCCTCCACCGAGGTGCTAAGTACACTCAGCTTTTTTTGCAATCAATTAAAGGCTCCCTCGTTGTGGGACGCAGCAAGAGGTGGCTCCTCTTTACTGATGAAGCAGCCGTGGAAAAAAAGTGTCACTTCTGTCACACCTCTGCCATTGCAGCCACCGCTCAGCATCCATCCGTGCTCAAAGCAGAAGAGGACCGAAGCCAAGAGCCGAAGGAAAGGGGCTGCTAATGCACATCAAACGCCTGATTTAAGTGGGTTGTTCTTCTGGCATCTATGTGTTTCCACTGATTGATCTGGGTTTCCTCCGTGAGCCTGGTTTTTCCACTGATCTGGGTTTCCTCCGTGAGCCAGGTTTGCGAGTGCAAAGGACCCTGCTTGGAAGCAGTGGCCTCGCACTGAGACTCTGCCCGTGGCCACAAGTCCTACCACTGCACCTCGGGGCTGCAGCAGCCTCGAGTGTCAGCAGAGGATCACGGCTCTCCCTCCTGGAGCAAAACAGGCAAGCAGTAATTCAGACCCAACGCTTTTCCTTTCTTCTTCCCTCCAGCTGGAGTCTCATCTACCCACAGCCAGGCTGCAGCTACACAATTGGTTTTGACTGAATAGTCAAGGTAGCAAAGACCTCGAATTTAAACCTCACAGTGTGAGCGTGGCTGGCCCTGGGACAGCCATCTGGCTGTGCTGGGTTCTCCTGTGCCATTGGAGTGAAATTGTATTCTGCTGAATACTTGATCTCGTGGAGCCAGCAGCCAGCCCCTCTCCTACACCCCAGTTAACCTGCCCCATAAGCAGGGGCACAAATAGCTGACACGTCTTCTGCTGCATCTGCCTCCTTTCATAGCTCCTTGCCTGCCAAGCAGAGGTGTGTCCAGGGCATCGCTCTCCAGGAGAGCAGAAAAGCGAGTGGTCCCTCTCTCCCCAGTGCCTTTTGCACATGAATTGGGCTGAGGATGCCCTCTGCACCTCCTACTGTGAATCTCATCCTTAAACTAAATAGCATTTCACCTCGGATTTTTCTTCACAAGCTTTCTGTCATTTTTTCTCACCTTTTTGCACGGTCCCTGTCCTGGTCCCACTGCCGTGGTGCTCGGCCTCTCCCTTATGACCTTTTAAGTGCTGCTTTTCCCAAGGCGTCTTCCAGCTTGATAATGCTTCTTCCAGGCTCAGGGTCTCTCTGCATCATCCTCTGACAGGTATCACACAGTCTGCACGGGGGAAGCATCATGGCCTCATCCCAGAGAGGTCCCTCATCTCCATCACCCACCCCGGCACCCCATACACCAGTGGTCCCTGGGGTGGCGGGAGGGGACCGCTCTCTAACAGCCTGGGAAGTTTGGCTCTTTGTGTTTCTTTGTGATTGATGCCCTGGTAATTATGCACCTTATGAAGATATGCGGTGTAATCATACCCTTCTAAAAATGCCTTGGATTAAAAGCTTTTCCTGGGTCTTTAGGTGATGGGCCTGCAATTACAGAAAATGAACTGCATTTTAGCTTTCCATTGAAATTAATAACAGTGGTTCTCCAGTTGACTCTGTGAGTAGTTAATGGAACAAACTGGATGTTTCACTACAATATGGGTTTTAAAGCTATTTGAGAGAGATTTCTGTGTTTCAAATAGGAAAATAATTCACACGATGCAAAACCATTTTGTTCGCGTCTTTGTGAAATAATGGCTCTGTGTAGCTTCAAGATGTAACTGTTTATCAATAATGATTTCAATGTGCTCTTCCATCCCTCGCTGCACTTGGGGGGAGTGACCTGCAGAGAACTTTGGAAAAAGAAAAACAAGCCAAGGAATTAATGACGCAGAAAAGAGCTCCAGCCTGGCCTGAGCTGCACGAATGGGTTTTACTATAAACCTTGAAAAATAGATTTGTGTGAGTTCATGCAGGGGCAGAACGGCAAATATTCTGAGACTTGTTGAATTTCAGTTACGCCGTCTCCATCTTGGCTCAGTTAAACTCAAACTGTGATAGTCGACAAATCTTGGAGTGCTGCTGGTGGGCTGCAACCGATCTCGTGGAGCCAGCAGGCAGCCCCTCTCCTACACCCCAGTTAACCTGCCCCATAGGCAGGGGCACAAATAGCTGACATGTCTTCTGCTGCATCTGCCGCCTTTCATAGCTCTTTGCCCGCCAAGCAGAGGTGTGTCCAGGGCATCGCTCTCCAGGAGGGCAGAAAAGTGAGTGGTCCCTCTCTCCCCAGTGCCTTTTGCATATTAATTGGACTGAGGATGGACCAGGATCCAACTCTGCACCTCCTACAGTGAAACCAGCCCTGCTGCTCATCTACACTGGGGATACTGGAGGTCCAGAGCAGGTTCAAAGAATCATGGAATGATACGGGGTTGGAAGGGACCTCTGGAGATCATCTAGTTCAACCCCTCTCAAGTCCACCTAGAGCAGGTTGCACAGGAACATGTTCAGGCAGGTTTTGAATGTCTCCAGAGAAGGAGACTCCACCACCTCTCTGGGCAGCCTGTTCCAGTGCTCTCTCACCCTCAAAGTAAAGAAGTTCCTCCTCATGTTTAGATGGAACCCACCTCCTGCCCAAGAAGTCCTCCCCTCAGGCTGTCCCCTTTTTGGTGCATGATTAGTCCTTGCTCCCACCCGCTGTGGACTGAAATGAAGTCAATGAAGTGCTTCACTAGCAGGGACTTTATGATATGGCTTCTGAGAGTTAAAATTCCAGACATTTTCCCTGCTGAATCCTAGACCTCTCTCCATTGCCAAGCCACATTCCATCTGTCTGTCTTTTTTACCTGCAGTGGAGGTGGCTTCTGAGAACGCCAAGGGTAATTCTTCTTCTCTTCTTCCATTTTTGTTTTTTTTTTTTTTAATTGTCAATAGGATAGTGGTAGTTTCCAGCACTTTTCCTCCTGTTGGGAGCTGTTTGTGCGTCAGTGTTGCCAGTTCTACTGCCTTTCCCTGGGATGATAGCATCAGCTATGTGAGTTTTAGTACCTTCCCCAACAACAAAAATGATTGCTTTTTTGGGCATATCTCTCAGCTGTCTGGAGCAACCTGAACTGCACTCTAGAGAAACTGTATTTCACAAGGAGCTTCTTGAACGAAACACTTGCTGGTTTTTGGGGTTTTTTTTCCCCTCTTCAAAAGCTACTGCTAGAAATCTAGTGAGACGTCAACCATAGAAAAATATTTTTCATCAGCTGTGTCTCCTGGGACTCACACTCACAGCAAAATATTCCCTCAGTCAGCGGCCCTGTACACGAACCTGTAGTGCCGTGGCCTCCTCAGGTGTCCTCTCAGAGCTTGGGTAGCCCCAATTTCCAGCAACACACTCCAGAACCCCTGGCCTGGGCCCAGAGCCACTTGCAACAGCAGCACTTGGACAAAGATGGGGTTTGGAAGCATCCTGCTTCCCAGCCAGTAGGCAAGATTGGATGTGATCAGGAATGAGGGTGCATAATCAGTCAAAACCTCAGGACAGCGAAATTGTAGGTAATTTTCTGGCATATTTTATAGATAATATTATTTCATGATCGATGTATTGTCCATATATTATAATTACCCATATAATTAACTATAAAAATCTGTATGTTATAGGTAACAAATTATAGATAATCACCTAAAAGTTTGCAGCCTTTGGGGTGGCCCAGTATGGGCAAGACTGAATTTCACTTGTTAGTTCTCCTTCCAGACTCGCGGCTCCTTGAGGCATGGCCCTGCTTCCTTACCCAGCTGTACATCAGTCTTAGCTTGGTTAAAAAAAAAACATTCCACACTCATTTTTCCTGTGCTTCTTTCTCTCCTAATTCACCTTCCCCTCACCTGTTATATATTTTATATCTTTCCCAAAATACCAAGACCTGGGACAGACTGACCCCACCACCCACCCAGCACCCGTGGACCAGAAGTGCTGCTGCAAGTCACACCCAGGACAGGTGGTGCAGCCCCAGGGCAGGCTTGGAAGACATCCAGAAGCTTCGTTTCTGTCTACACTTATTTCATTTTATTTCCGTGTCTCATGATTTTTGCTGGCAAGGAAGGTAGGGGGAAAGATTTTTTTTATTAGGAGTGGAGTCCATCGAGAAGCGCCGCAGAAATGTCTTTCGGCAGATGGCTGCTGCTGCACACCCGTCTTCCACGAGGCAGAGGAAAACTTGCCCCAATCTAATGAAGTCTAATGCCTTCATCTGCTTTCAGAAAAGCCCTCATTTATTGCTAGAATTGGTTAATTCCAGGTGTTTGTGTGTGTTACGGTCTCACGGGCTATACAACTACACCGCGCATGGATTATCAACAAGACGTGTCTGTGACAGCTTGATTTTGCCTTAATGTGTCCTGTGTCAACACAAGAATCACAGAATCATTTAGGCTGGAATAGATCCTTAAGAACATTGAGTCCACCTGTGAACCTGACACTGCCGAGCCCACCACAGCTCTTCAGCTACTGCTGTTTATCGTGGCTGGAGCATTCAAGTGCCTGTTCTTTGAAATACAATTAAACCAAAAAACTTGCTCCCTAAATAAACTCTTCCATGCAGACTCCCAAAGCAAATCAACGTTTTTCACGTGTGTGTGAAATCCCAAATGAGGAGGTTCCAGTGGCAATGCTGACAGCCCCCTGCTTAGAGCCACTCTGAGGGCTGGCCCTGCCACCATGCCGCTGCCTGATGCTGGTGGCCTCATGGTGTCCATCAGCTGCTGCGGGTGGGCAGGGTCTTCCCGGGCACCGGCCACAACTTCATCTAGTGGACTCTAGGTAAAGTCAACTGGAGTGAATAAGACGCGAGGCTTGAAGCTGGTTCTTCGGTTATTGTTTTACAAAGGAACAGCCAGATGGACACCTTCCTTGGCTTAGGATAAATATTTCATCAGCTGTATTCTTCAGAAGCTGCGTTGCTCTCCCACAGTCTGCTGCTCACAGTGAAGAATAAAGAGCTGCTCACCTGGGCTTGAGAACTGGGGTTTTTTTACCAATCATACGGGTTGTGATCCTGAAATGTAAAACCCATCGATGTTATCAGGAGGAAGGAAGGCTGAGCACGGAGACACGGAGACGCATCTTTGCGATGCAAATTTCCCTGTTGTTGAGCGTGATTTTTCATTGTCAAACAGATAAAAGCTAACCAGGGAGTGAGGAGCAGACCTGGCATGTTGTGACAGACGCTTGCAAACAACAGATAAAATGTGCTGTTTCCAGCTTCAGCCAGGTGTGTCTGACTGTCACTTGGTGAGTCTTTGGAAGCTTTGAATATCAGATATTTTAATTATAATTGCTCAGTCAAGTCGATATATTTCTCTGTGCAGGAGCAGTGACAGAAAAAACGGATTTTCTTAATATTCAGCATGCACAGTGACATTGCCAGAATTTAAAAATTAGACAAGCACATCTTTAAAAAATATCTATATTTAAAACTCATATATACAAAACAGGAATGGCAAAATAGACCTTTGGGGAGACCGCAGGTAAGCTTCAGCCCAAACTTGGAAAGAAACACAAGCTTTGGAAGTCCAGAAAGACCTTGCAATGCGTAATTACGTTGTGTTTCCATACCTTGAAGTAAAACATGGCTGTAGGCGCAGTCTTTGAGCTTCTTGGGAGCTTCACGATGGAGGAGAATTCCACCAGTTGAGCGTCCCTCCTGCTGACAGTCTGTTTGGGAGGCATGAGGATAGAGATGCTCTGCCCAGGCATGTCATGTTGATACCTAATGTTTATTACGGGGAGCTTGGGCTCTCTTTCTCCTTAATGGAGAGAAATTGGCACTTTTAGGTGCTGTTCATCTCATCCTAATGTAGTTGTCCAAAATAAATCAGATGACTCACACTGTGGGCATAGCATTTTTCCCCCCCTGTCTTGAAAGGGAGTGGGGATGAGCAGCCGAGGTACTGACTCTCGCACAATAGTGTCTAAAGGTGGTTGAGATGAATTCCACCATAGACAGGAGGAGGAGTTTTCCAAATAAGTCAGATGTAAAGGCCCTGAGAGAGGCTGGTTTTGAGAGTAGTCATGAAATTTTCAGCAATGAAGATTTCACCTCCCCTCCCAGGACGCAGGTGGCATTAGACAACATTAAGCACACAGGGTAAGACATAAAAATGGGGTGCCCAAGTGAGTCCTAAGGGGTGGGGTACTCAGGGAGGTCCACGCTGGGGGTCCATCACCTCAAGCCACCTCCAGTTTGATGCTCCTGGGTTGGAAATGATGCATCCCACAGAAAACCCAGCTCAAAGCTGGTTGTCTGGGGCTGTCAGAGAAATGTGATCTCTTTAGGGGTAACATCAGGTAATTTAGGAATGAACCACCCCTGGCAAGCTCCTGCACTCTTGCTGGCTGCTGCTGTTGGCTGCAGGGAGCCAGGTGGTGATGCCAGCTGGCATTAGGGTACTCACTTTTGGAGTCCGCAGTTTCATGGAGGGAAAATGCCGATCCAGCTCATGGGCAGCTGTGGGGAAGGTCCATCTCAGCTGACTTCACCCACCCAGAGGCTGAGCATCTCCTCTAATCGTGCCTTCATGAGCAACAGGGAGGCAAGGAAGCGGATCCCTCCACATACTTACATGTTGGCCCAAGCAAGGGCTGGAGACTTTCATGCCCTTTGACCGATGAGGGGGTTAGCAGAGGGCCCTCCTGTGTGGCTACGCCTGGGTGAGGGAGTCCCATCATCACACTATCACAAGCAAGTGGCAGTGTTGGGACGTGGACATTTCCATTGGGCATAAGCAGCAGCTGATTTTTAAAGAGAAGTTTAAAATAACACACTGGTTTTTGTATATCGTATTAATTCATGGTCTCTCAGAAGCGCGTGTTGCTGATACACCTAAACTGAAGAAATATCAGCTCCCACGTTGGAGATATCCGAAAGCTGTCTTGACATGGTCCTGGGCAACCAGGTCTAGGTGGCCCTGCTTGAGCAAGGGGGTTGGACCACATGATCTCTAGAGATCCCTGACAACCTCAGACCCTCTATGATCCTGCAATTCTGTGAACACTAAAAATAATGTAAAAATAATATAAAAATGAAGAACGTTCCCAATGAAGGTTTTTTTGAAAAATGACTCTGAAATTGGATGAAAAGGGAATTTTCAAAAATACTTCCATCACTCAAGAGCACTTTCTCTTTGAAGTTTCATCAGAACAACACGGTTTGGTGGAAGCATTCATGTTTCCAGCAGTAAGGGGGTGTCTGCAGGGTCATCCCCCATCCACCTGGCCAAACAGGGGTGCGCCACCACCATTCACCAGCGAGGCACTGCCGAGGGCTGGAGCAAGGGCATCCTGCCTCAGAGCAAAGCCTCTCTTCCCCTCCCGTCCTGCCTCTGCTCCCCTGCCACCTCATGGGGACATGGCTGTGGTGCCAGGCATCCCTCCGTAGTCACCCCATGGCAGCCAACCTCATGTCTCGCTGCTTCTGCGTGGGTTTTCGTATACGCTACATCCACAGTGGTGAGATATAGCCAGGGAAACCTCATCCCCTTCCCCCCCTTCCATTGCTCTGCATCTCTGCACCTGGAGGGGAAGAGGATGCCAATGTTGATTAGATACAAAAGTAAAAAGAAAGAAAAGGAGAAGGCGACAAAGTAATTCTTCCCTGATGGAAAGCTCTCCTGTTTGTTCAGATCATTACCATATCAGCAAACCCACATGAAAGTACCGTTAATGTTAATACTTTCCTAAGACTAATTAGGATTAAATTGGGTAGAAAATATTGTGCAAATAACTAGTCGTGCATAAAATCCTCGGTGAAGTTTAAACAGGAGTGGCAGAAAACAGGGAAAATAGTTTTTATTAATGCATTTACACCTTCTTAGAATTTCCCTGAATTGTGTTTTACCTTGGCTATAAAAATGAAAACATTTAAATTTCTTTAAAATTACATTTGACTTAATTACAGCCAATCCCTAATACCAGCAAACAACCCATTTTGCCTACTTTCCAGCATAAATAGCCACCAGCCTCATCATTTCATAAAGAGTTGTTTTTCTACATGATGTTCTCTATGTGCAGAATGTTAATAGCTACTATAGCTGAATATGAATAGGCTTTGTAGCTCCACTTGAAATATAGAAAAATGGCCCAGACATTAAAAAAGATAAAAGGGAAAAGGGCAGTAATGAATTTAGAGGAAAATGAACATTAATGGTACTAGCATTACCTCATGTTCCACATAACAAATTATTGGAAATCTGTCAAGCACACCAAATTATCTACTCATCTGCTGTTGTGGGGCCCTTTGGAGCCATCCAAAACCAGCAAAAGCAAGACAATTTAAGCTAATTTTACTATTTATAACAATAGAACAGACCATTAAGATAAATTAATGTCATTATCAAGTTTCTATGAAAATGACAAATACCGCTATTTCAAGCAGCTTTAGAAGCTGTTGACTATAATGAAATCTGCTGTACAGGTACTAAAAAGAAACACTCCAAGTAATTATTTTCTAGTAGCTTGTTTGTTTCCTTCACATTCATTTACTTTCACCACAATTAGTTCTGTACACAATATATGGTAACTAAACAGTCAACACTACGCAGCATTAGGACTAATTGGGCAATTACGATGCAGTTTTCAGCCTTTTAGGTCCTAAAGAGAGCCAGCAGTAAACATTTTAGAGGCAACAATAGCGGCACCGCATCGATTTGCGGGGTTGGAGTTTGAAGGAATACAAAGCAATGCGAGAAATAAAGCCAGGTAAAATGCTTTACACAAAACAGCCCGAAACGAGATGGTTTATTAAATGATCTAATTGCCGAGGCTCCCGGCGTGAGGCTGGACACGGTCAGCAGAAGCCAGCCAGGGTTAGGATTTGGAGCAGGAGGGGTCCTGGGTGGGAGGTGGCACTCGGGGAGAGAGCGATGCTGGGTCAGTGCTGGCAGCCCCCGGCCTCCGACCGGTACAACCATCTAACCAACAGGCAGTGTTACCCCAGGCAGGGGCGGGAAAACTCGTGTGCTGGAAAGGTTTATTCATATTTTGGCAAAAAATTGTAACCCCAGGTGTTTCACATGTACTCTCTCCCATCCCTTCCTTGCCCCTGGCACTGCTGTGTTAGTCAACAAATGATGCCAAAAAAACCTTATCTTTCTGCCGGTCTTGACTTTTTGCTTTGGAGGACAAAGAAAACAGGAGCTTGTGGTCCCTTCTTCTCTTTACCACTCACTATTTACTAGATGAGGTTGGGAAGAATATGCACGTACTGCAACTGCGGTGTTTCGATATGTGAATAAATTCCAGCCAAAGTGTCGATGTTCAGCTACATTAGCCAAAAGCAATGGAGGGAGCCATGGAAAGCTAGGTGGAGATGTCACGCTTCCTCAGGAGTATTTTTCCCCCTGCAGCTCGCTCACACGGAGGGCAAGAGGAGGACGAGAGAGCTTAGCATCCCTCTTTGAACTCCTTTTCGCTTTCCCCATTTCTCTAGCTGCCAAGTTTTTATCCGCTCTGTGTGTGGCATTTCATGCCAGCGGCATAATGAAATAATTTGTATATTTGCACATAATTTCCACGCAACCATCTCCAACTCTAAAGCCCTCATACGGCTGGGGTGTGAGCATGGGATGCCGGGAGAGCTCACTGGTGTGACGCCGGGGAAGAAGCAAATCTCTGCCTTCATCCCTGCCCGGTGGCACGAAAGTCGAGCCAGCAGCCTCCTCCTTGCCTGGAACACAGCTGAGGGGCTGAGCTGGGGGCTTCCCAAACTGCTGTGGTGGAAGCCACAATCCTCACGCTCAGCTCCCTGCCACAAGGGTAATGCTCCATGGGCCAGAGAGCAGGCATGGGGACAACCCGTGTGGGTGAACTCCCAAGGGTCTGGGGACAGGGCTGCTTGCTCCCAGGGCTGCAAGGTGGTCTCTGGTCCAGGGACAGGTGAGGAAGGCACCAAACCCAGCCACTGACACAAAGACTCCTCCTTTCTCCTCTTCCTCATGGCCAGTCCCTGTCCTGCATCTGGCGACGCCACCACGGCACGGCAGTATCTTCGTCCAGTTCTGTGCTAATGATAATGAAAGGCAATTAGTCTCTAAAAGCATTATCACAACATTCATTGCATTGATGACATTTTATTAGTACTATCAGTCAGGGATTTTATGAAGCAGAGGTTTGCTTTTTCCTTAATTAGACGTTTATGAGAGAATATCAAATCTGACAATCCGTTTAGTAATTTATTACAAAATAAAGAGACTCCAGCTGAAACTCAGCTTTGGTTTATACACCTGCTTTTGCACCACATTTAACAGGAGCTGCATCTATTTGCACCAGTGCAAATTTGGCTCGATGTCCTTGCGATGGACAATGCATCCATCAGTTTAGGGACGCCTGATCCATCCGCTGTGCTCACAGCATTTTCCGAAGGCTGGAGATGCTCCGGCTGCGTGGGCATGCACGGGCAAATGTCCCCTGAGCTCTTGCACCAGGATGGGTTTCTACAGTAACCTCCTAAGCGAGGACTTACAAAGTTCTGGAGCAGCTACTGGGGGACCTCTGCCAAATGACAATTACCCAGGCCTCCGAGGCAGATGTAAAACCCAGCCAGGTGGGTGTGCCAGGCCAGGTGACACCGTCCCGCCTGGGCTACAGTCGTTTTCTGAGCCTGTTCTCCCACCACTCATTGAAGGCGAGATATTGTGGTTGGGTTGGGCTTCTGTCCGAGCTGATGTCCATTGCCTTGCCACCACCTAAAAGCTCTCCATGAAGCAGCTGGAGCCCAGCAGCCAGCACGCAGCTGGGTCTCGGAGAGCTCGGTCCCTCAGATGTATGCCCAAGCCCTTGGGACCTTCACTTTGGTTTCTGCCTCGTTACCGTATTTGGTCCTGGTGCTTTGTCCTGCATTTTCCACTAGCCACCCAGATTCTTGCATCACTTCATCTCCACAAGATGATAAAAGTAATTTTTTAGAAATCATTTTAAAAATTTCACACCTGAAAGGAGAAAGCAGCTGTCAGCAGTGCCAGAGCACTCAGCACTCAGGGGTGGCTTCGCTGGGGTTCAGCAGGGTCTGGCAGTCTCCTCAGTGGCCAGGAGAGCAGCACTTTTCCAGGTGGCTCAGGGACCAGTGGAAAGCACAGGACAGCTATGCCCCATAAGCTGGATTTCTCAGTCTGCCGAGCCTTGAGAAGAAAAGGCTTTTGAATCCTTTGGAGCCAGACATGAAGCTGTAAGGAAGGGAGCAGGACAGCGGGGCTGTGTCCAAGGAGGGATGAGGAATTCAGGGGAAAAGTGGGAAAAAACGTCCCTTGTGTGCCTAAAGGGCCCTTGTGACCCCTGCATATCCAACCAGGGCTGAAAAAGCTATTTTAATCATGCACACTAACACTTCTGGCCTCTGCATTTTTGGAAAGTGTTCAATATTTAAGAAGTTCCCCAAAAAAAGAAAACCAACAACACACAAAACCAAAACACGACCACATTTCAAGACTTGGAGAAAATGCTGCTGTGAAAAACCTGCAGAGCTTATAAAGGACAGCGAGAGCTGACCTTGCTACAATTTGCATGAACTTGCTCAGACAGAAAACAGGAGTTGCGAAGGGACCGTATGACAATAATAGAGGAGAAAGTCATCGCCAGAGCTACGGAATGAAGCTGCAGCCCCACAAATCCAGCTTGGAAGTGGAGCACAGAGCTCCGCCGGCCAGGGTGCTTAACTATTAACTCTCACTGCCAAAGGCAACAGCCGCCGCCAGCTCAAGGCCGGATGCCTGTATTCCCACACGAGGAATCGGGCTCCAGGCAGAGGTGAGCGAATGCAGTGCAATAGCCTGTGATAGACAGGCAGCCCGCCCAGGCGAGCTCGAGGTTCCTTTCTGCCCTTAAATGCTATGAATTTGTAAGAAGGATCTGCAAGCTGAAAAGCTGGGCCAGCGGGGAGCTCACCTGGGCGCACACCGAAGAATCACGCCAGAAAGGACCACGATGGAGGAACTGCTTAAATAGCACATCCCTCTATTGTGTTTGCTCGTTTTTCCACACTTTTAGCTCTGTAAATAAAATATACCCCATGAAATTTCTGAGAAAGCAGGATTTTTGTGAGGTCCTCGGCGTGCACGGGAGTGTGGTGGAGGCAGGAAGGGAGAGATTTATCATGGCATTTATCACGTCCTTGAATACCAGTTCCTCTTGTTCCACTATAAACAAGATGAAACCCCACAAGATACCCCTGCTCGCCTTTGTCTCCAACAAAGACAGCCCGAGGTTAGCTCCAGCTTTGGCAATCGTGGCCACTGCGACTGCCCTGGTGCAGAGCAGCAGATCCAGCCAGAAAGTGTCAGCCGCTCCCCAGGCCACCAGCCCCACGTCTAGCACCTCAGCTGCTCTGCCACCCGCCCGGCTTCTGGTTTTTCCCCAGTGGAGGCTGTTTAGCATTTACTTTATGCAATAGCAATGAAAATGAACGGTATTTTTGCAAGAGGAGACCCAAATAGGGAAAGGAATGTGCTTTTTCAATCTTTCAATCCTGCCTCTTGCCAAAATTGCTCTTACTCGTGTATGTGTGTTAAGGAAAGAGACAGACACACAGACAGATGGTGGGAAAGCTGCAGGCACGCTGGTGAGGGCACAGAGAAAGACGGGACAGCACTTTTTCCCATTTCTTCATGCTTTTGCTGGAGATGTAGGGCAGCAACATCTCCATGGCTGGCTCTTCCTCCCTGCCTTTGCCTGTGCAACCCCCCAAAAGCCCCTGTTCACCTGGTGGGTCCCTCTGACATGGCAGACAGCACAGAAAATCACAATCAGATTTCCCATCAATCAACCTGATGCTTTGCAACAGATCCCAGCCTGAATAACCCAGAAAACCATGTTGTCACTAGTTGGGGGTTGTTCTGGACTTTTCAGAGTTTGGCTTTAAGCTTTTCCTCTACACCCCAGAAGTACAACCTGGGTGGTGATGAAGAAATGCCTTCCTCCCACCCCCATAAGTTTTTTCCTTTCCCCCTGCTTACGGAGAGTGTGTTAAGCCCCAATGTGAGCATGTTAAGACCAGGGCCATGAGACTGCCTTAAAAGCCTGTGAGCAGCCTGGCACAAGCCACTCCGAGGCGTGGGCTAGCACCATAATTTAAGCAGCAGCAAACCAAATCCAAAATGATCAGTGTGCAGCTTACTGAAAATGCAAGTTTGTGAGCACAGAGATAAACACATTAGCGTAGGAGCAAACCAAACAACACCAAACCGATCCTATGGCATAGTTATCACCAGGTGAATTCCATCAAATCTCTCAATTTTAAGAAATGGATGGATTCTCAAGGACTTTTCCTCTCGAAGAGCGCAGATGGCAGGAACCTGGTGCAGAGCTGACAGCCAGCTCGCTGCAGTGCACAGCAACCTGCGCACGATGCTAATAGCTGCTTATTACATCTTTCTCCAGGCTGGGTGCAGAGACACAGCCTCTTTCCCAGGAAAACCATCCATAGCACGGAGTGTGCCAGGTTGTACTAATGAAAGAGCTGCAGCCTCCTTAATTCTCTCTAACCTTCTCTCCTTTCACCCAGAAGAAATCCACCACCATTCTCTTCTGAAGATGGACAGAAGTGTGTTTCCTGCTGTATCAGCAACTAAAAATAACTGGTGAACACAGTTGCCCCCCCAGATGAACAGATTACCCACCCGTAATTACTGTCCCTGCACTGATGGAGCTTTTAATCCCAGCAATGCTTCCCTCTCTCTGCACAGCTTTCTCCAGAGAAGCTTCCTGAGAAGGCTGGAGAGGAGGGTCCAGAGGCTGCAGTCCATATTTGCTGCCCCTTGAGTAGGTGTCCTTGGAAAGGCTTTGCCATGGAGCGTATTTCATGCCCAAAGGATGACAGCGGGTTGCCTCTTCCTTTTGAGACTGTGTGCACAGTGATGGGCTGTCTGAGCCTTCCTCCAGTGCACTGTTATGTAGAGCTTCTGTGCCCCTGGGGGTCCAGGATGTCCCAGCACTTCACCCATGTCAGATGCTGCTGGGGCTCTGCCACCCTCAGGGCTGCAGATGCTCTCTGAAGGATTGTGCTTTGTCCACCTGGGTGTTCTTGGCCTGAGAGAGATCTGGGGGAAAGCTCACACAACCTGCATGATTTACAGCCAGCTTGGAACAAACCACTTTAAACAGAGAAATTGTTTGGTCAAAAAGAATCTCAGGGCAGTGCTGGATGATGTGGGATGGTACGACTTGCTTCAGCAGGTTAAGGAAAGAAACCGGAGAAAAAGTTGTCTGGAAATCCAGATTTCTGATTTACCTGTGTCTGGGGAAACAAGCAGCTCCTGACACACCATAGAGCCCTGGTGGCACAGGGGACAGTCACCTTACCAGGACAGAGGGCTCAGAGGCAGTCATGGGCTGTCACCTTCCACTAGTTATCTGTCACATGTGCCCTGGGCTCATGGGGAGTGCTGCAGCATTTACTTATGTTGACCCACAGCGAGGAAAGGAAACCACACACACGGAGAGCTGACATGGAAACCTGCTCAGAAACATTGACTTTGCCTTGTGTCTTGTATCTTGGAAATGGCTTTTAGCTGGAGACCAGAGGGAAAGCTGTTAATATGGATGCATTAGTGTCCCACTGCCATGTTTGAACTGTGCATTTTAATACACTCAACAGCTGTGGAGTCTGTATGAGGGACACAGCTACGTGTACATGGAGAGCCTCGGGTGTTGGGAGCAGCCACTGACTCTTCTGCCTGCGTGTGGTCTCTTCCCTGGGCTCCAGGGTAGTGATGGAAGTACACCAACACCCTAGCAGCATCATGAGCCCAAATGTTCATGACACTGAACAATCAGGCCCTTGGGCTATGGCAGACTCAGCAACACCCACCCAGGACACATGTGATCCTCTCAGGAGACAGGCTCTGCTTTGTGCTGCCACCTCCACCATTAGGCACTAGGTTAGTCAGGAGACAAAGCAAGCTCTCTGCACCCACCCACAGCCACCTGAAACACTTCTGCTATACCTTGGTGACACCATGTGGTACTGAGGCATGTTTCTTGGTATTGCTGGAGTTTGACAGCATCCTCTATCCCACTGTTGGAAAGTCAACACCACCGCTGAGGGTGTTACCACCAGCCAGATGATCACGAATACCTGCCCACGCATGGACATTACCTGAGTGATGGTGGGGCAGTGCTGCATGAGGGAACCTGGTCTCTGGATGTGGGGTACATGGTAGGACCATGGAGGACATGAAAGGCATAGAGTCTGGTTCTTGGGCTGTATACATTTCAAATGTATTGGCATTGTGTACATTTCTACATTGCCACTAACAAGACAGTCATTCCATGTTTCTCCCAACCCCATCTTCAGCATTTTCTTCTGCTTCTAGTCTGCCCACCAACTGTGCCACCACAGTCATTTGTGCAGCACAGGGTGACCAGGACCACTGTACTTACTTGGATGAAAAATAACCCACCTTTTTGCAAAGTCATTTTTCAGCGGTACCAGCAGTCTGGCTCAGCAGTCACAAAAAAGCTGGTGCCAGGACAGCACAGGTGCCTGCGTGGTGGGTGGGAACGAAAGGGCAGGGAAAGGAGATGAGAGCAGTGGAGGACAGAGAACTGCCTCCACGTGAGGCTGTGGCTTTGTGGTTGAGCCGCCGTGCATCTCTGCCCCCTCACTCCTGCAGCTCAGTCCTTTGCCCACCTGGTACCATGTTACATCTTGGCTCTGGAGCAACCCTTTTGCAGCCTCGCTGTGAACAGAGTCAGGGCTCTTGGCATCGCCTCCAAAAAACACCTGCAAAATATTTATTTTTAAACCAGATCGGTTTTTCAGTCACGATTCACAGCGCAGACATAGTTCCTGCACGATGCAATGGGTGGTTTGACATAGCATGGCCTGGAACAAGAGAAATGCCATTTACAGCAGCCGCTGGGACTGTTTTATGCAGTAAAAGCATTGAGCAGTGTAAGTCAGGACCAAAGTGGGATGTGTGTGCCCACAGAAGACTTCTCAACCTTAAGTGCAACATTCTTCAGCCCTCCCCTCCAAGTTCTGACAGTGCAATTTGTGTTTAACTGCTAACAATGTAAGACTTCTTAAAGGAGTTGGATTTCTTTTGAGATCACTATGATAAAGACAGAGGAAGTTTGCCATGTACCTTGTCACACATTCCTCTGTGATGAAGACTGAAGAGGTAAACATGGAATATAAACTGCTTTGTCATGTTGTGGTCCATGACCTTTATCTCCAAAATTAAGCTCTCTAAAGAAATAATAAAACAAACCATGTAAATGAAATCCTGAAAATTATCACTTCAGTTATTTGAAGAACATAAAGATATATTTTTAACCCTTGAGACTACAGGTCTTTGAAGCCTGAGCAAAACTTTGAGTTCGGAGGAAAGTGGTGGGCCCCCAGGGAGGAGTAAGTTGGGGGTGAACTTACACAGGGGGTGAACAGATGCTTAGGTTTGGCTCGGTGTCTTGCGCTGAGCCCAGGGGAGTTATTGCCAAGGTGGATGCACAGGGAGAGGTGAGAGAATCAGAGAAGAGCTGAAGGTCTTTCCTCAGTGGGCCTATCTGCTCACACTGCTGTGCCCTTTCAGTTGAGAAATATCACTTTCTCCATTAGCAGGTGTAGCCGGGTGATGAACTGCACCCCAGAGCCCCAGTTCCACCTGGGGAGCTCACTGCACTCTCCAGGCAGCGCAGTTCATACCTGACCTTTGCCGCTGGCCTGAAGGACACAGGCAAGTCACGACTAAATCACAAAATGGCAGCTTGGATTAAATAGTGATTCACTTTTTTGCAGCCCGTTAATAGCAACCCAGCTCTAATTACAATAATTTGTGGTAATAAATGACAATTAATATCTGATTTGTCTGGGAGAAAGATAATTTGCTATCTAAAATGAGAGACATGAAATTATCTTGTACGCAGGTGCTGCTCAAAGACATGGTGTGGGTTGCATGTGGGGACCACCACAGAAGGTTTGACCAACACTATCTTTGGCCAGGACAGTTACTGGAGAACTTGAGAAATAAAATATCCAGAGTTGCAGCTGCTGTGGATGGAGGCTTGGGACTTTGCACCGACTACTGGAAAGCATGATTTAAAAGTTGTCAGGTTTCTTAGGGCCTTCTCCAGTCAGGGTCTGAAGCTTTGGGATGACTGAGATTCCCTGGCTGCCTGGAAGAGCACCCTGGCTCCATTGAGTGCCTTTTCATCCAAAGACTTGCCTCAGATATTTCATTTCCTATTTGCTTGCATTGTACCTTCAGTTACAATGAGGTCAATGTGAGCTTTGCCTCACCTGCCTTCATAAGTACTTTTTCCTCTGTGCACAAAAAACTCTGTGCTGGCCTTTTTGTCTTTTTTTCTTCCAAAAAGCTCTCACTCAGGTCCCTCATGAAGGCTCTTACAGAAATGGAGCTGTCATGAAAAACCCTCCTATGAGGATTAATAACTAATCTAAAGTGGTTAAAAGATGTGAAAGAAAAGGTGGAAAAGATGAGGCAGTTTTTCACAATGAAGGAGACAACCACCGGGGAGCTGTGCTGGCCAACATTTTCATAAGTGATTTGGACAAGGGGTGAATAGTGAGGTGAGAAAGTTTGCTGATGTTGCGAAATTGTCAGGGAGTAACAATGAGAACTGGCCATGAAGAGCTGCAGATGGATTTTATGCTGTGGAGTGACTTTGAGGATAAAATGGAAGATTGAATCCAACATTGATAAATGCTAAGTAATGTGCATGGGGGAAAAAAATCCTAACTATGCATGCTCAGTGATGGGCTCTAAATTAGCTATTATCACCAGGGAAGAGATCTTTGAATAGCTCTCTGAAATACCAGCTCATTACTCAGTGGTGGTCAAGAAGGTAAATATGATGTCAGGAGTTATTAGGAAAAGAACCGAGAGCAAGGTAGAAAACACCATTATGCCATAGCACGGATGTACTCAGACCTTGAATACAGTGTACAGTTCTGGTCTCCCTACCTTAAAAGCCTGTGCTAGAACTGACAAAGGATGAGATAAGGATACTAAAAGTATGGAATGGCTTTTATGGGAAGTGACCGCAAATACGAGGACACTGAAGTTTACAAAAAAGAATGAATCAATGCAGGTAAGACAGTGAGATGTAAATTGATGAATGACATTGAGAAAACAAAAGAGAACTACTGTTTCACAGAATCACAGAATCTTCATGGTTGGAAGGGACCTCTGAGATCATCGAGTCCAACCACATAAAAAAACAACAACAAACAAACAATAAAACCACCACACAACACCCCACACAACACACCACCACAAAACCACACACCACCCACCAAACAAACCCCACACCAAAAATAAAAAACACACACAACACCCCACCACATCGCACCCACCCACAAACCAATAATCTCGGGCACTAGAGCATGCCCTGAAGAGCCATGTCTACATGTTTCTTCAACACCTCCAGGGACGGTGACTCTACCACCTCCCTGGGCGGGCTGTTCCAGTGCCTGACCACTCTCTCAGTAAAGTAATTCTTCCTAATATCTAATCTAAACCTCCCCTGCCGCACCTTCAGACCATTTCCTCTGGTCCTGTCATTATTCACTTGGGAGAACAGGCCAACCCCCACCTCTCTACAGCCTCCTTTCAGGTAGTTTCAGTAGTTGTAGAGGGCAATGAGGTCTCCCTCATTGCTATTTCTCAAAGAAGAATAAGTTTTAAAAGAAACAGCAAAGTACTATTTTGCTTAAATTGCGGAAAACATTGTCACAAGATATGAGACACAGATCAGTTGTAAAAGGGCTTAGATACAAATAGCACAAGAAAAAAGACAATCAAGTGCTATTACAAACAAACATGGCAAGGTAACCTCTAGCTCGAGAAAATGGAAATACGTTTCCACAAGTTTGTCAGCAGGAATGGATATGCAAGCACAAACTCAGAGATGAATGCACACAAACACGACTATTCCTAAGCCAGAAGGGTACACACCAAGGGAAGAGTCTGTCTACTTGCTGTTTGTACGTCCTTCTGTAGGCGTACACCATTAGTCACTGTCAGGCCCCTCCTAAGACCTGTGCACGTCCCTCCCTTCTTTATGGGACCACTGTCGCCGATGCCAAGCTGCTCTCTGGGCTCTGGCTGGAGGTGATACCTGACACACAGCCGGTCCCCGGCACTGGGACGCTGGCAGCTGGCTTAGGCCTTCAGGAAGGGAATGTGCATCTGTATGTGACCGTCTCTGTTCAAAGAACAGCATCTGCGTGCAAGTGAGAAAGGCACAGTAAAAAAAGTAATCCACCGTTCACACCACTGATTGCAAAATCCTGAAATCTGCTGGGATCTGGCAGGTAAAAACATTTCATCCTGGAGAAGAGAAGGCTCCAGGGAGACCTTATAACAGCCTTCCAGTACCTAAAGGGGGCCTACAGGAGAGATGGGCAGGGACTCTTCGTCAGGGGGTGGAGCAGTAGGACAAGGGGTAATGATTTTAAGTTGAAAGAGGGGAGATTTAGATTAGATACTAGGGAGAAATTCTTTACTGTGAGGGTGGTGAGGCACTGGAACAGGTTGCCCAGAGAAGTTGTGGATGCCCCATCGCTGGAAGTGTTTAAGGCCAGGCTGGATGGGGCTTTGAGCAACCTGGTCTAGTGGGAAGTGTCCTTGCCCATGGCAGTGGGGTTGGAACTCAATGATCTTTAAGGTCCCTTCCAACTCTAACCATTCTATGATTCTATGATCTAGCTAACAACGCATTACAAATCTAATGCGTGAAACCTCACAACTTCTAAACAAGATATAAAGGCTCAGCAATTTGGTAAAGGAGAATTTTATCAGAACCTTCATTCATTTTTGCATTTGTTTCTTTCTCTGCTAGCCCATTTCAGTTAATGTAAAACACTCTTCTTCCTCCTCCTCACCAGAGATAGCCCCCAGCACGAAATAAGAGAAACGGTTTCATGCTTCACTTACGAGAATCGAAACTGTCATACTCACTTGCCTGCACTAACCATGGTCGGTAGCAGGTACTCAGCTGAGGAGAGGAAGGAGGCAGGAAGCGATTCCTCCACTACCACATCATCCCAGCTCCTGGCAGGCACAGCAAGGAATGTGTTCAGAAGTTTTCCAAGCTGCAGGCTCAGCATCACCTCATCGAGCAGCCACAGAGCGCTCTTGGAACACACTCCAGCTTAAGGACAACCGACAAGCTTGAAGGCACACTGTGGGGAAGAGAGAAACACCACCAAAACCCAAACCAAAGCCTTTTGGCTTCAACCTAGAGGCTGCGGTCACCATCGGCACACCAAGCTGCGGCAAGGCCCAGACAAGGCCCACAGCATATCTCCCCACAGCCTCCGTGAGCGAAAAGCCCCCTACAGCCGCCCCATCCGCCCAGGTGATGCTCCCTCTCTCTCTCTCCCCACCGCCGCCCTCGCCCCCCAACCGGGAGCGCTGAGAGGGGCGGCGCGGCGGGAAGCCCCGGAGGGGAGGCAAAGCGGACGGAGCAGCCGAGCGCGTCCCCTTCGCGGCGACCAGGGCCCAGAAGCGCGGGGAAAAGGGAAGGAAGCGGCGCCCCGCACCGCCGAGCACGGCGGCAGCACACACCTCCCGCCGGGCTGCGGCCCGCCCCGCCACACACGTGACCGGCTATCAGCGGCCGCCATTTTGTGCGGGCGTCCCCCAGCAACGCCTCCCGCCCCC
>JAOXJK010000001.1:189383605-189398336 GCA_025774025.1 Xenus cinereus
ACAAGCAGTCTTAAAGGATGCACCTACACTGAGTAAAGGAGAACCAGGGAGAGAGCTCAAGCACTGAATCACCTGCATGGCTGTCCACACTCTGAGCTCCCTGGCTCCAATTTGCATCTTCCCTTCCAAGGCTAACCATTCTATGATTCCATTATTTGTTTTTCAGTCCTCATATTAAGATTGGGAATGTTGTATGACAAAATTCAGTTAATAAATACCACGTTTACAGAGGAGCTTGGACCATAAGAAGTAACAAACATCAGGACCTGCAAGGACAGGATAGGTGATTGCAATCAAATGTTTTAATGTTTGTCACACTCCTTAGCCTGTGTTACAATCAAAGGGAGGGTCCCAATGCTACCCTTTGCTTTTATGATACAAAACAAACCTTGTGACTGAGAAAGGGCACAGGGTTTGCAGGAAAAACACGTGAGGCTCTGCTCTAATGGCACTGCACGTTCATTCCTTTCTCATGATTCAAGGGACAGGTCTGGAAACGGTGAGCATATAAAAGGGAGCCACATTTCCAAATTGTTGAGAAATGAATAATGCATCAGGAAGCAAAAACATATGCATTATTTCTTCTCTAATCAGTATCATGAAGCATTTTAGAAATTAACCACTTTCCCCAGACACTTGCTGTATTAAGTAGCACTAGGCTGAGCCCCTATCAGGGTGGACGGTGCCATCTGCATTTAGAAAATTGCCTATACATTTATTAAAGTGAAATTCACCCATTAATTAATTCTGTCAGCATTTTCCCTGGAAACTCTCATTAGCACATTGAGCTAATTACTACAACTAGCAGCACTAGAAGGTGTGTGTATGTGCAGGGTAGGGAGGAGGGAAGGTTATTCTAACTTAATGATAGAAAGGATACTTCATTCTTACATTTACATTAAAATCAAATTGACAAAGTCAGAATAATGTCAGAATGAGATAAATCTGCCGTTTTATTTTCCTTCCATATTGGAACCTTTGCTGCAGGAGGAAAAATATATTCAGAAAATGACAGAAATCTCCTGAAGCTGATAAATCAGAAGTAACAAGACATTCTTCTAGTTACCCATTCCTACATAACTGATGTTAAGTGTATTTTGACCTAGGAAAAGGAAACTGCATTTGTGAAGCACTACTACTGTGGTGGGTTGACCCTGGCTGGACGCCAGGTGCCCACCAAAGCCACTCTATCACTGCCCTCCTCGGTTGGACAGGAGGAGAAAAATATAACAAAAGGCTCATGAGTCAAGATAAGGACAGGGAGAGATTGTTCAACAACTACCATCATGGGCAAAACAGACTCGACTTGGGGAAAATTAATTTAATTTATTAAGGGTCCAATCAGAGTAGGGTAATGAGAAATAAAACCCAAATCTTAGAACTGCTTCTCCCCACCCCTCCCTTCTTCCTGGACTTAACTTCGCTCCAGATTTCTCTGCCTCCTACCCCCCTCAGCACAGGGGGATGGGGAATGGGGCTTGCTGCGAGTTCATCACACGTTGTCGCTGCCGCTCCTTCCTCCTCAGGGGGAGGACTCCTCACAATCTTCTCATGCTTCAGCATGGGGTCCCTCCCACAGGACACAGTCCTTCATAAACTTCTCCAACATGAGCCCTTCTCATGGGCTACAGTTCTTCATGAACAGACTGCTCCACTGTGGGTCCCCCGTGGGGTCACAAGTCCTACCAGCAAACCTGCTCCAGCATGAGCTCCTCTCTCCATGGGGCCAGAGGTCCTACCAGGAGCCTGCTCCAGCACGGGCTGTCCATGGGGTCACAGTCTCCTTCAGGCATCCACCTGCTCCAGTTTGTGGTCCTTCATGGACTGCAGCTGAGTATCTGCTCTGCTGTTGACCTCCATGGGCTGCAAACGGACAAACTGCCTCACCATGGTCTTCACCATGGGCTGCAAGGGAATGTCTGCTTCAGTGCCTGGAGCACCTGCTCCTCCTCCCCCCTCCTTTTTCACTGACCTTGATGTCTGCAGAGTTTTTTTTCTCACATATTCTTACTCCTCTCTCTGGCTGCAGTTGCAGAGCAGTTTTTTTTACCCTTCTTAAAAATATTATCCCAGACATCTGGGATAATATATTTAATATATATGTAATATAATATAAAATTTAATATATATAATATAATATAATATAATATATATTGCCATCAGCTACAACCATAGCTGATGGGCTTGGCCTTGGCCAGTGGTAGGTCTGTGTTGGAGACAGCCGGCATTGGATCTGTTGGACATGGAGGGAAGCTTCTGGCATCTTCTCAAAGAAGCCACCCCTGCAGCACCCCCAGTACCAAAACCTGGCCATGCAAACCCAATACAACTACTCGTTTTCTTTTGTACAGCTCTCCTTGCTCAGGACAGTTTCCTACTTGCTTGTATGACAGCAGCACCTAGGGACCCTGGCTGGACAGGAGGACTCAGATCACCACAGCATTACCTTGACCTGCCTGGTTTCTTCAGTGAGGTAGCTTTTGGCATGCCAGAACCAATCAACTACATTAACTTGAATGTTTTATATTGGGGTTAATGTTAAAAGATTTCCCTCCTGTGTCTCACAGGTTAGGAGTAGCTGTGCAGTCAGGGACTGTGGCTCAGTTGATGGAGAGTCCTTTTTTATGCCATGGTAACCATATCCCCATGATGAACGTCACTGTATGAACATCAAGTGAAACACAGTGAAAGCCACTCAGGGAGCCTGCTGGCTAACCTGACAAGATAACAGGCGGGAGGGAAAATGGCAGCATAGAGAAGTGAAATGTCTTTTAAAGGTCTTAGGGTAGAAGGAGGCAAATACTAAATCTAGGAATCTTAACTTCTCATTGAGTCACTTTGCTGGCACACATAGTTGTCCACACTACGCATCTTACAAATTTTTCCTTTCTTTACAAATTCACCATATGTTGCACACTGATACAAAGGAAAAAGTGTTATTTTAACAACTCTCCTCCTTCATCACACCCAGGTAATGTAAATGCTAATATAGTCATCACTGCCAATATTGCCCACAACCTTTCTGCATGAGCAGTCCTCCACCTGCAAAATGGGAGCAGCCAGGGAGGGGAATGACAATAGTCAGGTCACACAGAGCAAAATACAGCTGGCAGATGAGTCCATTACCCAACTGACAACGCCAGGACACAACTGGTGTGAAGACCACAGCAACGCCCACACACGCAGGCTCTCCAGAGTGACACAGCAAAGAAGGGGGGATCTGAAGGCATGTGGTGAAAGTCAATACTGGAAATGTCTTAGGGACCCAATGATCAGGATTGATGTGCGTGCTGAAAACTATGTCAAGCTCCATGAGCCTGCATCGTCAAGGGAGAGCAATCAACTGCTGGTCACACAATTCCTGCGTATATTACACAAGTACCAAAATCGAGGGTCCTCTCTTCTCGAGATACTGCAGAGCACAGGACACATTTGTAAGCAAAAGACTCTAGATAAAGTCATCCAAAAAAAAAAACATTCCACCCCAATTAAACATGATTTTCTCTTACTAATTTTACTGTAGTACAATTCTTGTAACTCTGATTATCTACAGCTCTAAGCAAAGATACGCACAGGTACTTGCCAATGAGCCCACCAGCAGTCCCAATTCCTGAGTGCTCTCCTGCATAAATAACTTTTCTCGAGCCTTTTATCCTTTCAAAGTCAGTAGGACAGTTCCCATGTGTAAAGCAGCTCTTACACACACACACCTTCAGAATCAGACCTTAAGTAATGCTTTGTAACCCCCAAAGCATTTTCTGTTTAATAAGGAAGAGTAAAAAGTGTTTCTTTTTCAAAAAGGCAAAAATACTTTTAATGAAATTAGGACCCTGACCTCAAATAGAAAACTGGATTATTTCAACTTGCCAGGGTTTTTACTCAGCCTTTTTGTGATATCCTTCCTTGCCTTCTAATCCTGAGAGATTTCAGCTGCATTCCTCTAGGAACAAACGGGTTCTCCTGTAGCTAAAAAAATTGTATAAATAGGGATGCTAATGTACTCCCTTTAGCTGATTTGTATTGAGTTGTAAAGACAGTGAGTTCAGCTTGTACTTGTATTATAATTTCTATTAACTTCTGCCCCCAATCTCTATGTAAAAATACTCTAGGAGAGAAATAACGTGAAATAAGCACAAGTTGCAAAACATTTCTGGACTTGAAAAATGAAAAGAATTTAAGGAAAATTTTCATGTGTCTTTCATGCCAAATGGCTTCCTATTTAAGTAATCAAGTTAAGCAATATGCATCTAGGATTACCTTGTTTAATTTGATTATTTAACTGAATAAGCTACCTGTAAGGCAGTGGTTTTTGCAGGTATAGTCAGGTCATATTCACTTCTGGTTCATATTTGCTGATTTAGATATGGTTAGATCCAAAATGAATTAGTTAATCATTTCTCTATGTAGCTAAATTGTTTTGCTTACATGAGGAATGTTTTGGATTTGGATTGAGAATTTGGATGAGAATTGCCCCGATGCACCAATTGATATTATGTTAATGCCTAGCAGATTAATGCTCTAGCAAATTTGCATATAATGAACACGGGCCATAACCCTTTGCTGAAGTGCGCATCCCTGGGTGCCTGCCCCGGATAATGGGCCCTTTCCATATCGGCAGGGAACGGAGAAGGGAGGAGAAGCAGGTTCTGTAATTCCTCTTTTATGCATTCAACAAAACTAGCACTGTAGCTGCGGAGGCATTGAATAGTTACTGCTACGGGAGTGATTATGCAAATGACATTATGCAGTTTTAGCGACTGAACTAACACCGCCCTAAGACTCTCCATTTGTTCAGTCTACAGGAGACGTTTCCAACCCATATAGAGACTTCAGCAAAGATAAGTGCTTATATGGTCAATAAACAATATTGTTCTGCCCTTTTTCCCGGTAAACTTTGGTGGTGGTTTTTATTGCGAGCTTGTCCAAAAATTTTTTACTGAAACTGTTTTTGTGGAAAGCTTCAATTTAAAACTGGGCAGCTTGTCGTTTTTACTGAAAGGATGTCTTCCTTCTGTGGAATATTCTGCCCCTTATGTCCCACTGAGCTATGTCTCAAACGAAGCACATTTGGATGGGGAGGTGCCATTCTGAACACTCAGAGGAACTCAAAGCGGGGATCCTCTGAAGGCTCAGCTTAACTGCTGAGGCACAGTTTACTAAAATTACTTTGTGTGTACTTTGTGAGATTTGATCCAGCTAGAAAACCCAGCCTAGAGAGGGCAATGAAGGTATGAAGCACCTCAGGGGATTTCCATATCAAAGCATTCAGGTCTATAGTTTGACAAAATCTTTTTAAAAGTCAAGGAAAAGATCAGTAGCTTTGTTCACTGTGAAAAAATATCTTGATTGCCAACCAAAAGCTAATAATTTGATTTCATTTCAAATATCCAAATTTGGAAATGTATGGTTTTTTTCTGTTTGTCCTGCAGTCAGATTGTAAATGCTGAGGAGGAGTGCCTGGGAATGTGGAAAACTAGGTTCATGTATCTAGCCTGGAGTGATGTGAGATGACAGATTTTGATATGAAGCTGATGCAGTGAGAACTTGAACCTGCCTTTCCCTCCTCTTGAGCCAGCATCCCAGAGCAAAGCCTTTGGCTTCAAGGAAATGTTAGACTTTTTCCAAACTATACCAAAGAATCGACAATATACTTTTAAAATAACAGAAGGAAACAGAGGAATATCTTCTATATATTTACTCAGATATTTGTTACAGTTACTCTACATATATCACTTTGCTTGGCTCATGACTGGTTTTTAGATATAATTAGAAGAAAGCATTTACCTTTTAGAGCATCGGTTAATTATATTTCAAGCTCACAAAGTACAGTTGGTTTTCATTACCCACATATGAAACCGTAAAAGCAAAGCAAATGTTACTGTTGTAACATGACATTCCTCTCCAAAGTTTACAAAAGCAGGGTGAGCTAATGGAAAAAGAACCACTAAATAAAGCACCAACTGGCCCGGTTTCTAGGCTTGCTTTTAACTTTTTCCCTTTTTTGGCCATTTAAGAAAAGATACTGCAATTTTTCCCACTTTATTTTTACCCAGACATGAAATGGCTAACAATAACTCTTATCTTTTTTCAGTGGCATGTTGAAACATGTTGGTTCAGATGAGTAAGTATGAGGTTTGGGTGTTAAAAAAAAATAATTCCAGCTCTGTTGCTCTATTTCCTTGTAAACAAGCAGACAAACAAGAAACTTCAGTTCTTCTACATATGCTAATTCCCTTACTTGTTAGGACCAGGCACGAATTTTATACTACCTTGAATATGGGGAAACAGTGTAAAACTGCAGATTAGTAAATTAAGATTTTTTTTAAGATCCCGTTATGGTCAATAATACTCACAGAAGTTCTCATTAGTACATTTTGCAGAATGATTTTCCTTTGACAAATTTAAATATAGTGAATGCATATGAGCCTTTACAGAATGAATAAATTCTGCTCAGTCCTTCTAACACCATCTATGTTTGTGAGTTACTTGATCTTAGCTGAATATGGGAATAGTTCATTTGATTTCTGAGTACAATTCTACGTGTTTATGCAGAGCTGGTTTCTGAATTTCTTATCAAAACAACTACCTCCTGCTGCTCTTTATAGAAAAAAATGTGACTCATTTCCTGTGACTCCATCATCCATGTTTAATTTATGTAAATAACTTATAGTCTGATACCATGTAAGTATCACTGGCATATGAACCTAAACAGATACATAAATTACTTGGAATGTAGAGATGTCTCAGCACAATTAAAGTGCTTTAAAATTATTAACAAATAAATTCTCAACCTTCTGCTCAAATGCAGATTAGTTCCTTATATTGCAAATGGACTGAGCTTGTAGGACTGTAATTGCTTCTAAGAAAATGTGTACATAAGGGCCCCAATCCTTCATTAGAATGTAAAAGGGCAGAATCTGAAAATCACTTCAGTCCTGCCAATTCCTGAAGTGATTCACAGGTAAGTAAGGCTTTTTTTCACCCAAGTTGAGGTGATTGGGGGTATGCCCTTGGGGTAGGTGACCAGTCGAGGTCCCTTCCAACCTTGATTATCCTCTGGTTCTACACTTCTATCACGAAGTAAAAAATTGTTTTAGACAGCGGTTCCTCCTGAAGCAAAAAACTTGTTCCTATAACCTCCATACAGAGGGAGGGCAGAAGGGAAGGGGGAGGGAGACTATTTGAGTTAAACATGAGGTAGATAATGCACTGTGGGATCTGGAAGTCACCAAGGGACAAAGTCTGGGATGAGACAATTTAGACGGGCCCCTGAAAGCTGGCCTAGCTGTGAGAGGTTTGCTGTTGATGCTCTTTGAGAGCACTTCTGATATAATGACAAAAGACAGAGCATTGTGGGAAAGGCTGAAATGCAAAACCCTGGATGATGAGTTTTCCATATGTATCACCTGGAAGAATCCAGTCTGAATTCTGGTTGGAACAGAAGGAGCTGCTAGGGAAGGTGTGGACTGGTAGGAATGTTTGTTGTTGAAGGATGCTGATTTTTTTTCCCAAGTACATATTTTTTAAGATGTTGACATCTTGGACCTGGTAGAGGAGCATCTACAGGGGAGGCTGATCTTATAGAACATACCCAATTTTTCTGAGATCATAGAGCAGAGCCAGTAACCCTGACAGTGGTCTCCATCCTTATGGGGATAAAATAAAGTAGATTTTGCAGGTACTGTGTAATTAATTTTGGAGGAGGCTTTGTCCCTAATCTCAGACACATGAACTGCACGTACACAAAGAGCGAAGTTATGGAAAAAATATCAAAATTAATAAGATATATAGCAGCATGTTGTTTTGTAATTCAGTTTGACAAAAATCAGGCACAGTGAAGTACTGAAGCTACTGCTGAGATTTCAGGAAGAAAAAATATGTTACCAATTATTCAGGAAGCATGAAATACTATAAATCATTATTTCCTGGCAACCCAGGTATCATAGTTGATGTTTTTTCATGTTCAAGATGCTACACAAAAAGCGAGAAATTGGTCAGTAGGCAGGAATGCTCAGTCTTCTGAAGGACTTTCATTAAGGTTATCGGTGAAGTCCTGAGGTAACAGGGGAGTCCTGGTGAAGTGCTCAGTGCAGTGTTTCTTCATCGTTCGTTGAGATTATAACAGTGCCTAACCTGAGAGCAGAGCTCCATTGTGCTAGGCATGGTCCAGATGTATCATTAAGAAGAGACCTTGCAAATAAAAAAAGAAATTCTGTATAAGCGGGCAAAAAGATGAGAGGAGAAGCATGGAGAAGAAGTGATTTACCCAAGGTCACGGGGCAGGTAGGTCAGTGGCAGCACTGCAGTCCAAACTCACATCTCCCGACTCCCCAGCCGAAAATCACCCAGCCAACACAAACACGAGGACAAAGATGGAGGCGAAATTTAGGCTGTAGGAACCCAGGGCTCTTCAGGCTGCTCTAACTTGTCTTCTCTGCTGCTTCATCATTAAAAGCAAGCCATGATCACTGACTTGTAACAAACAAATAACCTTGCTTTGGTGTGTCTGCAGCCATCACCCACGCAACTCACTTTGAAATTCTCCTCCCCAAGCTTCCACTCAGCCTGGGCCGTTTGATGCCTGATGCCTTTGTGAAGCTTTTGAAATTAATGCTTTAAAGCCTGTAAGAGCAGCTCAGAAGGAAATAAAAAAAAGAGTCAGTTTTACATTTTTAAAAAGATGCTCTTATTCTCCTCACAGCTGAATTTTTGTGGCAGCTTGTGAGCAGAATTGTAAATGGGATTTTTTTGTTGTGTTTTTCCATACCAGTTTGTCTGGGTTGTGGAGAGCCATACTTTTTCTCTTTTGTTTTCCGTTGCAGTTAGGTGATGGGAAGTCACCTCCCCAGAGGAGGTGGTCACTGTGCGCATGTGGATCAAAGAGAGAGCCACAGCCACTCAAGCCACATCGTGCCATTTTCCCCCTCTTTGAGGACAGAGAAGGTCCCTTGTTTCTCCAGCTCCCTAATCCCCTTCTCTAGTCCTTTGCCAGTCACATGTCTATGTACATGTCTCCACAACACGCCAGGACAAATACTTCCATCTGTGAGCCAAATAGACTTTCTCCAGATCTGCTAGCCACCTCGTAGGGAAGAATTGAATCTGCACCAACAAAAAAGTTCATACTGACTGTTTTCAGAAAGAATCCTCCCAGAACTGTCAAAGCAATGATGCACATCTCAAAGGACTAATCTAGCTCCCTGGAGAGCAGAAGCAGGTTTCAGTCACACAGCCAGGAACCCAGCGCAAGTCTGAATTAACACAAAAGAAAGTCAGTTTGAGGTTTCAAGCCTTGGCTGCGCAGACTGAGGAGACACCACAGATCAGATGGAATGTCTCCTGTGAGCGAACAAAAGTTGTCCCACGAGCAGTGAAATAACTGATAACGTGAATGGTCAAGGTTCGTGTTGTCTCTCAGTGCCCACCATAATCATTTCCGCTGCTTTTTCCGTCTCCTGCAACAGCCCAACAGTATCAAATACCAAAAATTAAAGATATGGATATGCCCCCAGCACGTCCCCTGCGCCTCTCCCTTGCCCTCAGACTGTCCTGGTTCCTTCTCCCACCTCTACCTCCCCCGCTGCAGCACTCCCTCAGCCTTTCACGTGCCCTGGGCAGCTGGCCAGGCAAAAGGCACCGTGTACCGTCGCTGATCTGATAATATCTGTGTGTTGAACGGGCAGTCCACACACACACACACACGCACGAACACGCGCACGCACACACACACGCTGTCTGGCCAACTGGATGAACTCTTTTGCCAGAACAAGACAGTAGTTTGAGGGTCTCTCCTCTGTTTAATCAGCAATTGTCACAAAACCTGTTAGAAATATATAAATGTTAATAGTTATTATAAATGCACAATATCTTTGAGGCCCCTTTTTGCCAAATTGGGCAAGAGTGTCCAAGAGACTAAAACCGTGCTGAGAGAACTTGCAGAAAGGCAGACGGATAGGAAGACAGGATGATCACATAAGCTTTTTTCCTTTTTTTCTTTAGGAAAACATGTTAAAAAAAGAAAAAAACCACAACCCTTCCAAAATGCAGTTTGTACTTAGGAATTATTATCAGATGTCATTAAATTCTGTTTTCGCATCTGAGTTCTTTACTTTGTACCAGGATAAAACAAAACAAAACAAAAAGCAGTAATTTTATTAATTAATTTTGAAAAAAAGATTGATTGGCAGAAGATGAGCTGTTGTGTATAAAAATGTGAAACATCCTAGGGAACTTACTTTTAAAATTATTTTTCTTAAATAATTTTCAGAAAAAGGTAAGCTTTCCCCATATTTGCATTCCAAGAAGCTGAATGAGATCTATTCGGTGGAGCTACCCACCCAAGTGCATTTTGTAGTTTGTGCTTCTTCACGAAACTGGGAGAAAAAAAAACAACCAAAAAACTAGCATCATGCGTTACACGCTAAAAAGTCTTGAAGGGAGATGATGAAGACTGTTATTAAGGGCATTTGACTTTGATCATCTTTAGAGGGAGATAAAAAAGAAAATAAGATTACCTTGGAAAAAATACATACAAAACCTGTCAGATTGTAAAGCCTCGGATAAAACACTACTCTTGGCAAGTTACATTGGGGGGAAAAAAAAAAGGCAGCTCCTCTGTCTGTAATGTGTATTTTTTTTAACATTTACAAATTATTTTTGACTTAGCCACGCAGGGAGCCTACTTTCAACCCTCAATTTGAAAATCATGGAGGCTTTATAAAGTCTTCCACCTGCATCTCTTTTTTGCATCACAGTTCTTTATCCTCTAAAGGATGAAAACCCCGGCATATAAAAACTTTGTTAAGCTGTCACTATCAATAGAGCCAAAAAAAATAATGGTTGACAAAGAAGAAACAAATTGCATCTTCGAATAAGTTTCCTTCATGCTCTTGTTAAAAGCTATAACCTCTGATGTTAACTAAATTTAACCCGTTCTGACCCTTGCGGTGGCCCTTAACCTTTTCTTTATTCTGCTTCCTGTGGTTGCTGAAGAAAACTGGCCCCGCCATTGGGAAAGCGCTCTCTGTTGCACACAAAGCCCCAGCCTCGCGGCGAGGCTGTCAGGAGGGATAGAATAGACGGGGAGGTCAGCACCTGTGCTGAGAAGCAGGTGACAGGGAACTGCTTGGACCATTCTCGGGCAAGTTGTAATAGTTTCTACCCTTTAAATATCGCACTGTAGTTTCGGGTATTCAAGGCAGCGAAGTTCACGTTTTCTTTGTGAATGCAGACTTTAAACAAATTAATCTATTGCTGTTCAACTGACTGTAAAATTAGTAGATTTACTGTTGCAAAAAAAAAAAAAAAAAGAAAAAAAAAAAAGAGAGCTTTCACTTCCACTTTAATAAGGTCACGGATGTGTCCTAGGCTGCCAACAAAAGCAGCTTTTTAAATCTTTGCAGCTGAACCCAGCAACTTGCAAAGGCTGCAGAACAATGTCTTAGATGTACAGTGGAAACTCCTCTCCCTACAGTCAAGATGTAAGACTAGACAGTTAAAAAACTTTCTACACTGGGAAGCTTTAACTTTAATTGTGTCTCGCCCCAGGGACCCACGGGCTTGTTTTATGAGTAACATTTTAATAAATTCAGTCAGCCTTGCTTTTCAGGGAGCAAAATCAGTTCTTTGCCTGGATTTGGTAAATCAGCCTAAGCAATTTAACGGCAGAGCATGCGTCTTCAAAAGATTTGTTTTAATTCCTGTAACAGGGGCAGATCTCAGAAAGCAAACAAAACTTTAGCTGTTTCAACTGTATTCATCTATTCCGTGCAGTGCATCAGTTAGCAGTGACTCTTTACCACTCAACAGAATTTTCGGGTTTGCTTTAACTTTCTGCTGTCTCTTGTTAGAATAAAATAAGAGAAGCCTGTATAGGAAGCAACTTTCAAAAGCTGAGGATGGAAAAGGAGTAAGTAAGTGAGCTACTGCAGAGCCCAGCAAAGTGGACCTACTACATACCCAGATTTTCTGTCCCCTTTAAACGTGTGTTTGCTCTGACGTGTTCTCTGCCATATGGCAACGCTCAGCTCAGCACAAGGGAGTTTTTCATCTGAGTTATGTGCAAAAGTCTTTTATAAACATTAAGGGGGAAAATGAATACTACGGAGTGTGTAGGGGAGGCTACGGCCCCTCTCTGAACCAGGGGGCTGCAGAACCCCAGGGCCATGCTTATAAGAGAGCAGGGAGGTGGAGACGAGCCATGCCAGCTGCTGCTGAAGAGCGGGGCTGGGGAGGAGAAAAGACCCTGCAAGTCTTCCCCAAAGCTTCTCCATCAAAATGCCCTGCAAAGGATGGAATTACGCAGGAAAACAGAGGTGCGTGGGGTAAGTGGCCCTCCAGATGCTCGGTGCTTGTGTAGGCACAGCGGTGCAGAAAACGAATCACAGTTTCAGGAATAAGACTGGAAAAAACTGCTGTCCCACCTACTGCTGCTGGTCCATGACCAAGAGCCCGGGGCTTTGCATAAACCCAACAATATCAATAATAAATTCCTGATGATCTTGTTTGGCCCTTGAAATATTTCTGACTAGATATGGAGAACTGCAGCTCTGGTTTAGAAAGCAGCAAGATATTCACCACGGACCGAAGGAAGCCCCATCCTCCACCCAGAGCCAGCAGGTATGAGCTCCTTGCAGGTGTAAGGAACTTTAGCAGCTTGCTTGCTTCCTCCTCCCACAAAATGTGTGATGGAGCTTGAATGAAAGTGAACTAGAGCCTTGGGTCTCCAGGAGAGCGCTTTTTCATCTGGCTCAGGGCATTCTTAGCTGGGCTTCACAAGCAGTGTAGTGTACCCAGGACAAATAGCTGCAGGGGGACATCGACCGTGAAACACAGAAGGACTGGAACCAGTTTCCAGCATCCTCAGGGGACAATCAAACACTTTGTCCCTCCAAGATCAGTTGTGAATATGGAGGAAGCTTCCCGGTAGCATACTGAGTCTCACAAGAGCACATTAATAACATCCACACTGGCAGATCACTACATTGTTCGTGTTTGAGGGTGAGAAATCTCTCAATTCACCATCACGTATTTGCATTTTAAATTCTCTGGGGCACGAATTATCTATGGTTTGGCACAAGGTCTAGCAGAACAGGCCTTGGTTTGGCACAAAAATAATAAAATGAAAACAACAACTTTGCTAACCAGCTTGGGAAACAAAATGCCAAATGGAAAAAAAAATACAGATGCAGATTTAGGAATTAAACAACAAATAAATGACTGAGAATATTGTCAGGGATGGGCAGAGCATGATGTGCATGAGGCAAAATAGAAGGGAGGGAGTTATTATTAACTGTGTTTATTATGATAGTGTCTTTCAAATAATTAAGTCTGCAGTCCCACTGTGACAGGCACATATAAAACCACAGCCCCTGGACAATTATAGTGCAAACAGACATGAGACAAAGGACAGGGAGAAAGAGCACAATAAACCCCCAGAAAGATCAAGTTAATTGAAGGCAAACAGCACAAGAAGGCTGCACTATTTCTTGGCACACTAAATTTAATTAGATAGGCATGAAGTAAAACAAACATCAGGTTTAAACTTAACGGAATTGAATAAAGGGAAGGAAGAAGGAATGCAAGTCGTATGCTCGGAAGTACCTTACTTTCATGCAGGTAGTTTTTATAACAGCGAAGAGGATTATTAGCTTTATTGCTCCTACTAATACTGCTGAAAATTATCTGTCTTACGGGGAAGGTTCTGAGGGAGGCGATAGTAGCTGACTGCAAGCTGGGGCACTGACAAGCTCTGCTCTAATGCGTACTGCAGAGCTGAGGATGAAAAAAAAGAGCCTCTCCGGGCTTCAGCTCTGCCAAAACTTCCCTTCATGGCTATTCAAATTCCACATTTGATTTCCAGACCATGAAAAGAGCAGTAAAAAAACATTTCTGTCTTGCCTTTTCTTATTGGGGAATATTTCACTCTCCACAATTGGATACTGTAGAATTCCAACAATTTATGTGTCGAGAGCCTCAAGCTGAGATACGGTTTTCTTAGGCACTCTACTGACAGAATAGATGGCAATCCCTGTTCCCAGAGAGCTTACAACCGTAAAGGCATAAAGCCCGAGTGAAATCAAGACATGAACAAAAGGGCGGGATGGAATGAAGAGGCGCCGTTGGCACAGCATAGGTGAAGCTACAGTTGCCGGCCAGGCTGTCACCACAGCTCACTCGGCTAATTCTGCTAATGGCGTTTTTCCATATTCACTAGTGCAGGCGCGGAGTTTTAACGAGAATAAGGTGATATGGATGAATTTCAGATTGCAAACTGATTTAGTAAAGTTTCCCGGTTTCACGCACACAATTACCATACGATGTCTTCTGTGAGGGCAGGGAGCACAAACCAGTGGCAGACTGTTTTCCACATGTGTACCAAAATGACTACGCCAAAACAACCAGCATCTGGAATTAAAGCATTCTAAGGCCACAATTAAGAAATGAGTGCTTTCAAACAAACAAACAAAAACCCCCAAAGTTCAGATTTTTCATTACATTTCTTTTTCCTGGGCAGGAACGTGGGGGACGGGGGGAGAGGAAAGAGGTGTCACTTAGTTGTGGCCCAGAGCAAATAAGCTAAAAAATCCTGGTTTTTTTTAAGCAGGTGTGGCGGTGTGCTCTCCCTGTTTTGCTTCCCCCCCCCCCCGGGCTCTTGCTCAGGCCTTGGCCACCATGGCCATCACAACAGCAGTTGTGATAACTTGCACCTGGAGTTTGGGGGATGGCTGGC
>JAOXJK010000001.1:189401960-189412189 GCA_025774025.1 Xenus cinereus
ACTTTGTAGAGTAGGGTAGATGGTTGGACTCGATGATCCCAAGGGTCTCTTCCAACCTAAATGATTCTGTGATTCTCCATGTACAAGTATGCACACGGATACTTGTTTACACCTACATGTATGTATATATTTATAGAGTGGAGTCAGGTTCATTCCTCGGCAAAAGAAGTCACACTCTTGCCAGCTCTTCTGGTGTGACACGGTTTTGGTTTCCTGTATCAATCTTGGGCTTTTCCTGTACTTGCTGGAAAAACTCGGCTCACTGTAAAACAGGAATGTGCCACCCCCAAAGCTAGTGTTTGGGAAAAACTGGGAGAATCAAACGATACTACAAATGTCTGATAAAACAGGTTTAAAATTAAGGCACTGCTTTCGCTTTGAAGCATAGCTTAGTTTGTGGATGCTGAGCTTAACAGACAGTGAAGATACTTTTAATTTTTTGAAGGTTACTGAAACGATATTAGTGCTTAATCCATGTAAGACCAAGTAGCCAGCTGGATTACTTCCACAAAATGACATTTGGAAAACCGAGAAAAATACGGAATTTGGGGTCAGTGCTACGAGAAGCAGACTGCATGCTGGCTATGGGAGAGTTTTCAACGCTGGGATAAACCACATTTTCAAGTACAGTAATGGTCACTTTGTTGTGTTTTCATGTCAAGGTGAAGATTTTGCATGGCAAGTCTTACTCTGTTATGGTCAAGGCTTTGAAATTCCCAAACCTTACAAAACATAGGGGAGAATCAGACTGTAGATGTTGGGATGGCTGCTGACGGACATCGCACAAATCACTGCTTCCTTCACCGTGTGATTAGGGGGGTTCTGAATTAAGGTGGCTTCAACTAAACTTTCCAAAGAAGAGTGTCAGAAGCAGGAAGAAAGTATGTAGTTGGATATTTTCAGTCCAGATTTTTTTTCCATGAAGTATTAAGTATGACACGCCTTTTTATTTGACAACAAATTCTCCCTCTTAAACATTGGCTACTCTATATGCAAAAAAGCTGTGTGATTGTCCAAACTAGAAGTTTTGGATGCTTTTAACAGAGTTCAGGGTCAAATTTTAAAATACTGAAGAAACATAAACTGTTCGTAAATTTTGTTCCTCTGTCAGATTTTCTCTCTGGGTTAAAGCCCTCTGTCACTGTGAAGTTACTGTAGATTGTTCATACTGTATAGTAACACCAGGCATCTTTTTGAAAGAGTAGTTTTAAGGACTAGTGTTTACAGAACTGGAGTCGAGTCTCTCAAATAGAAGAATCTGACCGATGGGGGTAACTTGTTTTTTCTTCTTCCCTGCCTCCTCAGAATGACTACCTCCTGCGTGTTGAAACTTCTGTGGCAAGCAACCAGAAATGAGAATAGATACGCGAAAAGATTCTTTGTTACTCTTCTGGCACAAACACCACAAAAAAGGGTCTTTTCTCCGTTCTGGATGGTGGTACCTGACCCTAGAAAGCCAGCTGTGTTTGGACTCACTCAGCCGTTCTGTACAGCTGAAAAATCTCACACGGAACCAAAAAGGAAAACTGCATTTGGAAGCGTCGGGCGAAGAATTCCTTATCGGATTTTGCACGTAATCAACCAAGACGGAGAGAGCTTAGGAAATATGCACCGAGCAGAGGCCCTCAAGCTTATGGACCAGCACGACCTGAAACTAGTTCTCCTCCGTGAGAACGTGGAACCTCCCGTATACAGACTCATGACTGGGCAGCAGATTCATGAGGAACAGCTGAGGCGCGCAGAGAAGAAGAAAGCAAGTCCGAAAACAGGTACGTACACTGTTGACACTACAACACTGAGCACTTTGAAAAATGCTGCAGTAAAAGTGGAGCAGCGCTTTTTACAACTGAAATCCTCTTACTTGCATTTGTGTAAATCCAAAGCACTATCGCTGCAGTCCACGCTATTAAGGATCTGCAGCGGTGAAAATAAATTTTGGATTACTCTAGTCTTCCACAGAGAAGCCTTCTATTGCCTTCTCAGGATTTACTATTTTGGCATCTGCTGGCTTTTTTTTTTTAATCTATTTTTATTTAAGTGACTATAACTAGACTCTAGTTCCATAAGACTCAATGAATTTCTCTTCCTTTTCTAAGGCAAAAAGTGGCAGGCAGTCTTTACAAACAGACCATCAGATACACCAATATTATTTTGTCACCAGTAGTCATGAAACATTCTCCTTCTAGCTGGCTGCTAGGGAGACAGAGCCTGGAGCCATTTCTTGTACAGAGTAAGAGAACAGCTTTTTCAATATTGAACACTTTTTAGCATTTCTTCAGCAGTTTAACAAACTGAGTTTGGCAAAGAGGTTTAAGGAAAGGTATCTGACCTTGTACCCTCAGGCTAATGCGGTATCTGTGCTTTGGGTAGAGTTCTGATTTTACAGGAGAGCACTTTTGCTGTAGTGAGTTTTTCTGTTCAAGAAACGAAAGATTATTCAAATGGTAACTACTTTAGAGACTCAGTAAGGAGGAAGAGACCATAAATTGTTGCAAGGCATCATACTCCCAGTTGAATATTGCACTTCACCCTTCAAGAAAATGGGCTTGAGATGAAGAACTAACTACCAAGCTTTTATGTTCAGCTATACTATGTGCAGAATGTAAGAATCTGCACACTAAATCTTTAACTCTGATGTTTATCTTTGTTAGACCTGCATTGTGGGTGGTATGAACAAAACTGTAATTAAAATAAAAATACTTTAAGGCTCCTAACCCTGAAGAGACTTCCCTGCCTGCCTCAAACACGCACTCAATCTCCTGATCACAGCAGTGAGTGTGAGACACCAAGTAGCCACCTTCTGAGGTGAGAGTGGTGCATGCTGAGATGAGACTGGGATGCTCCATGTGCAAGAAAGCAGCACGGGGGAAAGGCGTTGAGCAAAGCACCACAGGCTGTTGAAAGAGAGCGACTATTACCGGTTTATCAGCTGTTGAGCCAACACGGTTTTAGTTCTGTTTTAAACAGGGATGGTTCAGAAGGAGTTATCCTTTTCTTCAGCTATTGCTAAGAACGACCTAGAAACCAAGACTAAACAGATAGCGCAGTGGATTGAAAAGAAACACCATGTTAAAATTACCATCCGGCAAGCAAGAGATAGCAATACGGACATGGTAAGTGGACTCCTGAAAGTTGGACTGATCAATTGCATGAAATAGGTGTACTTGTATTAGCTTCCCCTATTTGGTAGTGCCACCATTTATTCTTTTTTTAATATATCACATACTGCTAAATTAAGGAAAGGTCTAGGTGCCCTGAAAGTAGTGGCTCCCCACCTGAAGCTGTTCCTACTCCTTTGCAGCACCACCTTATTAACTGGGCTGGTGAAATTTTCCCATCTTTGCCTTAAGCCAGATCACTCGCTGAAAAGTTTAACAGTACAGTTAGAAAAAAAACCCCAAAAATCTGCTGTATTTAACTGGATTATTTCAGTAACCTGTTTTTCTGAAGATGCACTCGTGCAATTGTGGCTAAAGTTAGTTTTTCACCACTGTGTGGAAAACTACTGGAACGATGTTCCAAGACGGGCAAAGTAAACATCTGTAAAGATATTAGGGAGCTGGTGGCAATTTACTACTATAACTGTAGGGCCTTGAGACTTGTCTTCGTTGTCATGCAGGAAATCAACCTAAGTGTTAGGAAATGGCTTAATCCCTCTGGTGACTTTCCTAAACCTGCTTATAAGTAAAGAACAAGTGGTTAGGAAAGGACAAGCTGAACTGCTCAGACCAGGGCCAGCAACTAGCTGGTTTCAGCTAACAGCTAAACCACAAGCAGGAGATACTGTCACTACAGAGCAGCCTGAAGTACTTTTTACCTTTGTATATTTGTACATTTAGTCCCTGTTTTTCTCCTCCTTTTCAGTTTGTCGTTTTTGATCAGATTTTGGAGACTGTCTCCGATAAAGCCACTTATCTTTCCAAGCCAAAACTTACTAGAGAAGGAGTGAGTACCTGTATTTTGAGACACATGTCTGACAAGGAGTTGAAAGCATACCAGAAGATGGAAAAACAGAAAAGCAGTACAGTAAAGAAAGATGAAAATGAAGATCTGGAGTCAAGTGAGCCGCATCAGTGACTTTATGAAGATATGTAAACAACATTAATTTCTTATTTGAAAAAAATAATATTATAAATTTAATAAAGTTATTGTTGAACTTTGCACCGGTAATTCCGTGGAGAAAGTGGTCTCGGTTAACCTTTACTGCAGAGTCAGAATTTCAACAGTTGGTATTTCATGTTTCATGGGCTTATCCATCGTCTTGCTTTCTGTCACAACCACGTCCTTTCCTGGCTGCGTTTTAGGAGGAATGTAGCCGCTCAGACGAGAGGCTAAGCTCCTCTTAGGACGAGAACGCTTTGCCTGGTAGAAGTAAATCCAGAATTAGCAACTTAATGTATCTATGGAGCGAAGACTACTAAGGTGAGCGGAGGAAGAAGAAATTAGTGAATAGGCCAGCACTGCCTTATGTACAGGAGCTGCAGAAGTTAAGCATCTCCCAAATGAAGTAGATAGCTGGCCTGTCTTCCTGTTTGAAGTCCCATTCTAAAACATGTAATGTTTACCCTCCTCTGAAGTGACAGGGTATGGTTGAGAAGACTTTTTCAACAGTATAACTTACTTTTGAGTTCAGCTTTCTCTTTTCAGGATCATGTACAACTGCGTGCCTTGCTAGGCTCTGCTACAGTTACCAAGAGCAGGGAGAAAAAAACAAACAAAAAAAAAGAGTAAGGTTTATCATTTATCATTTTACGTGAATCAGATTAGAACAGTCCAGAAAATACATACCTTCATGGCAAACACTCTTTCACAACCCGGATAATCACAAGAGAATGGTTTTTTCTCCTCATGAAAAGAGAGGATATGGCTTTGAAGGTTAAATACTGTCGTGTAAGTTCTCCCACATCCTTCTCTTGGGCATCGGCAGACTTCCCTCTCTGCTGCATGTGTTTTTTGATGCTGCTTGAGGTAATCTTTCCGTTTAAAAGTTTTGTAACACTCGCTGCAAACTATCGGCTCTGAGTGGGAGAGACACAGGCAGAGTATAAATTAACAGCTTCTTAACAGAAGCTCAGAGTCTAGTAGTGCTCTAGAACAATGCTAAAATCCACATGAGACTTAAGGAACTCAGAGATCAGAAGAAAATAACACAGTATCAATTATCCAGGTACAAAATCCTATATTGTACAATTCCTCATTAATGCAAAGTTAGAATACCAAGCAGCATTTTCATCAGTTAAAGGTCTAGCCAGAGTCACAACCATTTAACTGATAAAGTACTAGTAAACAAGTTTGTCTAGACACAATGATAAGCTGATGAAATGAGTTCAGCAAGGACTCCTCTTCAAATGATCAATTTGTTTCCTACTTGTTACCAAAAGTTAAGTTCTATTTACTAAAACATTTGGAGTTTACCTGTATGACTTTGTTTATTGTGTTTCAGAAGCTCTGTCCAAGTTTTTCCAGTAAACGAGCAGTTTTCTTTCTTGCACGCATAGCCTGGTGGACAGGACAGATGTTTACAATCACTACAGTTCTGGCAAACACAGTCCAGTTTTACAATGGGAACTCCACTATTCACGTTTGAAAATTACTGAAGAAGTCCTTTTTCCTTTGCTAAAACATAATTGAAGCAAGAAGAAAAACTGTATTACCTTCATGTGTCTTCTTGTGCCGCTTTAGATGACTTGGAATAGAAAAGTACTTTCCACATCCTTCATTATTACATCTAGGTATAAAATACACTGGTTTAACTTCTTTCACTGCATCTGTGAAATTTTGTTCTTTGTCAAGAACAATTAAAGTGGACAAAATAACCCAAGTTTCCCCTTGCCAAGAGGCAGACTGGCAAAGTAAACATCTATAAAGATATTAGGGAGCAGGTGGCAATTTACTATTATAGTTGTAGGGCCCTGAGGCTTGTCTTCATTGTCATTTGCAGAAATGCCTTTTTTATAAAGATTCCATGTAAGACTTTTTTTTTTTCCTTTTACTGCGTGTAATGAATCAGGTTTCCTTGATGATTCTCTCTACTAATCTGTCCCTCCTCCTGCCCTGTAAAAATAAAATCCATAGTATGTTTCTAATAGAGGACTCTGATCCCGTCAAGAATTAAAACTACAGTATGATTTCCACTTATACAGCAAGTTAAGCTTTAGCTAAAGAATCAAGCCTCATATCATCCCTACACAGTAGGCTCTTAATACATAAGAGAGAGCTAGAAAGTGGAAGATTCAAGTGGCTCGTACAGATCTAGCCATCAGAGCAGCAGCAGAGCACTGACAGTATTTTTATGCCTGTCACCCAGCCATACCAGTGCACTTCTCTAAAGTGGAACACTCCTGTAAAGCGTGTTCCACCTCTAAGGAAGGCAAGGCTAAACTTTGCTTTCATCAGATCGATACTGATGTGTAATGTAAATAACAGAGTTGCAATGAACAGTGCCTCAGATGGGCGCCCAAGCCTCTCAACTCTTTTAAGCTACCACTCACTTCAATACTAGCCAAGCAACTGCTTTTTACTGGGAAAACGGCAGTAGCTGCATTTTCATTACTGTGCAAGCTTATGTTTGTATTTCAAACTCCCTGAACTCAAAATGGATTTTTTGTTTATTACTTCTGTGAACCTGTAATGCATCCTAAAACTTATTAAGCTGGAATGCTGAAGTTACAGAGCCCCAGGACTGTTGCTCAAAACAGACTACTGGGCAAAGGACTAATACAAGAAATGTACTTGGAGCCATGACTACAAGTTCATGCCAGGTTTTGGTTTGTAGTTTTGGTTTTTTTTTTTTTTAATGCCACATCAATTAAAAGGATGAGAAAAGACACCTGTTTTCATCAACAGTGTTTAAATGGAATTGTTAAAGTTCATTATTAAAATTATCCACCTACCTGAAAGGGGGTTCATTGGTGTGGTGACACTGATGAACTTTAAGTTGCTGATGCTTCCTGAAGGACTTGTTACAGCCTTCAAAGTCGCACTATATAGGAAATTTAGTTATCATTAGAGGCCAAACAATGACAGCCCAGTCCACATGTTTGCTGAAATCCCAATTGCAGTATTTGAACTGATACAACTACCACATAATAACAATTTGAAGTATTTCACCAGATACACAAAAAGCTTGTTTAGCTTCCACTTTACAACATCAAAGGTAATTACTCACCACATATTGCTTTTGCTGATTTTGATGCTTACGTTCAATGTGCTTCTTTAAGTTTGATTTTGTTCCAAATTTCTGATTGCATCCATCAGCTGTGCACCTGCAAATGAACTGCATTTATTATCACTCTCATTGATTTGTTTCCTAGGCAGATACAGAAATCATTGGATAAGAGGAATACAGGAAGAATAACCAAAACTCACAACCCAAACAAAAATTTACCTTAAAGACATGAAAAGCCAGAGGCTAAATTCCAATCAAAAGCCACAGGCAAACTTATCAGAAGATATTTTTAATAAAACACATAGGAATTCCTAGCTCCTAATCCATGACATGCAGCTATTAATGCCTTAGTAACAGGAGATAACTGCCCCTCCTTCTTTTAATTCTGTATTCTAGGAAGAGAGCTGCCCATTCCTTTAAGCATCTATTGTGGATCACTGCCAGACACGAGGTTTTAGGCTAAGGAGATTCCACACATCTCACCCCATGTGCACTGTTACAAGCGCTGTGAGTACTGTGATGAGTGTTGCGAGTACTGTTACGGCAGTACCCACGATACCAAAGCTAGGCAGGCATGCTCTGCACCACCCACACAACCATTTTAACTCCCTTTCATTTCCATAAGGACAAGCATAATCCACTTTAAGAAGTAAAAAACTTGGCCTTACTCGAAGGGCTTTTCCCCAGTGTGTGTAAGGAGGTGTCGAGCGCGGTGGAAATCTCTGGTGAAACTTTTACCACAGCCTTCATAATCACAAACATATGGCCTCTGGAAAAGACAGAGAGAGGGTTGTTCAGAGATGACACCCCACACCTCGGGGGGCTCGGCTGTTTCCAGGAGGCTGCCTTCAGCAGGCTGCCCCAGCGGCAGTATTTCAAAATGCTACGATTTGAAGAACTCGTAACAATTTATTGTCATTTAGACTATTATTCTATCACCCGATGAGCCCTCCCGGAAAGGGGAATTGGAGAAAAACAAGGAAATTCGAGGGTTGAAATATAAATAGATAAGATCAGATAATTAATAACACTAAAGTACCAACACCAATGTAAAATACACAAGGATTATACACATCCCATTCTACCATCAGGAAGCTGTGTGCTTCCAGCAGCGGAGAGCAAATGTCAGACACTGACACTGCTACAGCTTCCAGAGGAAGGGAAGGGCTCAGGGATCCGGCACCGGGGCGAGGAGTTCTCAGGATGACAGCCATCAAGAGAGAGAGAAAACTCCTCAGCAAACTTTCTAATTTATATCGAGTGTGAGGTTCATGGTATGAAATAACCCCGTTGGCCAGCTTGGGTCAAGTGCCCGGGTCTCGCCCCTCCTCATCCCTGCACCTGGCAAGACCCGGAAACACCGAGACCTTGAATCCTACATACCAGAGCTGGCTATAAAGCAAATATTTCCACAAATTCTGACACCAAAGTCTTCTAAAAGTGCAGTTTTCCCGAGCATTAGAAATTGCTGAAAAGCAAAATTACTGAAATCAGTCCCGCGTCGCTCAAAGCAGGAGACACAACCCACGCAGCCCCCGACGCTGCCCCGGGTACCTCAGGAGGCGAAGCAAGCTCCCCGACCCCCTGGGGACGGGGCCCCGAGCCGCGCAGGCCGCCCCCCGCCTGCCGGGCCCCTCACCTCCCTCCCTCCCTTCCTTCCTCCCCCCACGACAGGAAGGCCCGAGCGGGAAACCCCCGCCGCTCCCTCAGGCCCAGCGCCGCCCGCCTCACCTCTCCCGTGTGCCGGCAGAAGTGAGCGTCCAGCCGCCAGGCCTTGTTGAAGGTGGCGTCGCAGTCAGGGAAGGAGCAGATGAAACGGCGGGCGGGCAGCGCGCTCCCGCCGCCGCCACCGGGCGAGACCCCGCCGCTCTGCTCCGCGCTCCCCGCCGCCGCCTCCGGTGGGCGCTCTCCTCCCGCGGCTGCGGCGTTGCCCAGCGGGCACCTCACGGCGCGGGCAGCCGCGGCCCGGCCTCCCGGGGCCTCCCGCAGCGCCATCCCGGGGGGAGGCGGGGCGGCTCCGGTGCCGTAGCCGGTACCTCAGCCGCCTGCTCCGCCCTACCTCCTTCCTTCCTTCCTTCTGCCCAGCGGCGTCTGCGAATGCGGGGACAAGGAGGTTCTTCCTCACCGGGGCGCCGTGTTCGAGCTACGGGGCAAGCGGCTACGGTGCGGGGCCGTTAAACGTGGTTCGTCGACGTTTCTGTGCCTCTCCAGCGTTACCCGCGCCCAGCGGGACTCCCGGGGGCCAGCAGTCGTACCGATTACGGCATTAGCGGGAGGCTGCTAACGAACAAAGGCCGTCCAGGGGCCCTGTTCAATAATACAGCCGAGACAAAAGGTTCTTCTGGAGATTCCCCTCCAGAAAGTCTGCATTCGGTCCAAAGTAAAATAATAGAATAAATAATAAAGGGGAAAAAACCCCAAAAACCAAACAGCTCCGGGCACAGGGGGGTAGGTGGGGCTGGATGAAGCGGGTGCGATGGCCACCGAGAGAAGTGGGGTGGCTGCCGGTGGAGAAGGCGAGGTGTCTTCCACAGCCTTGGAGGAACGATCCCGGGTTGACTCGGGGATGGGCGGATGGCGCGGGAATGGAAACCCGTTAAGAAACACGAGCAAACAAAGGGTGACGGCAGGCAGCGTCATGGTGTAGGCCCAGGATGAAATTCTCTGCGGTGGAGGTCTCGGCCTCGGAAAAGGCTCGTCACGGCAGCAGTTGGCGTTCCCCAGGCACGGTAGCCTTAACGGAGGATTTGTGACAGTAACTGTCCAGGAGGGATGTGAAGAGGGAGGTGTGTCATTAGGCACACATTTATACAAAATTGAACTTCCTTTGGAATTGACGCTGAATTCCAGTGGGATGAAGCAGGTGGTTCCCAGCTCACTGAGAAGCTCAAAAATACCTTTTTTTGGGGGGATTCCCTTTGGAGGGATCCACATTAAAAAGGTTACATGTTAACCGGTGCAGAAGCTAAACCTTTGGTGGGCTTTTCATAGAATCATAGAATGGTTAGAGTTGGAAGGGACCTTAGAGATCATCGAGTTCCAACCCCCCTGCCCTGGGCAG
>JAOXJK010000001.1:189412486-189427673 GCA_025774025.1 Xenus cinereus
GGCCTTCTTGGCCACCTGGGCACACTGCTGGCTCATGTTCAGCCTGCTGTCGACCAACACCCCCAGGTCCTTTTCTGACAGGCAGCTCTCCAGCCACTCTGCCCCAAGCCTGTAGTGCTGCCTGGGGTTGTGACCCAAGTGGAGGACCGGGCACTTGGCCTTGTTGAACCTCATCCCATTGGTCTCAGCCCACCCATCCAGCCTGTCCAGATCCCTCTGCAGAGCCTTCCTGCCCTCCAGCAGGTCGACACTCCCACCCAACTTGGTGTTGGCTGCAAACTGACTGAGGTTGCGCTCAAGTCCACTTGTCCCCATCATTGCTTATCACATGATCACGTCATCTGCTCTGAAATTTAAAAAAACAAGTTATAAATCCTCCTTTTTGAGACTTTGCATGTGAAAACATGATATTGCCTCAGGCCTCTCTAACACGGGTGAGGAAATAACATGCAAGGGAGAAAACGATGTAAAATGTTGCTACCGGCTACACAGAGAACCAATATTTATCACATAGGGGTTTGCTTTATAGAATGCCAGTTAAAGATTTCAGCATAATTCTCTGGGAATTTTAATTCAATTTTGGAAATACATAAATATAGGATAACTCCAGGCCTGAAGGATTCTCATTGTGTTGCGCTGTCGCTGTCTTCCGAGGTGACTTACAGAGGGAGGATTTTGAAGACTCCTCTATTAGATCTGGAAAGAGCCGCGGGTTCCGTTGCAGATTTGATCCTCTTACTTTGCACTGTGGGAGGTGGAAGTTAAACATACGCAATCCAGAAAAATAAGTCTGAAGGTGTACACTTCCAACACAAGATCCACACTTCTACTGATAAGTTTTAATAATCTGTAAGCTTTTGAAAAGGGACAAAAAACCAGAAAACTGAGGGATTTAATTCTCTCAAGAAAAAAACCTACAACACACAAATCCCTCACACACATAAAAACCCACAGGGTAGTAAATCCCTCAGACTCTGATTAAAACTACTCCTTTAAGCTGGCAGGATCTACCCGGAATTAAATATCAATCCAGGAAAGACTGCAGATAGTGCCATGGATACTCATTTCCCCACAAAGAACTGCTGAGTGAATGGGCCACGTATCTTTGTCTACCAAAGGCTGTTTCATTTACCCACCCCGTTGTTCTGCTGTAGGCAAAGTTGTATTTACTTCAAGAACAACCATTTCTCTTTATGCAGCACCATTGAATCCGAAGATCTTATGTTTATGAACATTGCACAGAAATTATGGCAATGGCTACAGATAAATATGGTTTAAGTGAACTTACAGAATAGCTGTGGAATTGCAGGAATGATTTCCCCACATGAGAAAGCTCTCAAACTGAAAAACTTTTTCCTATAGGCTTATTGCAAGCTAAATATTGACTGTTTGAGGCACCCTATCTCAGATCCCTTGGCCTGGTCCAGTGGAGGTGACTGTAACTTAAGAATGGTGCTAACTACTATTTATGCACAAATTTTGAGACCACAATTGCAATTGCAGTGTCAACAAACCAGCATCAAGTTCAGACACGTCTCAAAAAAAAAAATGCTTTTGGCTTTCCAGAGTAAGTGGAGAAAGGCTGTTGAGTAGCTCAATAAAGTTGGCAATAGTTGTCAGGAAACGTCCATCAGTTTGTGGAGAAGTTCCTCGGTTATGCATGGTGTACTGTCAACCAGGTAGGATGGAAGTGGAATAAAGCAAAGTAATTCTAGCATTTCTTATAAAGGTGAAACTTTGAGCTTTTTATTAGTAGAAATGTGAAAATATCACTGTGGCAGATATGCTGGAAACCTATGCTAGTATGATCCATAATCGCTCCAATGGATTACCTGATTGTGAAAGTAATAGTGTGGTTTTCCACCTACAGGCAAGAAAATTCATCTCTGTGTGCCAGCAATATATTAGATCCTCTCTCACAGACAAAGCAAACGGAGCTGAAAAAGGCTTTTTCCCTTCTTGGCCATAGACACCTTAAAGCATGAACACAACAAAGGTTTTTTTGGTGGTTTTTTATTTTTTCACATTTGGGAGGGGAATAAACCGTTGTCTGATTACTTCCAAGGCTGTAAGGAAGTTCCAGTAGCAATATTTGAAAAGATAAAAATAATGTACCGCAGTCAAATGTTTTAACTTTGATACTTGCAGTGGGTGATGCTAACATGAACTCAAGACATCATTTTTTCTAGAAGTTCATGGGAAATCAGAACAAGTATGTCCTTCCAGGTATTTGCTCCTCCCATATACAGCATACTGTAGGAATAGGCATTGCAGGTAATTTGTTATTTGGTTATAAAAGCTGTGAAAGAAGTTCTCAATCATTTTTCCTCATCAGCTACCAGGTGTCAGGACTGCAGATGATGCTCCATTTTGGCAGTACTGAATACATAGGAATGTTGAGGCATATCCCCACAGGATGATTATTCCCATAGTTTTCAGTTGAAAGGATGTCCAAATATTATCCAGATTTTGGCCCTCCTGGAAGACATTGAGTGCGAATGCCTTCTTGGAACCGCTATGTCCTTCAAGGCTGACAAAGGGATGCACCTCCTCAATTTTATACCAGTGCCTTAATTGAAAGGTAGCTGACAGGAAATGTAATCATTCTCCAAGCTTTCAGACTTGATGGAAGGCAGCTTATGGATAATTAGAAGGAGGAATACTGTGTGGTAAGTGGTCAGCATAGCTCATGCTTCAGGAGCCTGGCATTAGGAAATTGCCTACATCCCAACTTAAATTCTGATCCCTGAAATTTCTTAAAAAATGTGGAATTAACTACTTTTGTCTGTCCAAAATGCAGCAGTGGAAGTAGCATTTGTTTGGGCAAACAGCTTTGGGAAGACTGAAGAAGCTTACTAAATGTTATGTTAACCTGAACTCTAAACTGAAGGTATGTTCAATTTTACAAATAAAAAAAATATTATTTGATTGAAATGCATCACAAGGCATCCATATTGCTTAGTGCCTTTTAAAATAGTGAAGTTTAAATTGTTCTAACTGAATTATCATTTGTATACTGCAGAAGTGTACAACCGAGGGGGAAAAATAAAGCATGCTACAAGATGGGAAATGCCTATTTTCCTAACACAACCCTCAAAATGACATGTTGTGTTTGTTTGCCAAGCAGTCACCCCTTATTCCCACCAAGAAGGCCGTCTCCCTCCTGCTGTTCTGCATGCCAGACACAGTTGTGACTTGGTACCAGACCTGAGCCATAGAGCACTGACCAGCCCAGGTTGGAAGGGATCTCAGAAGACCTTCTGGTCCAACCTTTTGTGGCAAAGGGAGCCTAAATGAGATTATCTACCACCTTGTACAGTCATGTCTTGGCAAAAGACAATGCTGTGGAGGGGATAGAATAAGCTGTTCCTCTTAAGTATTTGCATCCCGTGAGATTACTACAAACAAATGAAGTAAGACCAAAATACTGGTATCAAAGTGGTCAAGAGAAACCCCAGAAAGCTGTCTGCTCTCATCCTGTGATGAGAGTGTCCTCTCATCCACACTCATCCCAGCTGTCTACGGGATGAGTGTGGATGAGAGGAGCGGGAGGTGGGAGAAGGGCCATGGTGCTGGTTTGCATCAAGGAGGATCAGGCCGGCCACGCTGTCTACTGCTCTCATCTTCCCTGCCATTCTCCCCAGCTCCAGCTTACAAAGTACAGCTTACAAAGTCCATGGTTATATGGACTCCAAACCCTCAGCCCCTCTTCACAACAGTAATGGCTTTATTCTCTCCTTCATCAGAGCTTGGGCTTTTCCTCTTTCCCTAAATGACAAGCGTGTCCCAGGTCTAGAGGAGAGTAGATGAAGCACGTGTGAATTATGCAAACGGGATGCCAGAGGTAAACTGCAGTTAGGATAATGTTTCCTTGATCTCTCTGTTTACAGAATTATAGCTGGCTTGTAATGGTGCCAGTGTCCTCAGGAGCCCTTTCTAGGGATTTCTGGGAAGCACAACAACATGTTAGGAAGAGGATGGAGTTAATCAGTTGGGCTTTCCTGCTGCTATATTCAGCCTAGCAAGCTGCCTCCGACAGATGTTTCTGCTTTTAGGCCACAAGGAACTTTATTGACTGGCTTTCCCTGTGTTCAAGAAGCATGTAAAGCTATCAAAGACTGGTTTTCCATAAGAGCGTTTGCTTGTCAGGTGATGTTTTTCTATTTCTGGCATAGCAGATTTTAATGAATCTCTCAATAGTCTGGTCCCCCAAGAGAAGAAGTAGAGGAAATCTGCGTTACCTGATTTTCTCTCCTGCCTGGGGGAGTCATGGGCTGTAAGTGATGGTGAAGTTAGACAGCAGAGCTGTGCAGAGCAGCACCCAGAGTCCTCTGCTCCCCATCAACCCTCCCATCAGCTATCCTGACCTGACTCTTTTGAATAACATTTCCTGCATGTCATACAAACCAAATTAGAGCCAGGTCCCAGGTGTTCCTTACACAGTTTGAGGCCCGTCAGCTAATATTGCTGCTGGGGTCTTGTATCTCTACCCATCTCCCGTGGCTTGCACGACAAGAAAGGAACCCTGACTGTGTGAGCACTCGTGCTCCCCATGAGCTCTCTCCAGATGGGATGGGGCAAAGGAGGGCTTGGGCACAGCTCTCCACAGGCTGTGGGGTGATGGAGGACCCCTCTCCTGAAAAACACCTCCTGCCCCCATTCCTGCCCCGGCCTCGCTGCGTTCTCCCTGAAGGATTTACCTACTGGAGCATTCAGCTCACCCTGCTGTTAGACAGGATTAGACAAGCCCAAGTTAAAAGAAAGTGGCCTCCATTCTCCATTTCGCCATTGTGGTCCCCTGAAGGGAGCACAGTCACCCCTCAGTCCCCTGGCACAACTCCAGGAAGGAGCTGCCTGCCCAAAGGACGTCGATGGCGTTATTGGTTCCTCCCTGGCTGATGGCACAGCCAATTTGCAGAAGGGACGTAACAGCCGGCATTGTGTCTGCCCAGCAAATGGTGCCTTTCCTAATTAGTCACAACTATTTGTGCTCGCAGTGCTGGCCTCTCAGGGCATCGCGTTACGTGGGTCAATCAGGACAGCAGTTACCTATCTGGCCAAATCCGCAGGTGCAAAATCATGCCTGTGGCCATCTGGGGGCCATAAAAACAAGGCATCCTCCAAAGGCAGGTTGCAACAGAAGCTGTCACACAGTAGCTGTACAAGTCCTTCCTCTCCCGGCTGAGCCCCGCAGGGCACTTCTCTGGCATGTAGTCTCTTCATCTGGAAGAAAGAGAAATGCAATTTCACCCATCCTTTCCTGGCAGGGGTGGCTAGGAGGGATGGTTATTTTAGTGGACCATAACATTATTGTAATAATTGCTGCTTCAGCAGACAGAATTATTAGCCTGTCAGTAATGTGTTAGACAGCAACACTTGTCTCAAATGCCTGTTAATTATCTAAATAAGCAAATTTGTTTCCTTTCCCACCACGGTCACTAGTCTCTTGTATCATTTGTGCAGGCGAAGCTGTGGTCTTGCAAATACCCCTGCAAGTAGTTGTTTTTACAAGGGTTGTCTCATCGAAGCACAGAGAGGCTGCTGATGCGAGGAAGAGATGCTGGACTAGTTCCTCAGGGCCTGATTCAAATCCTTTTGCAATCAGTAGAGAGGTGCTCCCAGTCTTTCGTGGCTTTGGATTATATCCTCAGATAGTAACTTTTTCCAGGCAGGAATTTTGCTTCAGATGTCTCTTGAATACACTTGAGAGACCTGGCAGCTGATAAAATACTCAGCCTTAAGCCAATACAGCCAGTGGAGCCCCTGAATATATTGGTTTTTTTTTTCACCATAGAGTTTTTCTCCCAGGAAAGCAACAATCTGATAACTTTCTTCTTCAGAGTCAGGCCTGCAATAGCTTTTTATTTACTTGGAGACACCCAGAACTTGAAAATGTGGCTTCCAGTGTAAGATTTTGAGGCAGCAGACATCTACAGGGCTTCAGTGCATGCCCTCTGCCCACCGCACGGCAGGGGTTTGCCCTCCCATCCACCTCCCCTGCACTCCCCCTGCCCCTCTTCGTGTGCCACCAGCCCCTCCTTTAAACGCCGATGGACTCTGCTCCAGCAGGCAGGGCTGCCTGCCTGCTCCACCTCACACAAGCCAAAATCCCAGGAGAGCGTTCCCCCTGCCATCATGGGCCAAGCAACGGGATGGCTTGCCTGCAAAGCCCCTGTCCCCTGCTGTCCCCATCGCCCCAAACCTTCCCCTCCAGCCACCCCCGCCAAGGCTGCTGTGCACAGGCTGTGGCAGTGAGCTCCCTGTCCCTGAAGAAAAGCATCTTCAGAAGGTACATTGCTGCCTTGGAGCTGCAGCCCCCCAGAAGGTGCAGCACAGAAGCAGGTCCCACGGGGCGAGTGTGGGACAGGATGGAGCTGCTGGCATGGGTGCAGTGTCCCTTGGGCAGGGGGTGGCTGGTGGTGCACAAGGAGCCTGGAAAGCATCATCCCACAGGGGTGTGCTGGGAGCCAGCCACTCTTTGCCTCGCACCTAATGAAGGACAGAAGAAAAAGGAAGTTCCTGGCTTTCTACTAGCCTGCACCCAAGTTAAACGCCAGGCACCCACCCGAATTCCTCCCTTTTTGTTTCAAATCTGCACAGAGGCTGGAGTGCAATGGCTGCTGGAGGAGTCTGAGATGAGGAAAACCCAGAACTTGTCCCTAAAGGGACCATTTCATACAAATGTCAAACCACGAGGTTTCTCACAACAGTGTTCATTTTATTCAGGGACACTAGCAAGAACATAATGAAAACCACCATCAAAATCCAGGTAAATTTTGCCACCTAGAAAAGAGATTTACCGTCCCAGCTGTGGCTGGTGACCCCACAAACATAGAGCTGTAGGGCTGCTGCTCATTTGGGGCCATTAAAAGAAAACCGTGTGAGTTTAGTGAAAGCAGATAGAGCCATCTAGTGACAAGAGAAATGCATTCTCCATTTCATGCTGCGAAAGATCCTCACAAGCCCCCAAAAGCCTGTGTTGGCCACCAGGACAACAGGGCATGGGCATGAGCAGCCCCTCTCTCAGGGATGTGCATGGCTGAGCCTCATGAGGTTCACACCACCAGAGCTTCTCATGGTCCTCAGCAAAGCTTTCGGGAGCGGGGACAGCAGCGCCAAGCAAAAAAGCTACTTGGATCATCCACAAGGTCTGGGCTTGGGAAGAGCCCGTGGTGCCTTGCAGGCAGCAGGGAGGGGGGGGCCAGGCGCTGTCAGAGCTTGGCCCCAGCCCCACAGCGGGCAGATGCTGCTCTCATGTTCGTTGGGAGAAGAAGTTTCCCCAAGCTGATTTTCAGCTCTTTTAGCCAAACAAGGAAAGATTCAGGACAGGAGAGATGCTGTTTAGAAAAGAAAAAAATAAAAATACTTTGTTTCAAAAGATGCCCGAGTTTTATTTTATAAAAAATAATTAAAAGATTCTAGAAATTGAGTCCTTTTTAAATAAGGAAATATTTGTTGATGGCATTGCATCTGACCAAAACAAAACTCTTCCATAATTTTACGTTACTAACATTTTGAAAAATTTTGATTTCTTGGAAGGGAAGCATTTTTTTTTTTATTTCTTCCTTTTCCTTCTCTCTTTGTCTAGCACATTCCTCCTCTCCTCTGAAGAATTCACATAGCTCAGCTCGTTATCAGTCTAGCTAATTACATTACTGCACTTCCCAGCAAATTAAGATCCAAAGCCTGCCGTTTTACAGTAAACTCCCCAAAGAAAGGGATAATGAGGTTACTTAGCAGGTTTTGTTCCTCAGGTAATTTCCATACACTTCTTAGTTTATAAAGTGAGATAAGGTAGCCACTATAGCTTTTATGTTAGCCTTCCCAAGCATTGTCCAGGTCTCCTGGCATTTCTGGGAAGGAAGGGATTCTCCTGCTGGAGACCCAGAGGTGAGATCACTTGGCCCAGGTTAGAAGGATACCAAAGCCAGCTCTGGTCCTACCTCTGCTACAAGCAAAGCCGAGACACAGACCAGTTGGGTGCCTTAGGCTGTATCCACACAGCTCAGTGATGGACCTCCGGGGCAGAGGGGCTGTGTCCCAAACACAAAGCCCTCAAGCCTAGGTCTTCTCCTTTCCCCATGAGGTTTCCCCAAGGCCAAAAGACAGGATTGTCACCTTGCGCCAGGAGCTGAAGCCACTTCAAAGCACCTGAAATGGGTGCGGGCTGCATAGCAGCCCATCAGAGCAGTGCTTTGATAGGACAAGGGTGGAGATACCTGCGGGAGTGTGGCATAAGGCTGTCTGAAGATGCCGGGCTGGCACCACCACCTCAGCCCTGCAGTGAGTGGGCTGGTCGCTGCCAGCATCACCCTGGCTCGGGGCAGGCGCTGACAGACTGAACCATCCCAAGATGTGCTGGGATGGGGAAGGACCTGAACTCCAGTTTTCAGGAGAAATTCCAGCTGCAAGGCTTGGGTTGCCTCATAATGGAAACAAACCCAGCATGGTCTGCACCACAAAATACCCCAAAGCAAAACAATTTGTTTGAGGTCAACCTACATGTTTGGATTAGCCTCTGGTTTCTGCTTTTCTTTTGAAAATAAGAAGCCAAAATTTTCCTTTCATTGTTTCCACAGAAAAGTTTTCTTTCTATCAGATGACACACGTCTTTGGATATTTTCTACTTAATGATTTGTTCGTACCTGCAGTCCCAGCCAGGAGCTCAGCACTAGCATCCTGCTTGTTTTGCACATCCCTAATTAAGGCAAGGTGAAATGAGTGGATGTAATGAGTTACCAGAGTGAAGGGTGTGGAAGGAGAACAAGGACAATGCAGTCATCAAGGGAACAAAAATGCTCTTGTATGGGTTGTAATTAAAAAAAATAATTCCCTTCTCATGAGTGATTCCCTGCTACTATTACCTGATTACGGTCAGTCTCTGCCACATTTAGCTTTGTTAATGTAGTTACGCATTCCTCTTCCCAGATCCTCTCAGCTCCCTTTGGCCATATGTGGGTGAAAAACTCACCCACATGTTATGTCTCTTCATGTCTCTTTGCATACTAAAATCTGCAGCAAGAGGCTGCGCTACGTGCTGGTCCAGCGATTAGCACAGTAGGGTTTCCAGTCTTTCGCCGGGCTGTTATAAATACAGCGCAAGTGCCTTAGCGGTGCATGGTTCTCCCTTACACCCTCATCTGAAGGTGTTACTCCGGTCACGGTTAATCGGGTATAAACCTGGGAACGACAAGTTAGTTCACTCAAGTTGCTTAAATCTCTTTAGAATCGCGTCCAGAGCCTGTAGCTGGCTCGCAGTGCTGGCTGTGACACATAGCCAGGATCCACCTTTCATTTCAAGGCTTAATTCTGAATGTATTTGAACAGAAGGCTGTCTGTGAAGACCCATTCCGCCAGACCCTCCAAGCGCTGGAAGCTGGACAAACATACGCTGTGCTTTCTGCAAAGGACTCCAACCAAAACAGCTTTCTGTTTTATTTGAAAAGTTTCCATCTCTCCAGCAAAGAGAAAAAATTAAGCCCTTCCTCGACTCTTCATCAAACCAACAAAACCAACTGTTTTTCACAGTTCTACCTCGTATCTATTAATAAGTCCATGACTACAACTGTCTTGGATGGTAAGTCATCAACTAGACTTACTCATCAGGCTCTCTGGCTCTCTCCTCTCTGCTCCACCTTCCCTGCCCACCTGCAAGCTGTCGCTCTGCCCCACAAGGAGCAGCTGCCATCCCTCTGACGGGTGTTGTGCCAACCCGCTCTTAAATACACCCTGTCAGCCTCAGCAGGACACAGCTGTTCCCTGCTGTAACAGATCTGGGGGGCTACAGGGCTGAGTCATCCAACTCAGGCTCTTAGGAGAAGTCTCCTTCCCTCCTTGAGAGAACTAACTCTCTGTATAGCTTTTAATTGTAATTAGGGCATCTGGACCGCATCGTTTCCCTCTTGCATCTCTCCCTTTGGCCGTGCTGCCCCTCACTCCTGTTTTCTGCCATTGCTTGTGCCATCTGAAAACACACACCTCTGTGCCACTTGGGTGCCCATCAGAACAGACCAGAGCTCCCTGCAGCTCCAACCTAAAGTGTCAAACACCCGATGAGCCACTGACAAGGAGGGATGGCATCGGGACAGGGGTGTTAGCGTGGGGAGCTGCGATCAGCTCAGGGAGGGTCTGCGGGCAGAAGGAGAGATTGCATCAAGTAGCTAATGAGATGCAGGGGAGGGTTGGTGTGGGTGTGCTCACTCCCCGTTTCTTTATGAATCATTGAGTGAAGGATTCATCCAGAGGCGCGTTTACCTATTTGCCGTACTCTGGAGGCGCCGTGCTGCTGAACGTGTGCACAGAGATGTCTGGCGACTGTTTGCAGTTGCCCTCATAAAACTGCCCGTCTCTTGAGTTCATTTATTCCTTTCCTGCCTTTGGATGGGTTGTCTGGCCAGTGGCTTTCAGCGCTACCTCGCGCTTGAAACAGTCCTGCTAGATGGGTGCCCTGTCCCTAATTATAGGGACAAAAGAGCAAGGTTTTGGAGGCCAGCACAAACACCTTTATTCAGAATTCTTTTAGTGGAGTCATCTGTTTTCAAGGAAGAAAATCATGATTAATTGACTCCTGGGATCTGACTCCCTGATCGTCCCACTGAGCCCAGCAAAGCCGTACCAGAACAAGCCAGTTTACGCAAAAGAGGCTCTATAAGGTCTAACAATGGACTTTCAACGTATACCCCCTCCCCCACGCAACTTCTGAAGCTCGTAGATGGTTTCACTGAAGTTTTATGACAACAACTAGGGAAAACAACTTTGGGAACTAACATTGCCCAGCAAGACACAGCCTGCAGCATGTTTTTTATGGCCAAGACCTCGCAGTGTTCCTGGCTTCATTTCCTCACCGCTCGCAGCAGTCCCCCTTTATGGCAGGGCGGTGCTCCCCCCCCAGCACTCAGGGCAGCGTCGTGGGCTCAGATGTGGCAAAGCCAATGACTGGGGCAGCAGAGAGCTGGGATTTGAAAACCTACATCAATTAAATCAAAGATAATCTGGGCGAGGTAACAACCACTAGCTTGCTCTTACAGCCAGCGTCATTGAGGCACATCCCCACTGCCTAAGCAGGGCACCGGTGACTTTGAGTGAGTGGTGGGAAGGGCTCCATCAGCTCAGGGCTGGGACCGTGGACAAACACAGAGAAACACCATGGTCTTACACAGCTTCCAGTGTTTGAGCTAACGTGCTCAGGACCAGCTCAATCATCTCTGCCCAGCGCTGCCCTGTGTGATCGTCTCCTTGGGACCATTGCAAAAGTCACAATCTGCAGATGCATGAAAAGCTGCTGTCACTGCTATCATTAATGTAAGGTTTCCTGGGCTGGTAGCCTGGGGTTTTTCCTTATCAGCAGGTGCTTTGTAATGTAACACTCCTGCTCACATCAAAAGAAAGGAAATATAGAAATACATTCTCAAATAAAAAGATTTGTTCCTAAAAAGTCAGTGAGGTTCATACAGGACCAAAGGGTAGGACCAAAGGGTAGGATCTGGCCTGCAAAGCCTGGGGTGAGAGCAATGGGTAATGAAAATGCAGCATTTTGGAGGACAAGGTAAGTACCCTACGGTTCCGGGAATAATACAAGAACCTCAGAAACCAGAAACACACGTCGGAGCTTCTTTTCTCCCAAGGTGGTTGAACATTAACAAAGCCTACATTAGCAGCAGCGCTGTGTCGCTGGCAGGAGGGGGTCTGACGCTCGCTGCAGGGGGCCTTTTCCTTCTTCCAGGCTTTACTAGTGAGTCACTTCAGCAGGCGGGCTGCAAACCTCTGCTCTTGCCCTCAGTAGCTGGGATGGTTAGGTAAATCCCAGGGCAGCTGAAATCTGGAGGGAGCACACCTGAGCTCTCCTGAGAGAGGAGATGGCAGCAGCTGAGCTCGGCTTCCCCTGAGCGGGGATTTCTGTGAGTCATAGCATTTTTTTTATTCCAGCCTTTTGTAAACTTGGCTGTTCCCCAGTCATTTTGGCCCAGATTTTTCTAGCAAGTGAGGCTTAGCATTTCCAGACATGCTGTCTATCCCATGAGAATTTTGCCTTCCTCATTCGCAGGCAAAGAAAGTACCATTTGTTGTATGAGTGTAGGAGACAAGCAGCAGCTTGTAGTTTCATTATTAATTATTTACCACAGAAAGAAAATTTCCCCATCTAGGAACATTATATTTTCTTTGTGGACAGGAGATGATAGGGTAATGAATGAAGACAGCCTGGCAGCTACAGCCACCCTGATGGCACTGCCCACGTAATGGCAGTTCAGCTCTTCAGTATAACAAGCTTGACTCAGTCTGAGCACTTGAAGATTATCCATCCACTCTCAGCTTGAGCATGCCCTGCCTGAGTTTTAAGTTCATAGATAACTTGGTAAAAGCGTGAGCCAGTCCCGATGAAACCCTCCTTTGCTCTGTTACACTGCAAAAACCCCGGCCAGCTGGAAATATTTGTGTTTGAGCACAAAGGGAGGTGCAAAAGCTCCTTGGTGATCTCATGCTGCCCAACTTTCCCCTTTCTTTTGTGTGCGTCAAGACAGGAGGACTTTGTCCTCGGTCAGTGTTAGTTTTGATCCCTTGGATGACAGTGGGAGGACGGTGGGTGCAGCTGGGACGAGCTGCATTTCTCTGCAGGCATCTCAGTGCACGACTGCTTTTTGCACAACATTTTTGACGTAAGAACTCTTGGCAAATGGCTTTGCATCTGTCACAGGAGCACAGAGGGACAAGAGTCAGTGGCTCCCACCAGATCTTCCACTGCTGTAAATAGTCACAAGCTCATTTCACCACCTGAGATACATATTTCCTCCTGTACACTCACCTTACACCTGTACACCTCTTGTCACACTGTGGGAGCTCACATCAGAGAGTAAAACCAGCCAGCCCCAGGCAAAAGCATCATGTAGCATCCTCTGGCTGCTGTTAGGGTAACATAGCAATTTGCCAGCTTCCTTCTCTTTGCTCTCCTGTAATTATGCTTTAGTCACTGGTCATCTGTTCTCCTCAGATCTATAATCCAGCAACCTTTCCGGTCCTGTCACCTACAACTACTTATTTGTTTGCACAGTTAGGAAGGCTTAAACTTCTTTTTCTGCTCATTTGGGAAAACACAGACTGAAGGCAGTTTTAGCTGCTGACGTAACACTGATAATGTGCCTCGCTTGGAAAAAAAAATCCATAGGTGCTTGAAGTGTTGTTAACCATATGGGCATGACAGTAAACATGCTCTGAAAGCCTCAGGAAATGTTAAATGAAAGCAGAGCTGCAGTGGGGAAGGCAGCGAGGCAGCCATGACTCGGTGCAGGCAGAGATTCCCCTTCATGTTGTACATGTAGCAATGTCCATCTTCAACATATGTAACAAGATATAAAGTTGTAGTGTCCTGTATGGTCACTAAATTGTCTTCAGTAAGTGACTATGCGTATTTGACTTTGGCACCTTTCTAGCAGTGTGGAAAGCATTTGTAAGGAACCATAAAAAGTCATTACATATGCAGAACAATTGAACCTCCTCAGCATCTGTGGTAGGAAACACATCTGTCTTCTGTCCCTTTCTTTCCTAAATGTCTCCCTGAATCAACTTTTATGGGAGGGTCGTAAATATCCCTTTCTATTCGAATCCAGGAGTTAACAATACCCCCTGTGACCATAAACACAAGATGTTTCATTGAGGAAAGAGGTGCACTCAAGTAAGCAGAGATCTTTGTGACAGTTGCTGCCAGTATGGTCCCCATGCACCGCTAATCACATTAGTGGGAGAGCACAGAGGTGGCCGGCAGACAGCAAAAGAAAGAGGGAGAGAAAAGCAAGACTAATCTTGTTAAAAGGGAAGCAAAGATAGACGCTACTTTTACACAGAAGCTTATAACGTCCCCATTTTCCCAGGGCTGGAATCACCTGGATGCTCTTGGAGCGGCACGGCCGCTGCTGCCGTGGAAGCAAACAGCCCCACATCTCGCTTGTGTTTACCGAGGGCTGTTTTTTTCTTAACAGCCCTTTGCCTGCCATGTGCTAGGTTTCTGCACAAGCAACCTTGTATCCCTCCTGAAGTAGAGGTTTACTCGCCTCCAGATGACTTTAAAAGCAGTAGGAATGTTTTTAGTCCCCTGTGCGTGATCCTTTTCCAATCCACAATTTTTAACAAATGAAACAAGTGCTTAATCTAAAATATCCCTGTATTTCATCATTCTCCCCCGAGGTGGCAATATCAGATGTTTGAAGGCTCCTCTCCCCTGAATGAAGTCTTTTGCTCTCCAGCTGCACAAGGACGAGACACGGGTCCCAGCTGTGCGGCTGCAGCACGTTTTTCTTACTGGGGGAGTCCCAAAGCACCCCCCAAGCTGGGAGCTAAGGATTAGCCAAGCGGCCACTACGCAGCCTCTGACAATCCCCGTGGTGGGGTTTCATCCTCTAGTCAGGGCGCACAACCTTGCCAGGCTGCGAGCCATGGTGCAGAGGTGTTGCCTCAGGGCTGAGGTCCCCTCTGCCCTCTCCCTCCTCCTGCCTTTGCTGGAGATGGGGTGAGGGAAGGGGGTGCAGGAGGAGAGGGGCTCCTCACCAGCCGCTCACTGAAGCGTAAGCACCAACACATGCACTAATCCACACCCTCAGTCCTGCACGCAGGATGCTCCTGCGCGGAGCTGAGACTTTCCAGCCAGCTGGGAGCCGGGGGAAGGCAGTACCCAAACCAGTGAGCTTCCAGTTCAACTAGGCAGGACATGCGTTTGGGGCAAAACTTTCCCCTTTTGAGCAATCAGAGCCTGGGGAGACAGCGCCACATGCCTGGGGTGACCCTCCAAGCCAATGCTGGAGAGCTGATGGACACAGCCTTTCTGAGTACTTCTCCAGTACCTTGAGAGCAAGACGGTTCCTCCTCCCACCACCCACAGCTGTGAACCTCCCAGAGTGGTGTTAGTGGGCCCCTTCCTACAAAGTTTAATATTGGAAGGGAAAACAGTGTCTTGTTATCTGAAAGGAGTCTTTACCAAGTTTTATACCCACAACCGTTTGATCGGTACCGTACCACAGCACTGAGGATGGAAAAACAAAGCGCTTGCGTCAGTAGATGGGGTGTCTGCCGCTGCGTGTGCCGGTGCCTCGCTAATTAATCAAATGGAGCCGGGGAGGGAGGACCAGATGGATGGGCAGGAGAAATCCCTGACGGAAAATCCCACTTCTTGTCGCATGGGGTGGCAGGGCCAGGGGGGCGG
>JAOXJK010000001.1:189427773-189454296 GCA_025774025.1 Xenus cinereus
GGCGGGGGGAGGGGCGGGGGGGTGGAGCAGAAAGTGAAGAAGGAACTGGAAATCTGGGAGCAAGGACAGTGGCGATGGCTTCATAGCTGAGAGTCCGTGCCCAGCCAGACGGGGAGGGATCAGCCACTTGTTGCTTCAGTATTTCATCAAGTTCTTAAATACAAAATGCAAAACTCAGATCCTCTTCACATTAGAACGATGATTTCAGTATGGACTGGTGGTGACTGAACGAGCTGGGAAGTGGCTGTTATCAGTGTCCCGGGGCACTCCCGCTCCCCTTGCCATCCGGGATGAGGCTTTCCAGGAGGGGTGGCAGCGCCAGGCAGGAGCAGAGGGACTGGCTGCAGGAAGAGGAGAGGCTTTGAAGGAAAAGCTGTAGGGATGCTTGCAATGATGTTTGGAGAAGTTCCTTGGGCTGAAGACACCGCCCTGGGAGCAGACCCTGTGCTAGGCAGAGACCCCCAGATGAGGAATAGCCAAGGTAGACCTGACATTTCTGAGCACTGGAGAGCAGAGCCGCTTGGTGGCCAGCTAACTGAGAGGGGAACCTGAAATTCATGTCTTGCTCTCCCAAGCAATGGGTGTTTTGTTTCCTAGTCCTCGGAGTTGATTGGTGAGACCAGGACTCTCCAACCCTGCTGCTTCGCTCTTCTTTCTGCCCCCCTCTCTCCCCGCAGGGATAACCCTGCAGCCCAGATTTGGTGGCATCAGGGGTACCTTCCCTGGTCCCCACAGAGGGATGATATTGACGCTGATCAAATGATATTGACACTGACCATTTAATCATGGATGGGTTTAGTGGCTGTTGAGGGAGGGCCTGGGACCCACCTAGGGCAAGGCAGCAGTGAGAGGAAGGAAGGACAGCAAGGGGGATAAAGGGGAGGGGGCTACAGACACCAGGGAGCAGGGCAAAGTGGGACCTGCAAGGAGGAGAAGGAAAAGCCAGAAACAATTGGTAGGGAAGCCTGTTTTCTCACTGACGATGCCTCTGATGAGAGAGTAACATGAAGGAACAAGGAACGTGGGTACTGCAGAAAGTCAGCATTTATGCCTCTGCGAGTCCTTTGCAGGCTGTAGGGGACATCCCTGGTGCACAGGTCTCTGTATCCACGCTGCATTTCAACTCCAAAGGTAACCGGCAGCCCGAGTCCTCACCACATTCACCTCTTCTGTAGGTGCACGGACTGGACTACTACTACTACTACTACTACTACTACTAATTATTATTATTATTATTGCCATTACTACTAGTTGTAGTAATAGTACTGCTATGAATATTATTTCTATTATTATTTCCTGATTTTCCCAGGAATCTGGACCTTTATCTCATACAGGCAAAAAATAGGTTATCTGTGGTTTCTCTTAAAGACAGAAAACACCTTGCTTTTTCTCTCGATGTCTATGTGGCCCTCAGATACAATTCATTCATCTCCTCAGCTACGCCGACATATTGATCCTTCCCCTGGGCTCTGACCCCTCCATGCCTTCTCTGTTTACAGAGTTATCTTTAGCATTCCTGCCTCCTCACCACTGCTCAGGGGCAGCAAACAGTTCAGATAAAATTGATCCGGTGGATATGAGGAAAGACGTCATGAAGAAACCAGGGGCACAAGGCCATTCACAGCCTCTCTGCCACCACGTAAGCCAGCTGAGGGTTGGTTCAGCATTAACTGGGGCCAGAGGCAGGTTCTCACAACAAGCAAGGCTGAGCGTCTCTAAGCATCGCTCATTAAGTGCAAACTGGAGTGTCATTACAATTATCATCATCGTTGCTTTTGTGCAATGTATTGGACAAACCCTAATTCCACCTTTCTCCTTAGGAACAGACAAATGATGCAGCCCACCCGGCCTGGCCTGTGTGGTACAGCCCAGAGCCTCTTGGCCTTAGTTTCAGCTTCAGTCCCATGGTTTTGCACAAGTGCATGAGTGTCTGAAAGTGGGGCTGGAGCCTTCTCAGTATTTGTCAAGATCTCAGACAGGGCTGCCTCCAGATTTACAAGGGCTATTCAGAACAAGTGACCTCTTCTAGGGGATATGCTGTATCCTCTCAATTTTTTAACCATAGGTAGGCTACACAAAGGTTATATTAAAGTAAATACTTGCAGGCCCAATCCCTCTCCCTTGTTCCCTGGTCCTGCAGATCGTGTTCAGGGGATTATGGATCCACACAAGCCATACCAGAAACCCTCCACTCCTCTCAGGGAAATTATTTCACCCCTGGCTACAATGTCAGGCTCCTACCCAGGTGCCCTGTTTGTCCTCCTGAAATGTCACTTTTTCTTCTGCAGAGTGACCTAAACTCAACCGCAGGGGTGAGATGGTGGTGCGTGACTTCCCTCTGCAAAGTAAGGGCAATGTTTAATCTTCAGGCACCACCGTCCCTAGCATGGTGGTACCTGATTCCTGGCATGACTCCTTTGCCTGCCCTTCCTCAAGGTGTATGGGATCATAACTCTGGCCGTGCTGTGCTCAGAGGAGGCAGTGGGGAGCATGGGAGGGGGAAAGACCCACAGTACCCCACAGCCCCAATCTCCTTACAAACAGCTGAACCTGCCAGAACAGTATAAACCTGTAAATTGGCAAACACTAAGTGCAAAAAAACCCCTCCAGAACTTGTATTTTGGCCACTCCAGGTGAGGATAGCTTCAAGCATGATTAAGTGAGGACTCCATTTCCAGCTGCTGTGGACAACTATTTACTCTCCAGGTTTTAATCAGCAGAGGCACTCAGGAGGCACACAACTGCAGCAGGTAGGCTGATGGCCAAGCTGCTGACCAGGATGGGGTCCACCACAGTGACTCAAGGGCTGTTTGATCTGGGCAAGCTCATCCACCTGCCTTTCTCTTCTGCAAAGAATAAAATTCATCTAAAGAAGCTGGATGTATAGGAGTCTTTCCTTTCTACTAGTTCTATGTGGTTTATATATGTCTCTTTTTATATACATTAATGACTGTATTTTCTATAGCAGCCTTCATCAGAGGAAACCTGTTTCTAAGGTGTTGCCCTGAGTGGGAAAGTCTGCAAACAGTGGCTGTGACTTCTCCCAAGGAAAGGCCAGAGCAGCTTAAAAAGTGGCTGGTGGGGCCAAGTAGACTCGATGTACCCCACAGCAACTTCCAGCTCTTGAGTACCTTTGGAGCCCTGATGCTGAAAAGGACAGGTGCATCGTTACTGGGAGGAGCGGGAAGAAGTAAGGGGATGCTCTGGCTCATATGAGGACCCATCCAGGTCACTATAAGTGGAAATATATGTGTTTGGGTATTATTTAATCCACATATCAAACCAAAGTACACTATATCATAGGTTGGCTCGAAAGCTTCGTATTCCCTAATGATGTGACGTCCCTGAGTGTACAGTTAGAGGACTTTGCTTCTCCATGACCTCTCAGGTGGGCACATCAAATGCAGCCTGAAACTTGAGCACCTGGTGCTTCAACAAGTCACCACTTCATCCTGCATTACTGGGCAGATCAATACAGTCCAAGTGTCCCACAACATACTCCAAGTGTCCCATTCCAGTCTGAAACACTGCTGGTCTTTTGACTTGAACGGCTTTGCGAGGTTTGGGGATAATATGAAAACAAATTGAGAAAGGCTGGGCGCTTGTTTGAGGCAACTGTATTTACCCATATGCTGCTGTAGGGGCAGGCTGGGCTTATTTCCTTCTTTGCAGGATACACGATGAGCTGCTTTTGGAGTTGATACAGCAATGCATTTCAGGGGAAGAAAAAGGAAGGATCTATACATTTCAAAAATGTTCCACACTGGATCATACGGCACTTCTCAAATTGTCCATGGCACATTAGGTGGTGAACAGTTTAGAGTGTGATCTTCCTGCAGTCTTAGAGTAGTCAAACATTTAACGTTTAATTCACCGTGTTTCGTTTCTTTCTCTCTTTGAGCCAATGTTTACCAATGTTTATTAGCTGCCTGAAATAAAAGTAATTGCATGAAAGGCATGCCACCTTTCAGACCCTAATGTGCCTTGGGGAAGTGACATCTCTTTTATGATCCTCCAATGGATCAAGCATCTGACACAGAGAACAGGGAACAAAGCGATTGCGTTTCAGAGGCAAAGCTCACCATGGACCCAGCTCCTTGGGCTGCCATGTGCCTTCACTTCCCAGAGAAGGTGTTTGATGCTCTGTGAAAGACACTCAGACCATGTCAGGAGGTCCCATTTCTGCAGTATCTAGAAGACCCTACTTTAAAACTTAAGCGTAAATCCACGGGCTGACACGTACCTCACTAGCTGGGAAAGATTTGAAAAACACGAGCACATCACTTCAAGGGCTCAAGTGAAAATGAGAAAAACTAGAATAAGAAAAACATGAGAAGAGTAATAAGATATTTAAATTGTTTTGAATCACAAGCAAAGGCATAATGAGGAAAAAGGAATCTTTTCTATCTTTTCAGCTCCAGTTAACTCAGCGATCTGTGTGTGTCATTATATGACACGCAAATGAGACTGTAACAGTCCTCAGTCCAGGAGAGGAGTGTTGTTCTCTCCAACACCTCCCGTGCAGCATGGTCCTTCCTCTGCATTGCCCCTGGTTGTCGTCATCTCTACCTACACCAGAAAAAAGCCATCAGCTGTGTAACTGTTTGTGGTGACTAGTCATGGATCTGTGGAAGGGTGCAGTATCTGATACATTAGCCATGTGCAGACCTACTCCTGTGGGCTGGTTTTGGCTGGGATAGAGTTAATTTTCTTCACAGTAGCTAGTATGGGGCTATGTTTTGGATTTGTGCTGAAAAGAGTGTTGATAACACAGGAATGTTTTAGTTACTGCTGAGCAGTGCTGACACAGAGTCTGCTCCTCACACCACCCCACCAGCGGGTGGGCTGGGGGTGCACAAGAAGTTGGGAGGGGACACAGCTGGGACAGCTGACCCCAACTGACCAAAGGCATATTCCATACCATAGATGTCATTCTCAGCATATAAAGCTGGGGAAGAAGAAGGAATTGGGGGAAATTTGGAGTTATGGCATTTATCTTCCAAAGTAGCCATTACATGTGATGGAGCTCTGCTTTCCTGGAGATGGCTGAACAAGAGTCTGCAGATAGGAAGCAGTGAATTAATTCCTTGTTCTGCTTTGCCTGTATGAGCAGATTTTGGTTTACTTATTAAACTGTCTTTATCTCAAACCATGAGTTTTCTCACTTTTACTCTTCCAGTTCTCTCCTCGATCCCACTGGGGGGGAGTGAGTGAGTGGCTGCGTCATGCTTAGTTGCCTGCTGGGATTAAACCACCACAGTCCTTTGTGGTGTTCAATGTGGGGCTCAAAGCGTTTGAGATAAAGAGAGGTTTGTTTGGAATGTGCTAGATTGAATTTTTAGCTGTTATTGCTGTTTAGCTACTAATTGGCAGGCTTCAGCACTTGTCATGGGTCTTACTTGCCCACCCTGGTCACCCAAGACCCTTTCCTGTGAGTTTGAGGATTATTGCTTGACTTGAAGCTGAGGGTGTCTCCTTTGAAAATCACGCAGTGTACGACCTCTTCTTTGTGCTTTGGGGCAGGTTTAGACTGCCACCCACCGTATGTCAAAGCTCCTTTTTCCATGTTAAGGGGTTGTTTTTGCACTGGGGATGTCCCGACTCTCAGGACCAAAGGTGGGTTCCCAGCTCACTCAGACTTGCTCGTGAAGGAGCCCAGGCGTGCAAGCACGCAGGGTAGTCACACTGTGCATTGGTGGCTGTCCTCTGCAATGTGACCCGCTCAGCCCTGCTTGCATCTCATGGCCTGGGTAAAGCAGCTCTGCTTGTGCCACCAGATGAACCCTCCTCTACTCTGCTGGGGACACAGAAGCAGGAGAGAGGGCTTTCCCTGCAGCTCCCTTGGGCAGACAGATTGCCACGTGCCTGGGAATAGGTACATAGACACTGCTAAATGCCTGGCGTATCACCTGAGCTGGATTTTTAAATGGTACAGGAAGGCGCTGTGTTTGATTCCAGGGTGTCTAATGGGTCTCCGTGGAGGGAAATCAATGCCATTAATATGGGAGCACCGCTCTGTTTTTTCACTGCCTCGCGGTACCAATCAATCACTGCAGGCTGCCACCACCTCATTCACCATCCAGATGGCAATATCCAGTCCCTGCGTTTTTTAAGCTCTTGTATAAAAGAGAGAAAAGCAGGCTCTTCCCAGCTGTAAACAGCATATCTGCTTGCTAGCAACCGTACACAAATAGCCTGTTGTTCCATCATCTAGCTCCCTCTCTTACGAAGCATCTTCCTAGACTGCCTTCAGAAGATCGCCCATGCACTACTTTATTTCTTCTGGTACACAGGAAAATGAATAGACACAGACTTGTATTTAGAAGGGCTTTTATGCCTCCTCTTGCATCCAGATGGATATTTTTCTCTTTAAAGCAGCAGATCTGAGAATGATGCAGTTTGTTAATGTGGATGCATCATATTTTGGAAGGAGGGGGATGTTAAATATTACATTTCTTGGGTTTTAATCTGAAAGACTCAAAGCCCTCAGTTGTGTCTCTGTCTCATTTTGGTACCAACCACAAGTTTTTGGGTGAGGATGCTTGAAACCCGACTCATAAACAGTGAGATTGGACAAATCTAGGCATAGCAACAGCAACTACAATTCTTCACCTACTGTAACAGGTTGTGGATGCCCCATCCCTGGAGGTGTTCAAGGCCAGGCTGGATGGGGCTTTGAGCAACCTGCTCTAGTGGGAGGTGTCCCTGCCCATGGCAGGGGGGTTGGAACTAGATGATCTTTAAAGGCCCTTCCAACCCAAACCATTCTATGAAAACCAAGGAAAGCTTTTCACAGTTTCAGAAGGGTACATAATAAAAATGTAACCACACTTGTTCACCGCTACAGATCAAAGGATGAGCTTATGTATTGTCCTTGTGATGTTTCTGAAACGTACTTGGATAGCCATTGCATTTAAATGACATTACTTGAACAAAAACAGGAAAATAATAAAAAAATAGTAATATATCTGATCCTTTCTGTCTTTACACTAATGTGATAAAAATTAGCTGGCATTTCTGTCACCATCAAAGTGCTTTACTGGGCTTAAATTATTCTGTATTGACATTCACAATCCAGAACTCCTGGACTTCTATTTATCAGAAAAGAATAAATCTTTCTTCTTCAAAAATCAGTGGAAATGATTCCTTTCCATTATAGAGGAGGGTCCTATTCTTTTTTAAATTGAAAGCTTGTGCTACACATTTTATGTTTTTTGCAGTTATGCTGTAAGTTAACACTAATAGGTTTCCATATATTCTTTGAATGCTGCCTATATCCGTGTGGACAACAAGCTTAAAACTTTGCTGGTTGCTGTTGTGAAGGCATGAAGACATCATCTTCCCTTGTTTTTATGCCTGTGATTATTAATATAAAATTATTGTCAATTATATTTATGCATGATTTTGCCAGCTGCTATTCAGACACATAATAAGACATATGCCCTGCTCATGTGCATTGGATAACCAAGATTACTCAGTGAATATAATTCTTCTAAAGATTATGGAAAGAGTTTGTGTTCCATGTTGCACTTCCCTAGTTCTTCATTCACCTTTTCTGGATTCATTGGTTCATTTTAATGCCTTTCTAGGCTAATGTGACTGTCCTCACGTTCCCCCACCTTTCTTCACCATTGACTATTGTGATGAACTGAGTTGTTGCATCAAAAGCAAATCCCAGCCTGATAAGAAGTGATAACAGGCTGAGCAAGTTTTGTTCCTCTTTCATAGATTGCCTGATTCATCTGATATAGCCTTAAATGATGACTGATGCGGTTCCCTGGTGTGGTCATTTGGGTATAACGTCTCTCTGGTGTTCTGTCAACTTAACAGGGCTGAAGAGTCAGAAGGCAGTGATAATAAAGATGGACAGCAATCTCTCTTAGTACTACACTCAAACTTCTTTGAAAAGGCACCAACATGTGCTGAAAATAAGCCTACATCTCATGGAATGTTTTATCTGTTGCATGGAAGTATATCCAATGGAAATACACCAAGTCAGAGCTTTCCAGCTGAGATAACGCTTCAGCAGAGCAAGAAATGCCACATGACCTTTATGAAATCTCACTCGGCTGCTTCTAAAACATCCTTTGTTGACAGATTTAGATATGTGAACCAGAGTAAGTCCTTGCTAAAATGCTCCAGCCCTGAGGGGGTCCTAGGTAAGCTTGAGCTACAACCTGCAAGCCTCTGCAAGTAATCTACCTGTGCTGAGAGCCAGCTGGATCACCTGCAGATGCTAGCTGTGGTGGTAGACACTTGCCCAAAGGGAACTGGATTGAAGTTACTCAGCTTTCATCAGATAGCAAAAATTATCCCTCTCTATTGACTCCAGTTTCTTTGAACCAGGAGTGTCCAGTGAGAAATGGCTCTGTATTCCAGCTCCATCTGACCTTCCTGGCTCAGCCACTCCATTTAACAGGGGTAAAATCACCATGGTTTCTTCCTGGCATTTGGATGATCAGTGCAGAAAAAAAAGCCTTTATCATTGTGCCCTCTGCACTCATACTCTTGGGCTCAGCTCGACTCCCAACGTAGCACCACAGACCACAGCCCTCACTGGAGAGCTGTCTGCATCTAGGTCTGTAATAAACTCCACATCCTCAACTCTCAATGGATCATGGTCAGAGGAGGCCTCCGAGATAAACCTTGGCCAGTTAAAAACAGTCTGGATTAATAGTCTTGGACCTGGAAATGACCGTGGAGCTAGCTGAGGGCATGATTTTGCTTCTGACTGCTCTCAAAGAGATGGAGATGTGTCCCCTGACCAGGATAAGCCAGGGACAACAGCTCAAGTCATTGGAGATAAAGTCAAATACCATTACTGTATTGTCTTTTAGTGTGTGGTTGATGTATGACATTCTTTACTCATGCAATGCCTGCTTAAATAACTTCAGATAGTATCAAGCCAGCTCACAGGGTGGGGTTGCTGCAGGCACATTCTGAGAAGAGAACCATGGCTTGCCTTCATCCCCTCTGAAGTTTAAAAGCAGCTACAGCCAGTCCTTTCCAGCTAAAAGGCAGTGGAGATCTGTGACAGGAAATTCAGAGCGAGGAAAATAACGTGTTCTGGGAAGATTCACTGGGTTCTGACTGTATGGGATGGCAGACAGACCTCCCCCACCTCCCTGAAAGCTGGATCTGCCCTTGAAGATCTCCCCCAAGCACTCATCTGCCTGGGCATCTGCTTTTGCTTCTGAGGAACCTGGGGCCAGCTGAATTAGTTGCAACAGGCCTGAAAACGTGGACGCTGTAATGAACTGCATTCTTATTTTAGGCAACAACTTGACTTTAATGAAGACTTAATGAAGAAGTTTTTTTAATAAATTTCAAAGAAACATTGTGAGCTGGCCTGATCATCTGGCAGCTCAGGTTGGGGTCAGAAGAGGTGTACCTGCTCCTGACAGCAGAAGAAGCAGTAAGTGTGGACCTCCTCAGAACTAGTAAGATGAGAGCCAGATCCCCAGCTGTGGCCAGCACCTGGGTCTTTCAGCCCCCACTGCAGCGTTTTAGTGAAACTGTGCAATAGGACTGAGTTAGTCATCTGTCAGTCAGTGTCTCACCTCCTCTCAGATGGTTTCAGTCACATAGCTCGGTCATCAAACACAACTCTCTGTGAGGAATGACAGTCTTCAGGTTAAGGCATGGAGTGGGGACTTAAGAGACGGAAGTGTGGTCGCTGGCTCTACTTCAGATTCTCTCTGAGACTTTGGGCAGGTCCTTTACAGCTGTGTTTGTCACTTACTCTCGTGTGTGAACGTACGAGCCAGATCACCTACTCTGCGGAGCTGCGAGTAGGGACAAAGATGTAATGGCATCTTCAGTAAGCAGTCTGAAGAAACTTTAACTTCTTTCTCTGGATGGTGGTTATTGCTTGAGTTAACCCCTCTCAGACCGACCTATTCTCTAAGATTTGTAGGAAAGAGATGCCAACAGATGCTCTGATCTTCAGGTTAATGGGACACTCACAGTAGATGGCATGAAGCCCTGCTTGGTATTTCCTCTTTGTCTGCCCTCAAAACCGAAGTACTCTATGGTGTAATTGAGAGGTGGATTGAGAAATAGAGGAAACGTGGCTGGACATTTTACTTGTTGTCAAACTCAAGAGTGGTTCTTCCCACAGATGTCCAGAACAGCAATTCTTGAACTTGGGGTTGAAGGGAGGAGAAAGCCTTCTCTAGGGACCCCAGCATGTATCTCAGGAAGATGTGTCAGATGGTGAGAGATGGAGGTGAAAAGCCCCTGGTGGTTGTCTTGGCCCTGTTCGCTTTTCTGTATCTTCCTCCACACACACATATACTCATGTAATCCTTTTCTCTTCAGGACCTGTATGAAGAAAATGCTTGTCTGAAGCCAGCGACACCCTTTGGTGACCCATCCCTTCTCTTACGGACAGATCCAAGTAATCAATACATTCCTAAAAGGCTGAATCTCAGGCGGAAGTCCTGGCAGACAGGAATAATACTGGAAAGCCAGTTTTGGAGCCAGGACAGCAGGGTCCTGGGTGTGCAGGAAGAAGTGTAGGAGCAATGAGGACCCCAGCACACACCATGTCAGCATTTCCATACCTCCCATGGTGACACTGACGCGTCCATATGAACGATCTTTGCTCAAAGTGGTTTCATCTGGACACCAGAGCTCTGACTCCCTCGGAGCCTGGTCTCCAACTTACAGCTCTGCAACAGCTCTCCACAAGCCCTGGAAGCCCCCAAGTCCCCAGTCTGTCACAGACAGCCCTGGCTCAGCAGAACCCAGGAGTCCAGGCTGCCTCACCGCCTGCAAGAGAAGCTGGCAGCGTGTCACAGTCACGTCTGATGGACACATGATTGAAATGAGTGTATTTGTCAGAATATTCAGATTCCTGCAGGTTGATGTTCAAGCCTGGAAACCCCTGTCCTTGCAGGGTTCCCAGCCAGCCCTTGCTCTGCCCTCAGCCCTGCTTGCTGGGAATCAGGACAGCCCCCTGCATGGCTCCCTCTGCCTCCACCATCACAGCAGGCACCACCGCTTTGGCATTTTCCACAGACCATGGTTCCAACTGAGTCACAGTAGATGCTGTCATCCATCTGGGGAGCTGGGAGGGGAGACATTTTCTGTTGAGTCCTGTCTTCAGAGCTGGCGACCTTTGTGTTTGTGCTGGTGGGGATAGGTAGCAGGTATCAGCAAGGTGTGATCGAAGAGCTTTCACGGAAGGAAGAATTAATAACGTCAGCTTATTTCTTTCACACTTCTGCAAGACATGGTCAACCCCAGGGTCATGATTGATGGCACCAGCAAAGCCTTGTTGGCGCCATTTCGAAGGCAGGTGCCTATTAACGAAATGAAAAGACAAGGCTGGAGGTGTCTTGCGGGGCTCACAACTCCCCTATCAGCGCTGGAAAGTCGAAGTGAGTGGCTTGTTCAGGGGGGGTGTGTTTGCTGACAAAAGTCTGTGCAAACAAGGACCTTGCGAGAATGTACAGGGAACAGCTGCTCTGTATCTGGGAAAGGTAAATGCAGTTTGCAGAGCAAACTCACTCTAATTCAGGCAAATACTGTTACAAGCAGTATAGCTGAAAAGAAAACACGCTTACTGGGATGTTAACATGACTCGTATCAAGTGCAGGGAAATGGGGAAAAGGCCCGTGTCTGTGATCCTGCCGCCTGAACCAAAACCTGCTCAGAAAACCCCTTTGTGTGAAGCATCTTGCCTTGGCTGAACATCCTCGGTGCCGGGGGTGGAAAAGTGCTCGGTACATGGCAGGATTTGGCCTCCACAGGCCCAGTCCAAGTACCAGCTCTGGGCTTTTATTTGCAAAAACTGTTTCAGACTTTGGGTGCTGATCTGAGTTGCCCCCACGGCTGAGCTGCAGAGGCACTTGCAGGGAATCGGTGCCTTTCAGGAGGCTGAAACTCAGCATCCCCACAATAAGCATATCCAATCACTGGGGAAATCAAAATGACGTAGAATCATAGAATCGTGTTGGTTGGAAGAGACCTTCAAAGAAGGCAACTTTGATAGGAAGACACCTGTCATCCCTTGTTTCTCCCTTCCCACCTCCAGGACCACTGCCGCCAGCACCCCAGAGGGAGAAGCTGGAGGTGCCTTCAGGAGGACAGGAAGAGCTGCAAAATTTGGGGACAGAGCCCCACCTCGTGGATGGAGTCTCAGGCTCTGCTCACCAGAGGCCTTCGTGGGGTGGCTTGTGAGCCCCAGCACAATCTTGTGCCCCACATTGTACCTGCTGCCACAGCAATTAGTCTAATAAAAGGTGTCGATCACAGCAGAACATCGTCCCCACAGGCACACAGCACAGGCGTGGGGCAGTGCCTGGGTCTTCCTCTCCCACAGCTCAAGGTAATCTGTGCAGCACACGTGAAGGGTGGTAATATTTGTGTTACTGTTGAGAAGAAAAAAGATTTTATTCACTACAGCAGGCTTGTGATTTACAGCTGGAGAGCTGGGTGAAGGCCAGGCCAAGCATTTTTCATTGAAGCAAAGTGCGATTAAATGGCCTTCTATGTGACCAGACCGGGTGGCAGTAGGGAGGGATCAGGCAGAGCAGTCCTGAGGACCAAGGGGACCTGAGGACCCACTGCTGGCTCAGCCATCATGGGTGCACTGGCTGGAGGGAGCTAGTCAGCAAGCAAGCAAGGTATGGCCCCAGAGAGGCTACAAGTCAGCATCTCTGAAACCAGGTATTTACTGTGTTTCTGTATATGGAAACGATCCTCTTCTCTTTTTCCCACCGGTACTCAGGGAAGATTCTACCCACTTTGTTCAAGCATAAAGCAGGACGGTAACAACAGACCATTCTTCTCCTCCTGCTGGAAACTCCCCAGGAAGGTCCTGGGGCACCACTTGGCACCAAACCAAGCCAGGCAACACCAGAGCAGAAGGGTAAGCATCTCTGAAATCATTATCCAGTGGCTCCCACAGAAAACACCACCAGACAGGAGCTCCTGAGCCCGTGCAAGGGGATGCAGGACTGAATCTGCTCTATCAGGTTAGTTTGATTTCTGTCGAGAGCTTCTTGTTCCTGCTGTGAAAACAAAGTGAACTCATCCCCTTCCAAAGCTTCTGATTTGGGAAATGAAGTTTAGGTCTGCCGTAGGGCTCAGAAGAGGAATGCTTTGTTTTTACTGAACGCTGTTGTTCTCTCTACAAAAAAATCTGTGTTTTAGCAATCTGTTGCAGCCAACTTGTAACTGTGGCTGCTACCCTCAACTTGTGTGATCAGGGATCCTGCAGGGATTATTTAGCTGAAGTCAACGTGGCAGAAAATCTTCTTTCCATTTGGTTGATAAGCAAAAAAACTCTGCAAACATCAGTGATGTTCTTTGATCCATTTAATATAATCAGGGATGATCACATTACACACTGCTAGGCTGTTTTTTTTTTGTTTAATTCCGATTTTTCCACCTTATATTTCAATGCCTAAGTTCCTGTAAAGCACAGAGGTGGCTCAAAAAGCACATCAGAGCACAGAGCTCCACAGAGACTGTGGGGAGCTCCTGCTCCCCGGGCTCCCGCTCAGCACTCAAGAGCTCTCAGTAGGAAACCCAAAGTCACAGCCAAAGCAACCGATATATCCTACTGACATTGTTTCCATTTCCTTAGGCTGGAAGTCCCCAATGTTTTGCTCAGGAATCACCATTAGTCCATAAAACATGAAGGTTGGTTAGACAGCAAAGTTCATGTCTAGCACCAGGTGCGGATGCGAGGCAGGAGGCGCTCAGCCATAGCAGTTGCCTTCTCCTAGACTGCAGCAGCAGCAAAACTCTGGGCCAAACCAAAATCACCTTGTGATAAGCAGAGCAGGGTGTAAGCCTGGCTATTTCTAAACCTCTTGCAGTAAAATGCAGGGGCTGAGCAGTGTATTTATGTCTGGGATTAGTGAGACTCTTGGGGATGGCTTTGGAGGGGATTGCGGGGTTTTGGTTTTAAATGTTTTATGGAAACACTGAACAAACACCATTAGCCAGCTCAGCACTTATTAATAATTAAGCTGGATAGCACCGAGCTGCTTTCAATTGATTTTTAGAGGGAGAAAAACAAGCTGGAGGTTTCATTTCCATGAGACACGTGTAAAGAGGCACGGCAAGGGACTAGCAATCTCAAGCTGTCACACTGAGGAGCACGAGTCCTTCAGCAGACAGGGCTGCAGAGGGTGACACTCTGCTGGGGACATCCCTGTCCCTGCTGCCCCCATTGGTGGCAGGGACGGAGTATGGGGTGATGGTGGAGACCAGCTCCCCTGGGTGCTGGCACCCTGCTCAGGGTTGGTCTCTCTGTGCCCAGCAGAGCTGACGCCAACACCTCCTCCCTTTCGGGCTCACCCCTTGCACAAGAGCCAGCAGTGGAGGCAGAAGTTTTGGGTGCTGTCCCCATGTCCAACACGGCTCACAGGAGTTTTCCCTACTCAGGACATCCCCAGCTTGCCTGGGAGGCTGGTCAGAGGGTGCCCAGGGGCTGCTGGGGCCACCATGCATGGCCACCACAACTGGGCACCCTCTGAACCTCTCCCAGCCATCCCTGGGCTGGTGCTCTCAAGCCTCCCTGCCCGGCTTTGGCTGCTGCCTGCGGTGGGAAGGCGGCTTTCTGGGTGGCTCTGGGGTCAGGTTTGCACGCCTGGTGCCTGGTGCAGGGGTGACATCTACCGACCGTCTCTTCAGTTTTCATTTCCGTGCCAAGAAAGTGGTACTTGAGCTTGTGTGCTGCTGTAACTGCTCGTTTATCTGTCCCAGGGCAGAAGCCGTTAAATTATTTTTATAGCTGCACGAAGGCTGTGCGCCCCGCGTCAGGGCTTTGATAAAAGGCTGAGACTTGGTTTTCAAATGGAGCAAGGCAAAGCTGTAGGAAATCTTTAAAACATGAATGGAGGTTATTCCCCTGTAATTTATTCCCCTGTAACTAAGATTAGATTTTGTATCTGTTTCTTTAATGGAAAATTCCCAACCAGAGAAGTTTACTTTACAGAAAAATGCTGCCACTGGTCCTAGAATTTATTTTAAAAAGGCAAACTAATGGTACATTCTGTAATTTTTTTTACCTTTTGAAGAGTAGAAGGTAATACCAACAAAAAAACCCCAAATGCCTACCTGCCTCCAAAACCCACAATAATAATCCAACAAATATTTGCAAAATAAAGCCTGCATTTTTTTTAAAAAAGTGGTTCCAAGCTGGTGACTGCTGGTGTGGTGCAATATTATAATTACGCTTCAGGTAATAACACTTGAATCCATCCTCAACAAATTGCCCTGGCTGGGTGCAACTCGCCAAGTGCCCGGCTGTAGGCATGGACCGACCAGAGGGCTGTAACTGGAGCAGTGTTGCTTCATGTCTTGGTTCTTGCATGAGACTGAAGCTTGCCTTGCTTGCCTGCAAATGTTGACCCATGCAGCCACAAAGAACAAAAAAATGTTATAAATACAGCACTTAAAGGCTCAAATTCAAAGGTGAATAGAAAGTAAACACCATTTTCTCTTTCAAATATTGTGATTTTTAAGCCTTTTATTATTTTGGCGCCTGTCACATAATTTGTGAGTGAGGTGAGGCTGCTGTAGAGGCTGTACAAGCAGTCCTTTGGCATTCACACAGTACAATAGTCACTGCAACATCTGCAATGCCATAAATGTTAATCCAGCTCATTCTCTTTCCCTGTGTTATCTCTTCACACCTATAGTCAGCTCCGAAAGAACGAGACTGGGAGAGGAGGGGTCCTACTGAAGGCCCTGCAAGAATAACGAGCCCAGCTGTGATACAGGCTCATAAGAGAGCTGGGAATGGGAGAGATGGTGCCAGCTGAGGGTAGGGAGCTTCAAGATCAGACCTAAACATTAACATCTCTTTTTCACCCACGTTACTGATTCCCGAAAGATGAGCACTCAATTACTGTGAATTTCTCAGCATCTCTTCCCAGAACTGTGACTTTCCATTCCATACAGTTGAGCACTGTCTCACTGCTGCTGGTCCAGTCTCTGAGGCCACCAGTTCTGCCCCTACAATGCCATGATCCTCCTACACACTGACTGAGCATCTCCAGATACCATCCCAGGGGGCTGCTAACTGCCTTGGCCACTGGGGAAATTCTGTCCAAGGCCAGTCCCTGAAGAATGCTGCAAGTTATCTGTTGCTGCCCCAGAGCCTGGCCTTACGTATGTGCCATGCCAATTTCTACCAGCTGCCTGATAATTTCTCCTGGGGCATCTAATGAGATGCTTTTCAGATACCCGCAGAGATTAAATACTGCTTTTCCCCTGTGAGAAAATGTGGCAGGTTTATGTGATGTGACCTATCTTTTGTAGACCCATGTTCTTTTTTTATTCCTGTCTTATGTCCACTTCCTCAGCTTTCATTATTCAGCCTTTCATGGGCATGCAGACTAATGGGCCCACAGTCTCTCATACTGCCTCTGAATAACTTCAGCTCGGTCCTCCTTGGTTATATATCTGCTGCAGATTTATAGGTCTCAACTGCTGCTGCTAAGCCCAGATAAATTGCTTTTATTACTTCTTTTATATTTTTTTTCTTATCTAAATGTCTCCAGATTACTTCCACCTGATCTCCAAGAAAGCTTCCCCGTGTTCCAAAGCAGAGTTCACCCATTAATCACTGCTTCCCCCATAGTTAACAGTCAGTGCTAAAGTTTGGAACGCTGTAAGCAAGCACAGTATATTTTACGTGTGATACAAATGAGTAAGGTTATGCTTCATCTTGTGAATTATGAAATAAGCTCCTTCTGGAGATATAAGAATGGAAATCATGCAGAAAATTACTTGTTCAGATTGTCAACCATGTGGAAGAAGAGTGTTTAGCAGCTTTAATGTCTGATCTCAAATGCTAGACTGGCTGAAATTTAATGCATCTTATTTTGTGGTGCTCTTTGGATAAAATCCTAAGGATAAAGAAAGCTCCTATAAGGCTGTAAAGAAAGCTCTTGTATTTTAAGGTCCTGTACTTTTTGTTGTTGTTGTTTGTTTACAACATGATTTAGCTCAGATGTCCTTTGGCAAAGTTCTCACTTTTCCCATCAGGTGTTCTGCTCACCTACCCCCGACTGACATCTTCCAGCCTGGAGACAATTTAGCGGTGCCTTATAATTATTGCTTTTAAAGCCCTCTGGAATTTACAGCCGTATAAATGTCAGTGGTATTCTGTAAAATACCAGTTAAGTAAAAGTCTTGGAAGTCTGCCCAGCTATGATATTGCCAGGAATTTGGATAGAAGTGCAACGTGACTGTTTTGGATAAGAAAGAGGTTAGGGCAAGGTGCTGTGATTGATAGTTCCTAATAAACATGCTCTGAGCGCCAGAATAGAGTTTGCTCTGGTTTTGATTTATCCGTTTCCTTGGAGCCTTTTCCATTCCTGCAGAAGAAGGAATTGCAGGTTGCTGGCTGGGCTGGCAGCCCCCGCTCGGCCAGGCTCGCCTGCAGCACTCGCTGCTTCTCAATAAATTGTATTATTTCGGATGCCACAAGATGGTGCCAGCAGTCAGGGGAAACAAGGGCAGAACAGAACCAGGGAAATCGGACGGATTTGAGGTTGTTTGGATTAGTTAAACACGGCTCCCGGGACCTCTTCTCTCTCTTTCTAGTCGAGGACAGCAGTTCCAACCTCTTCCAACCGCTCTTAAAATATTTTTCTTGTTTCTGCACTGCACTTCAATAGCCTATTTTAGGATTCAGCTCTGGATGCTGTAGGGCAGTTGGCATTCCCTCAAAAATTTCATTTTTATAAAAAGACAAGCACTTCTGTTGTTTCCCCTAGTTCCTAACAACTGTTTAAAATCAAGTGATGTGGAAAATCTAGTGATCTCTGTGCCTTAATCCTTCATTTCTCATTTCTTTTGGATTAATGTCTGGCTGTGACTATTTTTGTTACTTAGTCATTGCAAAATCAAACCAAATTCCGCTGTTCCTTTTAAGAAATCGGTTATTCTAAGTTCTGCATTATGATGATGGGCTTCTTGAGGGAAAATGCTGGGACCTGGGTGACAATGTGGATGAGGGTCTTTCTGCTGAGCAGGTATTGCTCACATCCTAGTAAACTGCTGCCCAGATATTTGAGACTGGGTCTAAAATTAAGTCCTGCTTGAACTTTAAAACTCACCTGCACTTCTGTAAGGAAGTCTGAAGGTCCATGTAGAGTGCTGCTCTTGCCATGGGGTGGAAACAGGGCCAGGGAAATACCCTGTAGCCCCATCACTTCATACAAACTGGGCAAAAGGATGAGGCACACGGACTGTTCCTCAGCCTTTGCTCACATGGGCTGAAATAACAGGAGCATTGCAGTGGATCAAGGGAAGGCATTATCCCATCTAATCAGCACATGGTAGACCATATCTAGATGCTGCATCCAGTTTTGGATTCCCCAGCACAGGAAAAGCATCAACCAGCCAGAGTGAGTTCAGCAGAGGCCACCAAGATGTATTCCTGGAGGTGACTTGGATTAATTATCTCTGAAGTGCCTTCATCTCTCCATTCATTACAGAGGAAGCCTAAATACCTAAAGTTAGGTGATACAAATCTAGCATGAGGTGAATCGCTGAAGGTCATAGGGGGATCTGGACAACCAGGACTGAAAGCCTAAGTTTCTTGAGTGTTTAGCAGCTACTGTAGCAACTGACTTGGACATGGTTTTAAGTTTGAGTCTGTGAATGGTCGGTTTGCAAGGTCTTTTTCATTGGTTTCCACACACGCAAAAGTTAACCTTTCCCAAGCTTTCATCATAGGTTACTCACTCAATGCATGCAACACCCCTGTATCTACAGCCTTTCTGTAGATCACTTTCAAGTGATCCAGTCATCATTTCACCACGAACTTTTGCATTGACCCTAGAATCATAGAACATAGAATTGTCTAGGCTGGAAGGGACCTTTAAGATCACCTAGTTCAACCATCAACCTAACTCTGATAAAAAAACATCACTAAACCATGTCACTAAGCACTATGTCAAGCCGTCTTTTGAATACCTCCAGGCGTGGTGCCTCAACCACTTCCCTGGGCAGCCCATTCCAATGCTTAATAACCCTTTCAGTGTAAAAATTTTTCCTAAAATCCAGTCTGAACTTCCCTTTGCACAGCTTGAGGCCATTTCCTCTTGTCCTATCACCTGTGACTTGGGAGAACAGACCAACCCTCACCTCTCTACACCCTCCCTTCAGGTAGTTGTAGAGAGCGATAAGGTCTCCCCTCAGTCTCCTCTTCTCTAGGCTGAACAACCCCAGCTCCCTTATAAGACTTATTCTCCAGACCCCTCACCAGCTTCGTTGCCCTTCTCTGGACCTGCTCCAGCACCTCAGTGTCTTTTTTGAGGTAAGGGTCCCAAAACTGGACGCATGTCCTCAGTTGGGTCAGCTTTTACGGGAAACAGACTCCATAGACCAGTAGCATCTTGTAGACTTGTGTGTAGCACTGAAAGAGAAATGGGCGTGATCAGCAGTTCCTGGTCTGTGATTTGCATTTGGGTGTCTTGCCAATTGATGCTGTGGTGCTGAGGTGGCCATGGAAGTCCATATTTCCTGCTTTCAGTGTTCAGCCCCCTAATCCACGCTCATTTTCAAAGGTGGAAGCTGAAGATGCTTGGCAGTGCAGGAAATCAGGCCTCTTGTGCAAGTCTATAAATACAGCTATAGATGAAGTAGAGAAGAAAACAGATACAGCTGTCTCTAATGGAGCTGCTGTCTAATAGACTCATGAAAGTACCATTACACAAAATTCTTGTCAGCCACAATTTCAATGGTGATATTTGTAGAAGAAAACAACCACCCTAGCATCTTCCTCACTGTATCTGCAAGCAACAGGAAGAGCAAATAAAGATTTAAAATATTATTTTTATCTCAGAGACACAAATATGCAGTGAGACTTTTGTTTTCCTTTCAGAAACCAGTATTCTTGGAAGTTCCAATAGGTAAAAGGCTGTTTGTGTTATATAGTCACCTCAAGATGACTCCAGAATTTAAAATAATTTAAAGAAATGATACTTTTTTTTTCCCTTTATTCTGCTTAGTTTTCTGTCCCTGCAGTAGCTCTGTACCAGCAGAACGTGCAGTCTCCGAGCATGCAGTCTCCTCCCACAGCAGTGACATTTAGGTGCAGCTATTTAAGAACTCAGTGTACGAGGCTCTGCTACAGGTTATATTTGATAACAGAAGAGGTGCCTGGGAGTCTGTGACCTTTAGTGCAATAAAACAGGGGGATAATAAGGATCAAAATTTAAATCCTGAGGACCCACAACCAACATGGCTGGTGCCGGGCCCTGGGAGGAAAGGCATCTCTGGAGCTGTCTGTCACAAGTTGCTTGATATGCCACATTAGCATCTTTCCCACGCTGACCCCACTGAAATGTCACAGCCCATTTCTTTCAGCCCAAGCATGCATTGACAATGCTGGTGGCACAAGGCTGTGTTAGCTCTGAAAGATTCCCCATGCATTGGCCTGAAGATAGAAGACAAACAGGCATGTTCTCTCCAGCTCAAGCGGTCAGATTGCCCTTTCAGAGCGGTCTCACATGGATTTTCCAACACCAAAATCTGCGGGATGTTTTAGAGGCAGTCAAGATATGCATAAACCAGTGGCCAGATTATCTCTGTAAACCTTGGTCTAGTTTTCAATACGGGGCAATAAAACCTCCTGGGAAACAGGACCTCAGTGTCCTTCAGCAAAAACCAAACAAAACCTCCCTGAGTTATTTTAGAAACCTGAATAGCACTGCATAAATATATTTTCCTCCTCCAAAAGGCAGGTCACAGCAGCCTTAATTATCAGAGGCCAGAATGGAAACAACATAAAAATAAATCCTTTCAAAGTTTGCTCTCATTACCACATTTGGCATATTTAAACACAAACACCATCTGTGTTTATCGTGAAACACAGCGATAACTGCCGTCCGCTCTGGCAGTGACACCAGTGTTTATGGAGTGTTACAGTAAGGGGCACATGCAACACTTCCTCAGAAACTGAGCTCCCCTGAAATTATTTGCTCAGCCACCAGCTGCTTGTGTAGACGGGAGGCACTTTTGCCAAGAAAAGGATTGCCACAGAAGAAAAACAAAGCCCCAAACTTGCTCTCATGGCAGCTTCTTCTAGCAACCCCGAGGAGGCAAATAGCAGAGAAAGTTACTCACAGCAATGAATCAAGCCATAAAACACACTTTGTGCTTTTAACGTTTTAACTCCCAGAGGGGGAGGAGGAGCATCTGCAGAGCTCTGGGATCACCCCACTGCTCTGCACCCCCCTGGCAGAGTGGGGACCCGCTGCCCCTCTGCCCTTGCAGCAGGCTGAGGATGCTGGGGTGGGACAGACGGGGGGACAGCACACGTGGGCTGGGATGGGCTTTCTCCTTGCCCCTGCACACCGGCTCCCAGGTAGGGACAGCGTGGTCTGTGCCTGGACGGGGCACTACGTCCTCACAGCAGCCCCTCTTGCCCAACTCCAGCTCAACATCCCTGAGAGATCCATGGAGGGTTTCTAGGCAAACAGGAGCTGATGGTGCCAGTGGGAATGATTCCTCTGCAGCCGCTGCGGGAGCTTGCTGTGCCAGACATGTCTGTCCATGGGTCTGGACCTTGGATGGTGTTTATTTGGGCTCACAGGCTGTTTCTGTGCAAAAGCAAAAGCAGAATTAGAACACAAGGATGGAAACAGAAGCGGGATATTCCCTGCCTAAAGCTGGGATGCAGCACTGCCAAGGGATGATGGCTTCATCACAAAACTCTTCTAGACACGATTGTCTAGCTCCACACAGGCATTTGGAGCCCTCCCACCGGGACCAGCTAGTCCCGTGGGTCTGGATCCAGGGACTGATCAGTCCAGCAACACATCCTCTGTGGGAGCAAAGCCACCAGCTTTCTGAAACACAAAGCCACAGGTAATGGCAGGGGCACCTTCACTGCAGGCTGTGGCATCAGGACCAGTCTTTGGTTGTCCCTTGATGACACACAAGATTTAGGCAGACAGCTCATATTAAAATCTCAGTGTGTGGTGTGCTTCACCATGCGAAAGAGCTCAGTGAATAATTTTGTAAAATGACAACTATTTTTAGCCTATAGAAGTAATTATGTGAAGGTATGACAAGATCTTTGACACTGAAAGATTAAATAAAAAAAAATAAATAGACATACAAAATGTGTTAGATCACCTAAACCTGAACAGCCTGGAACAGCATCTGATCTCCATTGCTCCAATATCACTTGCCCAAAACCAGTGAAGGTGAAGAAGATTGATATCGGTATCATTCACAGCATAATTTGGCTCATTATCTCCCTCCTTGTAGAGGTGGCATTGAGTGGTCTGATATGTAACAGGAGTACATTGAACCATGCAAGGACATTTCAACTAAAACTAAAACAAGTGAAAAATCCACAGCATTAATGTTAATTTGTTCAATTCCAGCCTGATGACTTTCTGAGAAGCAGAACTGCAGAAGTTAGCAGAACCATAGACAGCAGTTTCACAGTATAAGCTCTCTCATCAGTAGTATGTTCCTAGTGTTTAATTTGAATTTTCCTTTTCTTAATTTCCTCTCATTTACCCTAATTACGCTGCCAGTGTGTTTGCCTAAACAATTTTTCCTTATCAATGGTGTTTACTCTCTACAGATATCTACAGACTATTTTCACATCTGCCCACACACTCTGTTATATTTTAGACAAACCCTATTTAGCTTTATGATTTTCCCATGTAAGTTGATCGCTCTGGACTTCTCCTGACATTGTGGCTGTACTCTGGACCCTGTCATCCCACCAAGACAGTGGTCTCAGGGCCCAACATACAATCCCAGAAGCTGTGAAGGCAGCAAGGACGACCTGCATAGTAAGCACACTGGCCCACACCCAGAGAAGCAATTTTCAACCTGTCCTTAACTTTAAGCACATGAGTAATCCTACTTGCTTTACTGAGATTACACATGCCCTTAAAATAAAACCTTGCTCTGCTGCTGTGCTGGAGTGGGACCAGAGGGCTCTGTCTATTGTGCATCAAGCCCATTAAAACAAGGACTTTTCACTCATTTTTCTGTGACATAATGCCTGGGTGTATTTTCTTGCAAATATTTGTCAATTTGCTGCCTGCTGTCACTTCAGTGTCTCCAGATGTGCTCTCGTATCTGCGCTTCTCCTCCACACAAATGTTTGGGGCTTTAACTTTCCAGAACGAGCTGACGTTCCTCCAAGCCAAGTCATATTCTTATCTTCTCTCCAGCTTGAAAAGAGCACTTGGACAAGTGTAGGGATGAAGACAACTTTGGTGATAGGTTTACTCTGAGAAAATATGGCTTCTGGTGGAAACATCGGTGAAGTGGCTGCCAGGCAGCATAGGACTGGTTTCCAGGGGGGGTTCTGCAGGGTCACTGGATTATTTTGTGACAACTCCAGGACTTTTTCCAGTGGCTGAGGTAGCCCTAATATACCCCTCCCATAGAGCTTCCCTGTTATCTGTGAAGACATTGGTCCTTCTCTCCTGCTTCCCCAGGAGAGAAGGGTCACAGGGTCTCTTTTTTTCCTATACATAGCCATTTATTTTTGTGAAACTTGTGAAAACTGAGCTCTGGGACACATTATCTCATGTCAATCACAGTTTGATAGTGCAGTATAAGGTGGAACATTTGTAAATATCCACTTCTGCCTAAACCCCGGTATCACAAAAGCTTCATTACTGTATCAAACTAGGCTAAAAGGAGACTTGCTTGAGGAAACAAGGAGTTACCTCCGATAAACTTACTCTGATAAACAAAAAAGTTATGAAGAGTTGTGATGTGTTAATCACATTCTCATTCCTTTTAGACTAGACTAGACTAGACTAGAATATTTCAGTCAGAAGGGACCTACAACAATCGTCCAGTCCAACTGCCTGACCAGTTCAGGGCTGACCAAGCTAGACCACGTTATTAAGGGCAATGTCCAAATGCCTCTTAAACACTGACAGGCTTGGGGCACCCTTCTGCAAGGTGTCTTGTCCCTCAAGACAGTCAACAGCACCTCCCAGTTTAGTATTATCAGCAAACTTGCTAGTGGTGCAATCAGGTCCTGCATCCAGATTGTCGATAAACGTATTGAGCAGAACTGGCCCTAGAATTGAACCCTGAGGAACACCACTGGTGACCAGTCGCCGACCAGATGTAGCCCCATTCACTACAGCCCTTTGAGCTCTACCCTTCAGCCACTTCTTCAACCAGCGCACCATGAACCTGCTCATGCCACAGTTGGACAACTTGTCCAGAAGGATGCTGTGAGGGACAGTAACCAAAGCCTTACTGAAATCTAGAAAAATTACATCCACCGCCTTCTCCTCATCCACTAGGTGGGTAACCTTATCATAGAAGGATATCAAATTAGTTAAACATGACTTTCCCTTTGTGAACCCACGTTGACTGTGCCTGATAATTATATTATTCTTTAAATGCCTTTCAGTAGTACTCAGTATAATCTTCTCCATAATTTTTCAGGAACTAAGGTTAGACTAACAAGTCTGTAGTTCCTTGGGTCTTCCCTCACATCCTTTTTTTAGATTGGAATAACATTGCCTAGCTTCCAGTCAGCAGGGATCTCCCCAGACTCTCAAGACCTTTGACAGATGAGTTTTAGGTGAGCAACTGACAAAATCCATCTGCAGTGCTAAGTGCCTTTAAAGACTGATCTGCTTTAATTTGATGTCCAAGTATGGACTGAGAAGTGTAATGCACAGCAATGTTCTACAAATCTGTAGTTTGGGATGTGTTTTCTGATGCGACATGATCTACAACAAAGAGCTGAGGCTTTTAATGTCTGGTTGTACAGCACTGGTAAGGCAGACAGATGTTGGTGACTGCTTTAAATAGCTCAAGCTTGAAGATGTAACATCTGTGGGGAAAAACAGTATCAGTGTGTTTGAACTCCAGGAGACCACGCAAGCAGTTGCAACACTCACCACAGGCTTCATCTGCACTAGTCAGATAGTGAAGCAGCCACAAGAGTGGCTCAGAGAGCAGGAGGATGCATGAGGGAAGAGCGAAGGACACCCAGAGGCCTTATGCTGAAAAGTGGTGTATGCTGATGGAGCTGCCATCCCACCCCAGCTGCAGATGGCACGTGGACTCACCAAACCAGAGCAGACACAGCTCTGTGCGTGGTGGGGAGACCTGGGCTTGCTTTTGACAGCACTGGTGGGAGAGCTTTACTGAAATGTTTGAAACATCCATATGCAGCACAAGGGCAGCCTCACCTCCAAGGTGAAGGTAGATCTGGGATCTTCCCTCTGTCAGGCTTTTCTTATCATGAGTTGAGATCTCAGGAGTCTTGTGTTATTGAGCTCAAGAGACCAAAGAAGTTTTCTTCTGAGATGCCTGATTGTTCCTTTAGTCTCTTTTGTGCCAGAACAGATTGTGTCTGCTTGTCTGAAGAGCAACCAGCTGTGAAGGCAGTGCAGAAGAATGGACCCCTGTATTGGGTCTGGCCAAGGTGGAGTTAATGTTCCCTTAGCAGCCCTCATAGTGCTGTGCATTGTATTGGAAGCTAGAAAGGTGTTGATAACACACCAGTGGTTTGGGTGCTGCTGAATAGTGCTCGCACAGCATCAAGGCTGTGTTGCCAACATTGCCCCTCCCACTGGGAGGCTGGGGTGGGCAAGATCTTGGGAAGGGACACAGCCAGGACGGCTGACCCAAACTGACCAAAGGGATATTCCATACCATATGACGTCTGCTCAGCTAGGAGAAAGGAGGAGGAAGGGGGAGCATTCATTATGACATTCGTCTTCCAATGTGTACTGCTATGTGTACTGAAGCTCTGCTTCCTGGGAAGTGGCTGAACATTGCATGCTTATGGGAAGTAGAAAATAAATCTTTTGTTTTCTTTAGCTTCAGCATGTGGCCTTCAGTTTTGCTTTATTAAAGTGCCTTTATCTTGACCCAGGAGGGTTTTTTTCCCATTTTATTTTGTCCCCCACCCTGTCCTACTGAGGAGGGGAGTGATAGAGCAGCTTGGTGGGCGCCTGGCATCCAGCAAGGGTCAGCCCACCACAATCTCATTGACTGCAGCTGTACATGTGAAGTGAACATGTCCACAGCCTCTTCTCCAGCCTCTGAGGGCAAGTGGCACAGCTCAGCTTGCATTTGCTTGGCTAACCTGCCTTCACCTACAGCTAAGGTGTAGATCCATACAGTCCATTGGGTCTATCTGTACAGTGGGTCTATTGGGAGCTGAACTGTGCCCAGGTATTTGCTGGGTAGAGGGGTAGCTGCCAGGGCCCAAAACCATGTCAGGCAGCATACTGCTAAGTATCCCAACAGGAGAGCTGCGGGCCAGTGGTCAAAGCCCATGTCCCATCCCTTTATTGCTTCCTTGCATAGGTGTATGTATGCATAGGTGGCCAAGAAGACCAATGGCATCCTGGGGTGCATCAAGAAGAGTGTGACCAGCAGGTTGAGAGAGGTTATCCTGCCTCTTTACTCTGCCCTGGTGAGGCCCCATCTGGAGTACTGTGTCCAGTTATGGGCTCTCCAGTTCAAGAAGGACAGGCAACTGCTGGAGAGGGTACAGCAGAGGGCTACAAAGATGATTAGGGGCCT
>JAOXJK010000001.1:189463985-189490701 GCA_025774025.1 Xenus cinereus
CACCACTGAAAAAAGACTGGCCCCATCCTCTTGACACCCTCCCTTTAAGTATTTATAAGCATTGATCAGATCCCCCCCTCAGCCTTCTCTTCTGACATTGTTTCTCAGCCTTACAATATAATCTTCCTTTTCAATGACAAATCAGCGCTATTGATGCTTTTCTGCAAGAACGGCAGAAACGTGCGGGTTGCTCAGCTGCTCAGGTCCAAGCCCAGCAGACGAGCCACCCCCACATCCGTGCTTGGCCTTACAACCCCACGTCCACAGGGCATAGATGATCCCCAGAGCTCCCTTCCAACCCCACATTATTCTGTGATTCTGTGATTCTGTTTGCAGGGCAGTGACCTCCAGCATCTGAACTGGAGCAGCTTCAATGGAAAGCAAACAACACTGGAGCACACAGCTGTTCTCTGCCGCCTTTAACACCACGTAGCAACCTCAGATGGTGGCTTTTCTGCTCGTGACAGAAAAAAAAATGGGGCCAACCCTATCGAGAAGGTGGTTTTTCACATGCAAACTATGGTACAGCAGGAGCAAGGGTATTTGGTACCGGTCTGAGCCCGTGGGTGCTGATACCAACACTGCCACGTGTGAGTGTAGAACCTCAACATCTCAGATGCTTCGTAGCCTCTAGGACAACCCTAATGTGAAATAAAACCCCCAAGCAAGGAATCTTCAAATTTGGCAGAGTTACCATCTTAATTTTATTAGATGCTGGGTCTGACTAGCACGATAAACATTCCCCCCAAACACACTTTTTTCATGCATTCACAGCATTTCTTGTAATTTTCAAGGGTGGGAATGTTATAGCTCCAGTCTCTGACCCAAGGTGACCCATTTGGAAATTTGGAGGAAATCTGAGTATTATGCTGAGTCATGAGAAAGTTCACTTATGACAAGAACTGCTTACTTTAAAAAGAGGAAAAAAATGCTTACTTTAAATGAGAAATGTAAATGCTTATTTAAATGAGAAAATTGCTTATTTTAAAAATTTGTTCACCGCTATTTCTTTCATTGGATAGTGATTAAAAAGAGCCACAGTTTGAAAGGCGCACTTTGGTAGGGGACCACGGGTTTTGGGTTTTCACCACGGGTGAAACCAGTGCTTATGGCTGGGTTTCAATGTTTTCCAGGTTAGTTTTGACACTGCAAGTTCAGTACAGGAAAGGACAAACTTGGCTCCAAGGATGTCCACAGCAGCAGGCTGAATCTGCTGCAGCTGATGCCAACAGCAATGCTCTTTTGAGCTAATTGAAGGCTTTTCTGTGACTCGGGGACTTCAATTTGTTCTGTACATCAAGAGGATGCACGTGAAGAAACAAAAATCCTCCCCAACAAGACACGCCTGAAAGTCTTACACGTTGGTTTGTTTTCTTTTCCGGGTTAATTATAATCAACGTCCTTACACCACCCTTAAGCACATTAAAGCCTTAGATCAGTTTAAGCTCTTTAAGATGACCTAAGGCCCTTGCTCATGTTAGATAGCTAAAACACTGTCCAAAAACAAACAAAAGCAAGGGAGAGATGATAGATGGCTACTGCCTGCACTGCTCTTCGGGGAGGAGGGAGTTTAAATTGCTGGAGGGTTTTTAACCATGTCTGTAAACTGCAATAAGCATGTGCTGATACAGACGTGGGTCCTCAGCCTGCAATTAGTTGCCTGAAGACCATCTGGTGCTTGGTTAAGCCCCCAGGTGCTTATATTACTCATGAGGTTCATAGATGGCAGCTAACTTCTTCAGGTTGTGACTTTTCTTCCCTGGTTTTACTCTCATTTGAATAAACCTAGGAAGTTAGAGTAGAAAAGTCCTGACAATGTGATGCAGAGGCAGCTTGTTTTACTATGGAAAAATTGGGATTTAAGAGAATAATAACCAGGCTGAACACATCACTTAGAGTCTGCCGTGCCTTGTGTGCATTGCAATAAATCTTTAAACTCAGGGCTGTAAATCACTGTCACAAAAGTGTAGCAGGGGGGAAAGAACTATCACTGCCAAAGAAGGAAGAGGAGTAACGTGATGGTAAAGATGGATGTGAGTAATGGGAGAGCCGGCAGGAGCTGGACAGGAGAGTGGGGAATAAATGAGAGATGGGCAGGAAAGAGGGATGAGGGACAGGAGATGCTCCCAGGGGCAAAAACCACACACCTCACTCAGTTCCTGGTGTTGAGCTCCAGAGACCCAAATCTTTCCATGCTGCCAAGCAGCCGGTGTCAAACCACCACCAAAACGTGTCTCGTGACTTTAAAGAGCTGCATGACTGATACAAACCCTGTCCATACCTCTCCTCTCTCACTCCCTGAGCTGTGGAGGTGGAGGTCTGGGCTTGGGATCCAACAGGTTGAGCCTCACCAATGAGCCAAGTTTGGTCAAAATGAGAACTGGATCTTTCTCCAGTTGGTGGGGCTGATTGGGCTTTGCACGCTTGGTTTTTGGGAGGAGTGCTGGGTTGGGACATTACATCTACAAAGTTTGCATTGAAAAAACATTAGGTGACAAGGTAAGGACTCAAAAACTGCAAAAAATATCAAAAAAGGAGTTGCCCAGACTTCAAATTCGACATCATAATACAGGTTTACATGGGCTAGGGGTTGGGGTTTTTTCCCCCAAGATTTCTCCCTTGCTATGAACAGTAGCATAGGGACTTCAGCTGTAACAGAGAAGGTGTCCATGAGGATCTCCTTCCCCTTCCCGCTGTCTCGTGTAGGACACCTAGGCTGGATTTGCACTGGGAGTCAGGAACAAGTCAACAGGAGCCCTGCTTCGGGCACACAAAGTGCCATGAGATGCTGAGTGCTTTGGAAGATCAGATCCCCGGCGCTGCAAATTGAGCACCCAAAATTAGCAGGCGCGTTTGATCGTTGTGGCCTTAATCTCTTTGTGCCTGGGTTCACCAGCTGGTGATATCGCAGGAGCACTGTGAAGATAAACGCATTAATATTGATCAGATGCTGAAGCATTACAGAGGCGCTCGCAAGGAAATGAATGTTGAATTCAGCGTGTGGTTTGAACAGTGTGTGTTAATGTGGCCTAGGGCAATTCACTGGATTAAAATAACCCCAAATGATAGGTGATCAGATAATTAAAGGATGCATCGCATTCAGTGCGCACAAAGGCCCAAATTGTGGCTGTGCAGGCTGCTTAATTCTGGCATTTCCCAGCTCCTGAGAGCTTGACTTTACAACCTTACAGTCTGCACATGGGGTTTATAGCCCGTACCCTGAGGAAGAGAGGTTTATCTGATCACACCCTCTCTCTGCACCACCTCTGTGCACGTGCCTGTTGGTCTCCTCCACCCCCAGTTCCAACCGCGTATAACACCACTGCAGGAAAGAGAAGTTTTCTGTGAATGAGGAGGCATAGTAGAGAGAAAAGATCCGATTTTCCCTTCCCGGAGAGAAAGGTCACAGAATCAGTCCCAGAATCATCATGGTTGGAAAGGACCTCTGAGATCACCAAGTCCAACCATACACACACAAAATCCCCCTACTATCTCAGTCACTGCTGGACATCAGGGGGCCGCAGAGGATGCGAGTGCAGCTTGCACAAGTCCGTAGGACATGGGGCTCCACTGGTTTAGCTGCCCATGACGCTGCTCTTCCATCTGATGGACATATCCATCATTGAACTGGGCTTGTGAATCTCAAAATAACATGTAGAGGCCAGATCCTACTGGCTGTGAAGCAGGCAGTGGTGGCAGCTATGAAGACAGACACTGTGGAAGAGCCTCTCCTGCCTCTCCAGCCCAGCCAACGCTTGCACCAGGTCTGTGTTCACCCTGAGCATGGATCACGACCGCTTAGCTTCATGCAATATTACTGTTAAGGATATACATCTACTATGAATTTTCATCTTCCTGAGCTTGACGTGCTCATCCGAGCCACGAGGATGTTGTATCGACACAACTCACTTCCAGGGGTGACAGAGTCGTCCCCTCCAAAGGTGACTTATTCCGGATGTCTCCTCTGCTTGCACCCAGGAGAAATGTCGACAGCCTCCAGCACCATCTCACCACATCAATGGAGTCAAATAATAAGTGAAGAGTGGAGGAAAAAGAAATTAAATGACACAGGCAGGGAAAAAAGATATGGAAAGCCATTCACTTGCCCGTGAAGTAATCACTTTTTTCATTTAAGCAGAACACTCAGCTATCTTTTATATTGTTATTGGTAAAGTCCTCTTAGAAGCTGGAAATTAATTTTTTTTTTATCTCCTCATTTTCTCTCTTTTCCATTTGGCGAACATTGCTGTTTTCCCGTGTTTCTCACAAAACTGAAATGAACTTGGCTCATTTTGTTCTTTCCTTCCACAGACATTAACGTTGCTGAATAACGAAGAGAGAAGGAGCTTTGCTAATTAATCGCAGCCACCGCATTAAGTCCAGGCAGACATTACACTCACGTGCAAGAGGCATCGCTGTGCCATCGGCAGGGGATGAGCACGTGAGACAGCAGCCAGAGCAGAGTCTTGCTGCCCAAACCAACCCAGATGAGAGTTGAGGTGTTTTAGTCGTTCTCGATGGGCAGATTCCCTGTCCCAACACACTATTTAGGCCTCCATTCAGTGTTTTTTTTACCACTTCTTTTTACGCATCAGAGGATTCCAGGTTAAAATGATTATCTTTATTTTCAACCGTGGTATGACACAGAAATACACATTTGGAGCAGTCTCTCCATTCTGGTTTTCTACATAAACTTGCTGCCTTTATGAAATGAAGGCTGAGATTGTCCCCTTGGCCTTTCACACCAGGTGTTGGCTACCAGAAAACAAATGAACGCCTTGGAGCAGGCAGCGGAAAAATCAAGTTGGCAGCACTTTCATCCCCCACAAAGAGATCTCCATGTGTAGAAGGAAGGCTTATTGCCACCAGGGAGATCTGCTGGGGAATGCATTCCTCCCCTTTCCCCTGCAAAAGCCCCAGGTGAGGACCAGCATCCCCAGCTAACTGGACAGCAAGCTGGGAAGCAGCTGACACAGCCTGAAATCACATTTATTCACCCCATTTCCCTCTCCATCATGTTATTCATGCTCTGAGGGCCTGCATGAGGCAAGCTTGGGCCATTAGCACCAGCTCCTTGGCAACAGGGTTGCATTGCAGGGACAGTGGTGGGAAGGAGAAGGAAATGTTGCTGGGCATATCCTAGCCTCTTCCAACCCTGCAATAGCTGGGTGGACCTTAGCATGCCATGGGAAACTGGAGCCCCCCAAATCCAGGTTAAAAGCTTGGGGTTCCATGGGTTGGAAAAAAAGCTAATGGGTGAAGAGGACCTACAGGAGAAACGGGTCTCACCTACTTGGAAGGGAAACATAGAATTTCACGTAAACATGAGCTTGCTCAAATCTAAACTTTTGTTTACGTAAAACATGCCTTTGCATTGGATTCAGGCCGTGCCCCAGAGCTCCCTGGCAGGCAAACCCCAAATTCAGTGGGTGCTTTAGAAAAAGCACAAGAGCTTCATTCCTTCAGAACAGGGACATCAAGACTACCCCAGGCTGTGCTCCAAGCTCAGCTCTTCCTACATAGAGGGTAAATATTGGAACCTGAAGCTACCAGTTGGGTTGATAGAGGGCAACGAATGCAGGTGATAATCCTGTTCACAACACCAGGGTTATTCAAAGCTGGTGTGGAGCAGTGGGATGATCTTTTGGATCTAGGCTTAAACACTGCCTCTCTCTGCACAGACCCCATCAGCAAACAAGTGATGGAGTTGAGCCGAAGTTGCCCAAGGGCTAGATCGGTGCCCTCTGCTCTTTGCAATCCATGCTCCATTTACACAACAAAATTACCAGATGAGTTGCCAAGAAAAGAAAGGGTCCAATTTTGCAATTTTAGCCAAAAGTATCACTCACTGCCAGAGCTGAAAACAGAAGTTGCCAGTGTTTAGCAAAAGCAGATATTTTTTGGAAAGTTTTACTGGAGTTCCCGACTGTCAGGCCACCAGGCAGCCAGTGTAATTCTTCCAGCTGTCCAAATTCATGTCTGCTGGGATGTGAGCAGACTGTGAAAAGATCTCCAGAAGGTAAGTTATGCAGAGCTTGGTGGAGATGGGAAGGATTTTAGTAGAAGGTCGAATCTCATCTTTCAGAGCTCTATAACTCAGCTGGGAAAACGTGCTTTCCTCTGATATGAAAGCTACAGCCCCACAACGGTTGTTACATGGTGTTTAATCAAATGGGTGTCTCTAAGCCTTCTGCCACAATGCAGGTAGCTTTTTCTGATGGAACTGAAGTTCAGTTTGTGCTCTTTGAAAACTTACTGAATTGAATGTCATATTTTAGGCACTCTCCCTTAATTGCATTTGCATCAGCAGAGAAAGCAAGGAAAGCCAGGGTGCTTTACCGAACTCCTTTCATTTAGCAAAATCCATTTTTCCGTCTACCATCAAGCTGCCAAACCTTCTTTCAGGCCAACTATGGGCCCTTCATGGGCTCTTCTTGTCTTGCCTTCCCTCTCATCCCACGCATGCACAGGACTATGAGCAGAGACTGCTGTGACAGTCTCCTCTACAGCTGCATCAAACCCCAGCAGCTGGCCAAAAGAGGTTCCTTGCCTCAACTTTGCAGTGATTTCTGCTGGAGTACGACGATCTCTGTCCTATTTGCCATCAGGGCTCTTGTTTAGATTTATCCTTGCTGCGTGCTGTTTGTTAAGCATCATCCTCCTCAGTATAGAGGGGGAAACTGAGGTGCAGAGAAGCCGTTGACCTGATCATCCACGTCACTGGCATGTTTTAATTGGTTTGAGTCTCATTGAACCTCATACACCTTAAAACAACCCTTCACAGACACCTAAAATTCAGCACCCAAAAGCAGGTCCATGTCTTCAACTAAAACAAAAGCCTGCTGTGAGAAACAGCTCAGGAGCTGTGCATCACTCACCAGGTGCTCCTCCAGTCTCACTCAGGTTTGATAACAGTTTGGACCAGAGACTAATTAAGCAGTGGTGCCCCACGTCTCCTCACGGTTTCTGTGATGTGCCTGTGAGGCTCCACAGCTGGAGCCTCCTGGCTCTGTGCAGGAGAGGTGAGCCAGAGCTCATGGAAAATAAGCACAAAAGCAACAATTTGGAAAAAGCCAGGTATGATCGGGCAGGAGCAACCTCCTGCCAGCTCCCCACAATGGGGCTGCCATTGCCCCAAAAGTATCTGCCAGACAAAGCATTCAACCTGTGTTCCCACCACATTGCTATGCCCATGAGCGACACCTTCTAGCTGCACCCTCATTCCTTCTTCTCCCAAACCAAGTCATGGCTTTTGGCTTTTCTCCACACACTGCATCTTCCAGCACAGCTGCTGATCACCCTCCCACTGGCCACTTTTTCTTCCCATGAGTCACTTTTTGAGTTGGACCACGCTGTTTTGCTCTGTCCACGTGTTTCCAGGGCCCACTGGTTGTGCCGCTTGTGCTCAGATAAGATCTAATCAGAGCTCCGCAGGCAGGAAAACACCAGCTAGTGTGAGGTTTTACATTGTGCACCACCATCTTCCTCACTGACCATTTCCATGTAAATTCACTCCCCGAACAAAAATGTTTTCTGCCCTATGTGGCCTTTGCTTCATCCCTGCTCAACCACAGTTCAGAGCTTGGCTGCTCCAGAGCAAGTCTTGTCCTGGTCCCATCTCCAATGGTAAGACTTCAAGCAGCTGAGCGATAGTGTCCCTTCTGAAAGGGCTTTGGCAGATGTTCTGTAGTAAAATCAAAGCATGAACCTCATCTGTCCAACTTCTTCAAGTATTAGAGCCCATCAGCTTCAGGTTTTTTTTGCAACAAATGGTATGAGTTGATTCATTCCTATGCTCAGAAGTCAACAAACAGATTAAGCCTTGATTATTAACAATCCAGTTGTCCTAAAAATCCTAGTAACTATTCCATTCCTCCTCTCCAGTGTGGTGCAACGGGGCAGTTGCAGTGTGGATAAAGGCCTGGAAAAAACACAACGCACCTGCAACTCCCCCTAGAAGCCCATGACAAAGACCTGGACTCATCTCGCCTACCTTCAGCCTTCAAATACACACACCATGTCTGAGCTTGCTGTCTTGCTTAGGTCCATCCACTCCACCTTGAACACCTACCAAGGGGATGGAGGTGTCCATTGTTCAGCATTCACTGAAAAGCAAAGCTGAGCTGCTGGCTCAGCACTTCACCTCTCGATGGCATCAAAGGTGACCCATCCAAAAACCTCCCTTGGTTTCTATCTTGCTGCACACCTAAAAGGCCAACTGGATTCTTGTCCCCTTGCTCACCACCATCAGGGCAGGTTGGACAGGTGGATGGTTTCCAGTAGTGCCAATGCTCAGGCAGTTTCAGACTGTTAAAGCAAAGCGGATCTACCGAAGGCAATGAACTGAAAATCATAGCTCACGTGAGAACAAATCTAAACCAGCCCCCATGCTAATACCTGAGCGGTACTGCCTTTTCCTTAAAGCCTTGGTTATACGCATCAGAAGGCGGATGGGAAGAGTGTCTGACCCAGCCTATTTGATCCTGAATTTATGCACCAAATGGGAAAATTAAGATTTCAGCAGGGTGTTTTTTTCCCAACAAGAGCTTCTTTAGTTAGTGAAAAGGACTATTCCAGAAATGCCTGCCATTCTCCTGGAAGGGGTAATACTGTTCTTGATGCCACGTGTCTTATTATAGCACAGTGACATGGGTCTTCTTGTACCCTGGGTTACTCTGTGTTCGTCACGGGCTAGAGCGCGCAGGATGGCTGTTCAGACAAACAGCTCTCTTCCAGGAACCACCACACCAGCAAGCCTGTAATAGCCACAGCTGTGGTGTTTTTCGACCCAGCGCAGGCTCATTTAATTTTCCCGTTACCTCCCAGCACAACAACCTCATCTGCCCCCATCCGCCCCACCGCTGCTTCCCATCCCCCAGCTCCATGCCGCTTCTTCCTCCACTAACACACACGATGCCTTGCTCTCCTTAAAAATCACCTCCCAGCCAGAAGAAAAGCTCCTGTTTGCCTGAGAGTGGCTGTCTTCAGAGTATATCCTACAGGGGGAATAAAGGGCTGTTTCCTCTTCTTTTCTCTCTTTTTCGTATTTCTCTTACTATTCCTCCCCCCATCTGCCTCCATACTGCCTTAAGAAGAAAAGCAACACGGTCTCCTTGCCTTCTCCCTTAAGGGGAGTCTGGACTCATTTGGAAAAGCCAGGCTGATAGCCATGTGGGCAGGCAGGTGTATGAACAGTGGGAATATTTTTACTAAAAAAACCCTCTAGGGTGGCTGTGGTTGGGAAAGAATGGGTGTACGAGCTGCTGATTCAGGGGCAGATCTTGTAGGTATCAGTTTGGGACCGCTTCTCCTTATAATATTATATACATAATATAGTAATTATAACAGACATTGGGTTATCGGATAGGAAAAGAGGCTGAGAATGAAAAATATAGGAAGATTCAACTGCTCCTGATGCTGTGCTGCCAACTTCTCCTTAAGTGGATACACAAGGTTTATTTGTGACAATCCCAGGGCATTTGCTTCCCCAAAGCCAAGGCAGCAACCAGAGCAGACAGACTGGTGGCTGAAGCAGTTTTCATGCCAGTTTAATACTGGGCAACTTCACATAAAAATTTCCTGATCTCATCCAGCTGTGCCTGATGGTTCCCTACCTCAGCGTTCAAAGTGCCAAGTGGCGACCGACAAGTGTGAAGGTGGCACATCACCATCATCATCCCTTCTCCAACGTCAGTTTGAAGCCAACACAGGGTGACACTGGTAAAACTCCAGTGGAGGATTCAACTGTCAGTGGAAACACAGCTACTCCCAGTTTGGCACAGGGGAGTTTGTAGAATCGCAGGTACCTAAATGAAGGGAAACCATAGGGATATTGAGAATTGGCGCTACTCTTTACCTACTGGCATTGTACATGAACAAGTGACATTTTGTGAAAGGTAGTTAAAATCTAGTAAGAAAATACTGTTCTTAGGAAAGAATCCAGCATTTCTTCCATTGCTGACCAGTGACTGGTGATGCACAGCTCTACACACACCCTTTCACCCTTTCAAAAGCTTTCACATTTGCGGTCCCGCCATTGAGTGCTTTGGGAGCAGAAGTCACACTGCCACAAGCAGGAAGACTTTTCTACCCATTTCTCCCCTTCTCTAGTAATGCACTTTTTCACCTTTATGAGTTTCTTTGGTCAGGCTGTTTCCAGCCTTGGCAAAACAAAGCTGGAGCCAAGGAAGTATCTTTGCTGCAAAAGGGCTCTCACACAGCCTGGCTTTCCATCTGATGTGCCCCGCGCTGAATTGAGAAACCAAACACTTGCTTTCCCTCGCTCCGCCTATCCCGCGGGAGGGATGCTCCCAAAAACCATTCCCAAATCCTGCCGCCTCCAAATCCTGCCTCCAGGCCCCCTGTGCTGCAATTGCTACAAGAAACATCATCCTAATTTCGCAGCTGAGGCGAAGCTGGCCTCTCCGACCGGGACTGCTTCATATGTCCTGCTGTCCCCTCTCTCAGCCTGGAGATGCCTTGGGGGAAAAGCATCACCTTTTTGACCAGCACATAAAAGAAGGAGGAAAGATAAGGACCACGGGCTTTTTTTAGAAGGCAGGTGGCATTGCACATAAATAATAAAAAGGGATTTATTGGGTTTTTTTTCAACTTTACATAGACAAATTGAAAGCATGAGCAAACAGCTATGGTCCCAGTGTCACCCTGACCATGCCTTGGCACCAAAAGACAAGCAGTCAGGCATCAGCATCAGCGGAGGGGATGCCAGGGCCAGGTTGGGAAGGATGGATCCTAAGCAGGTTGTTTGAATGCAGCACAGAGTTTGTTTCGCATTGCTTCAGACTGCTGAGCAGCTCGGTGGGAGGGTTAAGGCATCCCTAAGGTACATCTTTCTACGCAAAAGCCCTGGTTTGCATGGAGGGCTACCCCAGGTGGCACAGAGATAAACGTGAGTTGTTTCCCAAAACCACAGCTCCTGCACCTTCCCTGCTCCCCTCCGGCCTCCAGCTAATGGTAAAAGAGCCGCAGTGCTACTCTTTGAATCACTTCTGCCTGTAAAGCTGTGGTCAGCATCTCAGACGGTATAAGTTTGGAGCTGTGCTGATTTCTATCAGCAGAGAACTTCGTTCTTTGGGTTTTATTTTTGTTTGAATGAGAGAAGATATGTGTTAAGAAGCACATTTGTTTCCACTTTTGTGTCTGAAATGAAAGGACAACTATTCCTGCTTAGGCAGAAAGTCTAAAGGCCTGCTGGCAGCTCTCTCCCAATGCATAAAATAACAATTTATTCATCTAGCCATAAGAAAACATTGGTTCTTCCCTCTTTCTCAGCACAACTGAAAATGTGAATTAATGACTCGTTTCTTACATTCTTGACTGCAAAGTCAAAAAGCTGTTTTTTTCCCTTTATCCTGGGTGCCCACCTCTCACAGCAGGGTCAATAAAATGACAAAACCCCACAACCTACTCCCCGACAGCGACGAGGCTGCCGGAGCTGGCCATGCACTCATCAAGCCATGCTGCGTACCCACAGCTCTGGAACTAACATCCCTGCAGCCCCAGGAAACTGTGATGGGTTTTTGCCCAACAGAGAATACTACTTCTTTCTAGCTCCCATCAAGTTTTCCAGCTGCTTTAGGAACTCAGGAATGATGATGCCTTAGTAGCTCAAGGACCATAACTGAGGCAGCCTCCAGCAGGACCGATGCAGGAATAGCTGTTATATTAGAAGTTATTTAACCAAGAGCTTTTATTAAAAAAGTTATTGGATTCTGAGTATCTAAAACCTGTGATGGCTTTAGTGATATAGTCCTTATTCAGAGAGAGACGTAGTACAACTTGCGCAACGGTACAACATCATTATACTTATATTCATTTATATCATGAAGACAGAAAAACCACACTCATCTGAAAACTTTCATGCTGCTATAAAAGCCGGGAGCGAGTTTGCGAACTCTCAGCTCTGCTCTCTACTCTGCATTTACCCCTCTACTCTGTGCTCGTGAGACCCCACCTGGAGTACGGTGTCCAGCTTTGGAGTCCTCAACACAGGAAGGACATGGACCTGTTGGAACGGGTCCAGCGGAGGGCCATGAAGATGATCAGAGGGGTGGAGCACCTCTCCTATGAAGACAGGCTGAGAGAGCTGGAGTTGTTCAGCCTGGAGAAGAGAAGGCTCCAGGAAGAGCTTAGAACGGCCTTCCAGTACCTGAAGGGAGATGGGGAGACGGGGAGGGACTCTTTATCAGGGAGGGATTCTTTATCAGGGAGTGTAACGATAGGATGAGGGGTAATGGTTTTAAACTGAAAAAGGAGAGATTTATATTAGATACTAAGAATAAATTCTTTGGTGTGAGGGTGGTGAGACACTGGAACAGGTTGTCCAGAGAAGCTGTGGATGCCCCATCCCTGGAAATGTTCAAGATCAGGCTGGATGGGGTTTTGAGCAACCTGGTCTGGTGGGAGGTGTCCCTGCCCATGGCAGGGGAGTGGGAACTCGATGATCTTTAAGGTCCCTTCCAACCTGAACCATTCTATGATACACTTAGCACAGGCTGTGTCCATGACCCTGTACAAGGGAGACAGAGTAAGAACTTGCTACCTTTGTCTAAGAAACTGGTATCTTTGCTGGCCAAGAGCCACAAAAAGTGGACTAAAAGTGTAAGAACAAGCAGTCTTAAAGGATGCACCTACACTGAGTAAAGGAGAACCAGGGAGAGAGCTCAAGCACTGAATCACCTGCACAGTGAAGTGGGATATGAAGTTCACTCATGATCCTGAAAGTAGGATAGGGTTGAAAGTCCACAAATGAATCAAGAAGTACAAATAGAGGTGAGGTTATGAGCATAAGAGTTTGAGAAGTAGTGATTCAGTCCTAAATAGGACTTAGCTGGTTTTCTGGTCTGAAAGCAAATGTTTTGCTCTTTAAGGAGATGTGTGCAGTGTTTCCCATCCCTGACTCCTAAAAATATTTTTATCAAGTGAAAGGCGACTTGAGTTTGTCCCTTCTCCTTTGGGAACAAAAAGTGAGATGAGAATCTGTTGGTGATAAGTCTTTCTCTAAAATCACTGAATGAATCTTAAATAATCACCATGTAACATTTCCTTCTGTTCAGGAGAGATTTTTTAGCAGCCGGCTGGTTTGGTCATGCTCCACTGCCCAAAATGTGAAGCCTGGAAATGGCAAACCCCAGTTTGAACCCTGATTTCTTCTTTGGTGCCTCAGGGAGTGCCCTGAGTGTGTTCTCCAGGAACTGGGAGTTAAAGGATTTTGGAAAGTTCAGGTGCCAGCAGTCAGTAAGACCCAGAGGAGCAACTCTTCTGTGTGGAAAAGCCTTCCTTCTCCTTTGTATCTGCTTAGGGTTTTTTCTCTCTGTCCTTTTAGTACTTCCCCTATAAAAAGGAACATAGTGATGCTTTTCCCACCTCTGTGGCATCTTTTGGATGACTAAGAAGCCCTGTGTGTAATTTTATGACTTAAAGGATAAAAAGGGAAGGGCAGAGCTCTACCACTTGCTACAGTACTTAAAGCTGTAATTGTGTGCAAGTACTTGTAAATATCAAGGCCACCTTTGGGAACAACTATGTGTAATGGCTCTTCTAGCTATATTCCATTCGTCCAGTAGAACATAATGGCTAAATCAATGTAAAGTGTCATGCTTTTTTTTTTATTTTTTTTTTCCCTGAGGCTATTCTTTCCAGTTATGTATGTTCAGCTTTGATCTCCAGAAAAATCAATGAAGATTTAGTTGTTCTCGAAGAAAAACAAGCTAAACATTTATAGCATTTTCTGTCATCTTGGTGTGGAATATGTAGTCCCTCTTCCCCTCAGGTTGCCAGAAAGAGCGCCCGACTCAGCAAGCTTTTGTGAAATGAGTGGCAGCATGAAAACAGGTTTATACTTAAAGGTTGTTTTTCTTGGGTCTCACTCTTAGCCATAATCAGTGAAATTGTTTTTACTTGTATTCTCATAAAAGAACCACTACCACTTTGCTGTTCCTGAAAAATAAAGGCAATTTTCACACACACACAAAAAGAATAAGAAAAAGATCTGACCTACGTATCCACCCTCTGACATTCTCTTTGTGTCAAACCCTGACTTTTCAGTTCACTTCTACGCATGGTTGTGAACACAACAGAGATGCTCATGATGCAGTCAACCAGTGACTGCAAGAAGACACGGCATAGCTATCAGACTGTATGTGGGAGTAATCTGAAAATAATAAAAAATGAGAAAGCACATTAAGTGCAAACTGAAATGTATCTACGTCTATACAAAAATAAATCTTTTCAGAAGATGTAAGAATACATTTGTAATAAAACCTTCATTTCGGCACTTAGGTCTTCACGGTGGCTCTTGCCTCCAGTTCAACCTTCTGTGCTTTTCTAAAGGTCAGATACCACTGTCAGTAAAATAATGTCTTACCTCTCAAGCAGCCTTGAGAAGTGGCAAGATTTCATTCTCTAAGATATAATTCTGCTCTTACTACAGCAAACAATTTTCAGGAATGATGCAATACCATCAGAACATCTCTCTGCAAAGCGTATCGGGGGCCTCCAGGGTTAAAGGCGTCGCACCCAGAAAGTCTGGCATCACAATCCAGAGGCCAGCTGCTCAGCGAAGCAGGCGGGGAAGCTGAGCAATCCAGTGCGACCGAAGCAATTCACTACCATTCCGGAAAGTACTTGGCTCTGATTTTAGCAGCTCAAATACCAGATGTTGGAAAGTCACAACATCCGCTTAGGAGCACCAGAGTTTCAACAGGTAGAAGGTAAAAGCTGTGAAAAGTACCTTCCTGGAGCCCCTTGACCCATCCCTCTCACCTAATTTTTCTCCCCATGGGTTGTGTGGAGGTTTGGGAGTTTTTGCTTTGCAAACAGAAGCAGACTGAAGCAGGTTTGACAGTCCAGTTCTACCAGTTGCTTGTGCTTCTTACGAGGAGGAAGGAAAGGAGCCAAATCCTCCTGCAGCGTGTGGGTGTATCGGCATACCAGCTGTGTTATTACCGACACTACCAACCAGGCAAGATGCACGGCGAAGCCATTACAGCCCTGATCGCAACCTCCGTGCCCTGAGCTCCCTCGGCTCCCCCAGTACCAAGCGTGGTGTCGACATGGGGTATGCGTGGGTCTGGTAGGAGACAAACAGGGTGTAGCTCTATTTTTTGAAAAAAAAAAAAAAAAAATCAAAACAACAAAAAAACCAAAACACAACAAAACACCTCTCTGTTTATCTTGCAGCTGCTTGGCAAATGATGTCACCAAGGCTGTTTCATCGCTTTAAGTGGAACATGTTTGTGTCGAGCATCTTCCCCAATGCTTGTGTAAGGACACAGCGGGGGGTGGAGAGCACCGGGAACCGATACTCACACACTCCCCTGCGGCTGGTGGCCGGTGCCACAATCAACGCCTGCTCTTGGCAGCGTCTTAGTCAGCAGAGGATAGCAGAGGGGAGCTCGAGAACTGAAAAAGTTTCTCCCAGTGCCACTCATCAAACATGATGCCCTTGCACGGCATTTGAGGTGGGCAGATGAGCTGGGAAATGAGGTTGGAGGATGTGCGGTGTTTGCCTCTTCAGGGAAGCGACGATGAAATAGCCCACGGCAGCATTTCCCGGTTTATCTCACTCTCTCTCCCAGCTTTTCTGGCTCAGCTCAGCATCAACAGCCACGCTGCAGAAATATCCTAGCACTTTTCTTAGAAGCCGCAAGCCAGCTGCCACTTGACTGATGTCTTCGAAGTAATCTGTGGGAAGTTAAACCAGCAAATCACTCACATTCTCTCCTCATCTGACCAGTGGAAGTTTCTGGAAGGCAAACTGAAGCAGCCCAGGAGTGTGGACCGCTGCGTCCTACTGACAGAAAGAGGCAAGTCTGGGCTCCACAGGCATTAAGCCCAGCCCTGCCAAAACCAGGCAGCAGCTGCATATCAGAGGTGGCTCTGGAGGAATGAACAAACCCACAGGAGCGGGAAACACAGTGTTTGAGATTGCCTAACACAACTGGGGCTTCTGAAGGAAAAAAACAACCAGGAGATGTGTTATCAGGGAATGACAGCACCTCCTTCCTGCCTGGCTGGACCATCCATCACCCATTTAGGCCACCGCAGCAGTGACAAACCCAATTACCTGCTGACCCATCAGCTCCTCCGTTCATCTCCTTCTGCAGGAAAAAAAACCCCACACCAACCTACGCAGCAAACACCCCACCTCAATAGCTCACACTGGGTAATGATGGGAGGACAGGGCACCCAGCCCTGCCCCAGCCAGAGGGATGCTGACCACCCTCCTGGCACAAAGAGGGGGCAGGGAGGGGAGCCAGCAGCCCAGCGAGGGGAGCAGGGACAGGGAGGTGGACAGGGACGGGCAGGGAGTGTAGCTGGGCTGAAGAGGACCAGGAGGTTGTCCTCAGCAGACCATAAGCCAGCGCTTCTGCTCGATGAGGAGCTCAGCAGAAAATGTCATGCACACATGGAGCTCAACAGGCTTTTAATACAATGGTATTGCACACACAAAAACAGTATAGCTAGGCACTTCAGGGATAATGCTAGCAAAATTAGAATGTTTATTTATTAAATGCTGGAAACCAGGAAAAAACCCAGCCTTTACTTTTCAAAAGACCTTTTCAAAGTGACTTTCTCCTGTGCTCCCTCTTTTGTGCTTGGCCTGAGCTGCCACATGCCAGCCTCTGTGAGGTTGGGGACAACCAGCAAAATCTGCACGTTGGACTGCCACGCAGCCAAGGGTGCTCCCTGCTGCAGGGATACATCCCGCTCAGGTGCCTTGTGGTTCCTGGGCTTGGTGTTAGCCTGTGCACGGGGGCAAATAAGACTCAGAAAGGCTTTTCTGGGCATTACAAATTTCTGGTGGGGATGGATCCTGGGGTGTCCTGGGGTATCCTGGCTGTTCCCATATGATTGATCCCTATGGTGCTTATTGAGCTCATTTCAGGAGACAGGCTAATGTTTGGAGCTCAGGATGCCCTCTCATTTTCTGAGCCTTTGGGTCACATTAGATCATAGCCCATCACTTTTCTTTTCACATGAGAAGGCTAGAAATTTGCCTTGAATGACAGCAGAGATTCATCTCCAGGAGCCAAGGGGTTTTCAGTAAAAGTCTATTTTTAGAATAGAATAGAATAGATCAGACCAGACTGTTTCAGTTGGAAGGGACCTACAACAATCATCTAGTCCAAGTCACACCATGGGACTTGTACTCTGAATGCAAATATACATAATGTTAGAAATAATTTAGAGAAATAAATAAGAAAGGAAGTCTGGCTTGCCTTTGTGGAGGGTTTCTGTTGAGGAAAGCTGTATTTCTTGAGCAGCAGCAATGGCTACACAAGTCTGTCTTTATTATTCAGGCAGGAGAAACACTGTCAGTGTTTGTCAGTAATAAAATCTTCTCAGTCCACTTGCTTATAGATATACAGACTTTATGGTCAGGAGCAGAAAGGAAATATTAAAAATATCAGAAATATCAGAAATACAAGTTTTCTATGTTTCCATTCCCTTTAGAAAATCTTTCATTAAGGAGTTTGCTGCTCTAAAGTGTCTCTTGGACAAAAATTGTTGTTGACAAACTGCAGGAAGCCTCCTGAGGTTTCCCCATTTTAAATGCTGATTAAATGCTCTAAACTCTTACAGCAGCTGTGTTGTAGGGTCCGTAATTTCCTTGCTTGAGTGCACACTGTTATATGGACAATACTCACCCCACAAAAGCAACATCATCTTCCTTTCCCTCACCCTTTGCAGTGTGCAAAATACCACCCCAAAGCTACATCCCACCTTGCTTACAGTTTTGTGGTCAAATCCTGAGTGTTCATTGGAAAATAAAACAAGGCAGTGAACACCCGTGGGTTAATACTTTCATAAACCGCTTTTGAGGATCTGTAGAACTGCAAATTGCACAAGCTTACCAAGGAATAGGTTGATTTCGTTAGGAAATGTGGAGGTCTGGTGTTTGTTTGGCTTTTTATGCCAGATCCATCCCCCACAGCATTCATTTCAATGACAGGGGGGTGAGACTGGTTCTGTTTTATTTTTCCAGATCCCTTACACTCTTGGCTTCTCCCTGTGCTTCTCTGGGTGCTCGGAGAAGGACGCCTGATGGGTGGTGGGTAGCTTTCAGCCCCCCATGGGAGGATAATGGGCCATTTCTCTGAGGAGCTCATGCTTTCACAGGCACTCACTTGCATGGCTCCATCCTGTTTCAAGCCATGAAGAGATTCAAGCCATGAATACTGAAGGAATGAAAGGCATTTCTTTAGCCCTAGCCCTGAAAATGGGAGGATTGGAGAAGACACTAGAAGATCTGGTCGTGTGGAGAAAGAAGCTGAAATGGACAGAGACTCACACTTGAACAAAGCAGATGGTACATTGAAAAGATGACCAAAAAACGGGGCTGAGCAAGGCTCAGGAACTTGTCCAACTTTACCAGCCCCAAAGCAGGAACAACTAACCCTACTGCTCCCTCCTTTCTTCTTTTTAATATACATCTCTAGACTGCTCTTAAAAATTCGGGAGGGTGAGATTTTAGGGGATTGCTGTGCTCCTTCTACAGAGCTAACAGTCCAGACTCTCAGAATTTATTTCCAAATTTCTGGCTTCAGCCTCCATACTGCATCTTAGATCCACTACTTCTTGTCTTCTCTACAGCTGATGTGGAGAAGACAAGCCCCACTGAGAGGGAGCTGAGCTGTGGAAATACCCAAGGGCAGGAGGACTCCTCAGCACTAAGTCTGTGGTTCTCAGAAATGAGATGAGATCAGAGCCGATGCCATGGGTCATGGGCGAATGTATGGGGGATTGCAGTCTGGAAATGGGATCCCAAGGATGATCTTGTGACCTGCTACCGTAAGCCTAGATGAAAGTATGGAAGGTCAAAGAAGAGTAACTGTGGCCCGGGGGCCATGAAAACAACAGCTCAGGAGCAAACCTTCCCCTTGTGCAGGAAGACCAGGAGTTTATCTAAGCAAGTATCTTCTCAATCAATTGACATGCAAAATAAGACATAACAACAATTGGAAACATGAGCAAGCAACAAAATGCAAGCATTGTTCATCCACTCTGGGATGAAATCAGAAAGGAGAAGGTCTAGCTGGAGCTTAGACTGGCTAGGGACAAAGACAAATGCACAAGGATGTTACACGTATGTTAGCAGCAAAAGGACATTTGGAGAAATTGTGTATCCACTAATGAATGGGAGAGACAACCCACTGACAGATAATAAGCAAAATGCCTTTTTTGCATAGGTTTTCATTGTCAGAGCCTATTCTTACACTGTACATGTCCAGCATGATTTGGAAGGAGATGGACAACCAATGGCAGGTGAAATAAATGAGGGTCTACCAAGAGAAGCTGTGAGTATTGAGATCCAGGTAAGCAGATGGGATTCACCTGAGGGTGCTGATGTGACTTCATGGCTCACGATGATCAGGGACAACTCTGACAACTGGAAACTCTCCTGCAGCATTTTCATGCAAAACCTGAGCAAATATGAGTTGGATGAACACATTGTTAGATGGATGGAAAATTAACTGGACCATTAGGTCAAAGAATAGTAATCAATGTTGTGATGGGCCATCTGGCAGCCAGTGATGAGCAGAGGACCCCAGGGAATGACACGGGAACTGATATTGTTCAATATTTTCATCAGTCACCAGGCTGATGACACAGAGGGCACTTTCAGCACATTTACAGATGGTAATAGATTAGAAACAATGGCATCCACCTCCATTTGGCAGAGCTGGTAGAGCTTCAGTCCAGAGGGACCTTGAGAAACTTGGGGCCTGGGTCAATAAGAACCCCACAAAGTACAACAAGAGCACGGCAAATCCTGTGCTTTGGTGTAGGATGGCATCCTACTGCCTAAATAACAGCTGGAAAGGACCTGAGCTTTACTATGAGACTTCAGTGAGCTTTCACTGCAAATCAGGCAAACCACATACTGGAGATACGTTAGGAGCAATGTGACTGGCAGTGGGAGGGTAGCTATTATTCCCTATCTACTCAGTTTTGGCAAGGCTGTCCTAGGAATGTTGTCCTATGTTGAGATCCCCAGTTCAAGAATTCATTGAGAAACTGAAGAAGGCCCACTGGAATGCTGCCCAATGAAAGTTGGTCAGGGGCATAAAGCGCATGACCGTGGCCATTCAAGACTTAAAGGGGACTTAAGTCTGTGGGGACAGACTTTCTTGTAGGACCTGTTGCGATAGGGCAAGAGGTAATGGTTTTAAACTCAAAGAGGGTAGATTAAGGCCAGATATAAGGAAGAAATTTTTTACGATGAGGGTGGTGGAACACTGAAACAGGTTGCTCCAGAGAGGTGGTAGATGCTCCACCCTTGTATACATTCAAGAGCAGGTTGGACAGGGCTCTCAACAACCTGATCTAGTTAAAGGTGTCCCTGGTCACTGCAGGGGGGTTGGACTGGATGAACTTTAAAAGCCCATTCCAACCCAAACTATTCTACGATCTGCAAGGAGGTGCTGAGGGATGTGGATTTAGGTAGTCCAGGAAAGAGGTGGCTTAGGAGAGGTCTAAAACCAGCCTGCACTTACATGAAGGGGAATGACAAAGACAAAGGAGCCAAACTCTCCACATTAGTGGCAAGCTATACAGGAAAATCCTGATCTTCACTGGAGTAAACAGGTTTGTCTTTTCAGGGGCCTGAAGAAGGGTCATGGAGTGGACCTCTGTGGTGGACTTCTGACCACCTACTCCAGTTGACAGGTGGCCCCAACAAGCTCCCTCCAAGCCAGTGCCCAGGCACCACTCCAAGAGCAACTCATTCCTATAAGTTGTCCCCAAAAGACAGCATGGACGGGGCTAGGTTCCTCCCACAGCAACTTTAACAGGACCCCATTGGGCATTGCACCCTAAAATGCCTCCACAAGCCTCATGCAACACAACACAAAGTCTGTTTTGCATTATAAAAATACCACCCCTATGGGGTCAATCACAGCTGTCATACCATCATGGATATTTTGAACTGCAAGGTAAAAAAGAAAGAAAAATTGATCCAAGTATCCCAGAAGAGACCCAGGTTTGAATGCTAGTTCGTGTGCACCTGGCTAACCTAGGGACAATTAGATTTAAGTAGGGTGGATACAGAACAGTTCACAGGGCCCTGGGGCTGGGATTTAGTCGTCAGTCTTCTTTCAGCTGGCAGCACGGGAACAAGCACAGAGGCTTAAGCATGATTGCCAGAGGAACCCTCCCCTGTCGCTGTAAGTCACGTCCCTCAGCTCAGCTACCTACTAGCAGGACTTTGAAGACCAAGGAGAGCACAAGCAGTGAAAGGTAGAGCCCACTGTATTACTTCCACGTAAGTGAGAAGATTTAATAATTACCAGTTTCCTTTGAACAGGAAATGTTCGCGTGTCTGTGCAGCATGGCGGGGAGCAGAAGAGACCTCTCCTTACCTCTCCTGCTCTGCTCTGTCCACGTGGAGGTGGGCCCACGAAGGTGCCAGTTTCCTCCAGTGTTTTCCCCTGACTGTGCAAGAGGACAACGCAGGCAGCAAGACAGCTCATTGCCCAGATTAGAATAACTCAGTTCTTCTTCAGATCTTGCTTATATTTTACCAGCTTTGCATCTGAACATCTCATTATCAAATGCAAATGGACTATACTGTCTGCTAAGCAAGCTTGCTCAGAAATCCCAGAATCAATCAAAGGCCAAGGAAAACAATTCATTGCATCTAGTGCATGAGTTCTTAGAATTTTAGCTATATTAGGCAACACTTCTTTGTTCACTCCAATTAGCCTAATTGCATGCATATTTATTGTCCGCTGTTCTTTAGTATCTAGGCAAAATCAAAGTATGCTCTTTCACTACTGAGATGTCTCTTTTGCATAAGAAATATGGACAGTTTTACATCGAACTAATAACACTATTCCATTATTCAAAACCAGAGCTAAAATTAGCAGTCACCTCAACAATCAAACGCATATTTTATCTTCAAGATATGAGTCTGAATTAGCACAGACCTCTGCCTCCTATCAATAGCCCTTATTTCTATATAGGCTCTTCTATGCTAAGATCATTGGCATGAGATAAACACGTGAGACTCAGACTACCTCTTACATTTGCATCTTCCTATTTCAATTCTAAAAGGACTCCAGAGGTAATGCTCCAGCTGCATCCATTTGCTATGTGCTGAAAAAGTACATAAACCTCCAGATCTGACATTTTATATACTTTTTTAATAGCAAATCACTTCTGCACTTGCTGGTACATGTTTAAAGGAAAATGGAGTCAAACCCACCTGCTTGTGCTAACTCCAGAAACACCAGTGCTTTCTTGAGATCCTCCTTAAAATGATATGGCATCTTTTCCCCCATTGGGTGTCTGAGGGATGGGGAACACCTAGCACAGAGTAGGTGCTGTAGCTCCTCTGCCCATTCTAAATAACAGCCAATGCCTTGTTGTGAAACAGCCATGAAATAGTCTATTAGGAGGTCTTTTAATAGGCCATATGTGAACAGCACTTGGATAGATGGAAAAATTCCCTCTTGACCAGTGCTGTGTTTAAAGCACTCATACTCTGCAGGGACATTGCCACTTGAATAGGATACTGGGCACCTTGAAGAATGGAATAAACCCAAACAAAGCTCTCTGTATATATATATATCTCTTCTCTATACACTGTCTGATACATGAAGGGGTGAGAGAAAGGGTAAAAAAAAAAAAAATCATAGTTGTGGAATAAAATCCTCAAATGTCCTTCCTGCCTGTGGTGGCCTGTGGTGATAGAGTGGTTACTTCACATCTAAAGCCTCGGCCAACTTTTTCCTAACTCAATTCAGAGGTGGGTGGAGGAAATGTGGCTGCTCAAAGACAGTGAAGAATGATGAAAAACTGTAAATCTGGACCATGGACTTGTCTCCTCATTGCTGGGGTGCACAGACCAGGGAGGGGGATGAACAAGATGGGGACTTCACCCAGAGTGGTTCCTCCCTCTGGAGGAGCAAAATGTTCAGATGTGCCTCCTTCTCTTCATGGCATATAGAGGACACTTTGCTCAGAAGCTGCTGAGGTGTCTCAGTTCACATGAGGGAAGTCCCCCCAGTGGCTGCTGGGCAGGTCCCAGGGCTAAATCCTGGGGGTTTGGGGGACAGTCGCCCCCATCACTGGCACTGGGCATCACAGGGTGGCAACCAGGCCTATTTCTTCCCAGCAGCTGAGTGAAAACCATCTATTTTCACCCAAATCAGCCTAATCACCTCTGTATTTATGGCCTGCTGTTTTGTTACAGGTAGGCAACACCTCCTTTGCTGCTTCAGATCCTAGGGGTCTGCCAACACCATGCTACTGTCGCTGTGGTTTCTCCATGATCTCTGCACTCCTCGGGCTTCTGCCAGTTCTGTCTTTTAGGGTTAAAGGGACCTTCGGACTTTTTTATATCAGAAGAAACAGTATCGGTGGCAAGTCTGCTTGCTGGGCATGGTTCAGATGAAATTCTTAAAGGTTCCTGGAAGGGTTCAGGGCTGTGAGTCCCAGACAACAGGGGCATGGATGTGCCTACGCTGGGATTTGCTTGCAGGAGGGGAATGAAGAATCAGTGGCACGACCAGAGTTTGTAATTCACCTCCCTGCCCCAGACGGGGGAGGTTCAGTCTCCTCTTCTCAGAGCTGCGCCCAGAAACAATATTTGCTGATATTGGCTTAGCATCCCAAGGGGAAAATTACTGCGAAATGTTTACAAGGACTGTTTGAAAGACAATGTTTTCAGTTGTGGGGAAAGCACCAAATACCTTAGAAGATAGATATTTCAGCTTTAAGAATTAATTACTCTTTCCCAGTAATGCAGGTTGACTATTAAATAACCTTGCGCAATTTCCTGGACAGAGACATTTTAATGGCAATATTGTGCACAGATCAAGAGCAAAATACAGTTCCCTGAACCGTGGCCCTGCAAGCCCAGGGAACACAAGCAGATGCCTTTGCCCAAGCACTTATCCAGCAAAGCCCAGAGGATGAGGCATGGGGCTAGAGCAGCCACCTATACACAGCAGCTCACACCATGAGGGCCCCTCCGTGAGGATTTCTCCAATGGAAGGTTATTTTCAGTCAAGGAAGGAAAACATGGATAGCAAACAACCACGTACGTTTTTAAAAACCGCAGCTGTAACATCTATGGAGCTCTATAATCATTGCGCAGACTTTACTACATAGCTTTTCAGTTGTAAATCGAGTATCAGTGAAATGGATGCTCAATTTCTATAACCTAATTTTTCTTTTAGTAGTGTGGGAAGTCACAATGTGTATTTACGCTTCTTTCAGTCTAGAACGTCAAGCAATGAATGCAGTAAGAAAACCAGTTGTCTCAAAACCATTTTTATTAAATAAGCATTGCTTTCTTCTTCTTTTTAGATATATGGAAAGAGGAGAGCAGTGGAAGAGCAAGTCTGAGAATCAGTGGGGTTTTCTGGAAATCTGCATTGTCACTAATTACCCAAAGCCCAAGCCAAGCTGCTGTTTCGTGAGCCATGCTCTGACTGATAATAAGCTTTTCAGGGATGTCACTCTGAAGGTCTCTTGGGAAGACAGCTCTGTGGAAGACTGCATGTATCTCAGGGCAGGGATCAGCAACAGCATCATCCCTGGAGACAGCGCTCCTAGAAGGAAAACTGGCTTTGGATCCTGGGTTTAGAGCAACTGAAGAGATCCTGTTATCTTAGTGGTATGAATTGCCAGTGGTCATGTGCCAAGTGCAGCAATTGTGGCAGAAGTTCAACTTTCCCTAAAGAACATTATTCTGAATCTACTCAGATCTTCCTAAATAAATAGCAACTCCACCAAAAGCTACTGAAGTCCCCTAGAACTAAAATTTTTTTATAGGGGGTCCAAGCATGAGAGGCAGATTTGTTTCTAGTTGTCCATCCATCCAAGCCTCGACCACTTGTGCTCCCTGTCTGAAGTTGGAACCCAGCTCTTGCCCATAGTGTGAACACAGTGCTTCTTGTCCATGGTCCACCTTGTTCGTGATCCTTCATATGAACAAACCACAGAAATACAGCATGGACCTGCACCACTGACCATTGCATGGGCTGATGGCCAGATCCCTGCCAGGAAGCATCGAGAAAGCGGCTTGGGTCCAGGCTGCTTGAGCAGGACAGAAAGCAAGGGGACATCCAGAAAGCCTTTTGAAGAAAACATCCCTATCTCTGTCTAGGGATCTGTGGCTCCTGAACTGAAGCACATGGAACAGGTTGATGGCAGCAGCTATTTTAAAATTCATGAAGTCTTAAAGCATTACTGGATGATTTCAGTGCTGGGAGATAACTAGACAAAATAGCCCAACGGGAGGGGAGGGGATGCTGATGTAGTAGCAGCCATAATACTGCGTGATGCGGCACACGAGCCTGCTTCTGAAAACCCACTCATCCATCTTGTCAGGGAAAATTGTTGTGATTCCATTTCATAGCGGAGGTGGTGGGAGGAAGGAGGCAGATGCATATTTTCCTCTGATTGAGGAGAAAAGCCAGGCCATGCCCCATTTACCCTCCTGAATCCGCCCTGCCCTCTGGGTGAAGGGCTTAGAGACTGGTGTTGGCAAGTATTCGGTGGGGGGGGGGCGAGTGGCCATGGTCCAAGAGAAACAAAGCTTTGGAGCTCCTCTGCTAGCACTTGAGAGGTGCTTTTTCCTCCCTGCCCTGATGTGTCCCTCTTTGTCCACCCGCCCTGGACTGAAGAAAATGCTGGGGCAAAATGAGCTAGGAGCCAGCGGGCTCCTCCTGCGCTTTGCCTGTCAGCTCAGGGTCGCAGGGGCCGAAATCTTATGGGTGAAGGTAAATCTGTGCCAGCCAGGGCAAATTCTGACAAACAGATTAAATGCCTAATTTATGTACCTGTACACGAAAGCATTATCCAGAATAACCCCAGCTCAGCTGCTGCCTTAGACTGGCAGCAGGTCAGAGCAGCCCTCCCTGCTGTCATGGGCATGCTTTAGCCAGTGAGATTTCCCATCACATCCCTGAGGGGCCTCACCCTGCTCCCTGCATGTGGCCAAGCCTGCCCAACAGCATGAGGAGGGGATGAGGGGCTTTGCACTTCTACCTGAACCTATGTAATGAGAGGTGTCTCTTTAGGTTCTTCCCACAGGAGAGAGACGGAGAAAATCCTTCTGTTTACCCTCCTGTCCATCACTTCCCATCGTGTCCCAGCCCCCTGCTGCCCACACTCTCCCCCTGTACCTCCACACAGCCAGGACAGCGCCAGGAGGCACCAGAGGTCAGTGCCTATTGCTTGTTTTCACCAGGCCTTTGAGGACCACAGTAAAAAAGCAGACAGGTCCAGTATACGTTACCTGCCCCTTTAGCATCTTTTGTGCCCGTATATGACCTGGATACCTTTAGCAACTTGCTTGGTGAAACTCTGCGCTGGATACAGGAGTAGGAAATCAAGCTTCACCATTGCCAAAGACAACAGCTACAGTTAAAAAAACTACCAAAACTGTATCACAGTGGTGATTTCTCCTGGAAACAATTTGTTATCCCTGATTTCGGGACAGAGAAACGCTGCATAAATATCTCACTTGTGATTTTTCAATTCCCCTTCAAATTTCCCTGTGAATGTGTGGCTCGCGGTGAGTTGGAGTCTGCCAGAAGATGTGCTTGTTCTCATTAACTCCATCCCCCTCCTCCCCTCCAGCCCCCAGCCTTAAGTCCTGGGTCTGGCAGAGCAAGCCTAACAGTGAAGAAATATTTAAAACATGTTTTAAACAGTACTTTGATTTATCCAGGCTGTC
>JAOXJK010000001.1:189494325-189506018 GCA_025774025.1 Xenus cinereus
TCACCTCCCTACTTCTGCTGGTCACACTATTTCTAATACAAGCCGGGATGCCATTGGCCTTCTTGGCCACCTGGGCACACTGCTGGCTCATGTTCAGCCGCCTGTCTATTGTGTTTAAGAGTCATTTAGATGTGGTGTTGGGGGATATGGTTGGTGTAGGGGAGAACTTTGTAGAGTAGGGCAGATGGTTGGACTCGATGGTCCCAAGAGTCTTTTCCAACCTAAATGATTCTATGATCCCCCCACTCAGGCGCATCCCTCCACGGCCGGTGTCGAAATCCTGGCTTGTGGATCCAGCAACAGCCGGCCCTGAAACCAAAGCGGTCCGTGGCACCTCGAGGTCTGGATTGGGCCTGGTGGCATTTTAAAGTGGAAGAAAGTTTTGGAGAAGAATGGTGCTCCCACCACTGGGTTGCCATTAAGATGGGCCTCCAGCCCCCAGCCAGCTGCCTGGGGTGGGTGCTTCAGTCCCTCAAAAACCATTGCCCTTGCTTCAGTGGTGCTGCTTTGTGTAAGCATTTACAAGACAAATAACCCATCCAGGGGCCGCTTTGTTGTTATCAGAGACATAACACAAGCCAGCAGGGCTGAAGATGACATGGAAGATGGCAGCAGGTTGGTAACTCAAAAGGAGAGGGATGTATCTGTGGTCCCACAGTCCAGTGGCACTCAGGAACCTTGGGAGCTACCTGGGAGCTGCGGGGCTGATGCCCACGGACAGCCCAGGTGGCCCTGGATGCCTGCACACAGCCAGCTGAGCTGAACCCCAACAGTAGCAGGGCTGTGCAGTGGTGCTGCTCTTGGTCACCTTCCAGTACAGGAAAGGTACCTTCCAAAAGGTGCACACAATGAGCACAGGTCATGTTTTCCCACTCTTCCCTCTTGTCCTCCCTCTTACTTTCCCCCTACATCCATGCAAGAGTCCAGGTACCCCATCTGCTACGCGCTTCTTTGGACATCACAGAATCTCCATGGTTGGAAGGGACCTTTGAGATCATCAAGTCCAACCACATAAAAAAAAAAACAACCAACAAACAAAAAACCCCACAACACACCACCACGAAACCACACACCAACCAAACCCCACACCAAAAACAAAACCACACACAACACCCCACCACATCGCACCCGCCCACAAACCAATAATCTTGGCCACTAGAGCATGCCCTGAAGAGCCATGTCTACACGTTTCCTCAGCCCCAGCCCCTCCAATGATCTCAAAACTCAGAACAAGGGCACCAGACAACGCTGCCAGCTTTGCTCTACCAGAGTGCTCCTGAGGAAACTGAACCCTCAGCACTGTGGGGACAAGGATGGGGAGGAACCGTTCCCCACTATCCCATGGGTGCAGAATTCATGGGGGGAGCAGAGGCACAGTTCAGGCTCCGCAGCCAGCAGTGGCCAGAGGACCAGACACCCCCCCAGAGCAATGTTCTGCCCGCTTAAAGATTCTCCCCTCATGCCCCGGAAATGTTCTACCTGATGACAATTCCACACCACTCTTTGCTGAAGGGTTACACACACTTCACAGTAGTTAAGACCACGCTAATTAATGTCAGTTAAAGTAGTGCCTGCGGAAAAGCACAGTGGAAGAAGTGCTGTTAATTATTTCTGTTGCTCAGGTGTCTAAAAACCCCTATGGTAACATCAAGGCCATTTTTAACCTCAAAAACTGATTACCTCTCAAATTTCTACTTCACTTCCCATCATGCCAGTAAGCCCTCTCCTTTTTGTAAACAAGATTTCTCTTGTATCACCGAAAACCTTTGGTTTCCAGAGGTTCATGCTATTGTCATCTGCTCCCATTGTCATGCACCATCACTTGCCTTTGGCCTTGCACACAGTGCCAACATGGGCTATTTTTATACGTGTCTTTACAAAAGAGCTATGGGAGCACGTTCACAGCATGCCCTTGAAAGGAGTGCCTTCCAAGCAGACAATCGCTCGGCCCCGAGCTGTGAAAGCAGGAGTATTAACCAACCACCATCCCCAAAACTTGCCTGTTTCCGGGCAGCTGTAGAGCTTGTAGAGCCTTGCCTGCTCCTGAAAGCCAGCAATGGGCCACCAATGTGCCCTTGTGGCCAAGAAGGCAAATGGCATCCTGGGGTGCATCAGGAAGAGTCTGACCAACAGGTCGAAGGAGGTTATCCTGCCCTGGTGAGACCCTATCTGGAGTACTGTGTCCAGTTCTGGGCTCCCCAGTTCAAGGAGGACAGGCAACTGTTAGAGAGGGTACAGCAGAGGGCTACAAAGATGATTAGGGGCCTGAAACACCTCTCTTATGAAGAGAGGCTGAGGGACTTGGGTCTTTTTAGTCCAGAGAAGAGAAGGCTGAGGGGGGATCTGATCAACACCTACAAATACTTAAAGGGAGGGCATCAAGAGGATGGGGCCAGCCTTTTTTCAGTGGTGCCCAGCGACAGGACAACAGGTAACGGGCATGAACTTGTACATAAGAAGTTCCACCTAAACATGAGGAGCAACTTCTTTACTTTGAGGGTGGCAGAGCCCTAGAACAGGCTGCCCAGGGAGATGGTGGAGTTTTCATCTCTGGAGACATTCAAAACCCATCTGGACACGTTCCTGTGCAACCTGCTCTAGGTGGACCTGCTTTGGCAGGGGAGTTGGACTAGATGATCTCCAGAGGTCCCTTTCAACTCCATATCATTCTGTGAGAGCACTCCCAAAGGGCAAACAGCGATGGCCATGAGCATACATGACAGTGCCCAAACCCAGGCAGGAAACACCATGTGAAGGAAGACATTTCCAGGGAGCAATGGGCTGTCTATCCATCAACACCTACTTTGCTGCAACAGGAGCAGGTCAGTAGGTTGAAGCAATTGGGGCTCAGGTTCCTCAAACATGGGGGCTCAGATTAGCTATCCCCATCCTATAGGCCAAACCATACCTCGGGTGCACGGGCCTCAAAGCTGTTCTAAGGAGCCTTTCCTTTCTCAGCTAGAGGTCCTACTCGGAAGCACCAGGTTGTACTGTCACGCATCCCATGCAGATGGCGCATGCCACCATCCCTGTGGCCCGTCACTATCCCCTTTCACACAGCAGCTCCACTCTGTCCCACTCACATGGAGTCCCAGGGACACCATAGTGCTACCTGACCCATCTCCCTGTTCCAAGCTTTGGTAACATTCAACAGCAGGTACTTTTGAGGGAGGGAGTAGGCCTACTCCTGTGGCTGCAGCAGGACAGACATCCCGAGAGCCTCTAAGAAACAAAATGCAGTGTTTCCCTGTGAGTCTTTGCTGACATTGTGGAGTCAGCTAGAAGTTTTGGCTCAGAGGACTACGTCAGATAAGGAGCAGCAGGCACGAAGCTTTTCCACGTGGAGGAACACTGATGGGAACCTTTGCTGTGACCTGGCATGGCTTCACCACACTTCTACGAACTTTCAGGAGCACAAGCCCATGTTCAAGACTGCAGCTATTCCTTAAGCTCCCCAGTTCCTGCTGGTCCATGGCTTGGGCGTGGACAAAAAGGTGACCAAGGCCCCAGTGGCCATCCCTAAAGCCTGTACCTCCAAATAGTGAAGAATGAAATCAGCAACCTCAACCAGAGCTTTGTGCTTCCTAGGTTCTCGAGCTGTAAGGTGCTGCTGATGGGAGCCACATCTCTACCCAGCGCGTGAGCCAGGATGGTTGTGACTGTAAATCCCAAGCAGCTACAACTTGATTCCTATACAGACCTTGGCAGGGCATCCACTGAGGTAGATGCATGGATATGAAATGCTCGTAATTTTCTCTACCATTCCACCCCCCTCAGAATCATAGGTGTTGCTGGTACCTTCTTCCCGCACAAGGAGATCGTTTGCCCCCTGCTCTGTGAGAGACACTACCCACACCCCTGAATCCTGAGGCGCTACTCAGACAGTGACGAGCCCAGTTTAACCCTTGTCTTCTCCCCAGACACCCTGAATTACAGAACCCACTGCACCTCGGAAGAGTGGAGGGAGCCTGTCTGCCTGTGCCAAGATATGGAGGATCACATCCTCTGGACTAGCCAGGACATCCTGGCACTGCATCTGTGTCTGGGTTGTCAGCCGTCCTTTTGATCATGAGGGCCATCAACATGCCAAGTTCAGAATTACACTGAGAAGGACAAGGGGGTGAACATCAAGACTGTTCCCCCCATCTGACAAATACAACAGGAGGATTACAAAAGCATGAATTGCTTGTACGCCCTCATGGCAGCTTCTTACTGGCCTCCTCCCCAGGAATGGGGCTGGAAGTGTCTGCCCATCCCTTACCCCCCTTTACTTGCTCCCTCCCAAGGTCCTCAGCCTGCAGGCCCTTTGCACAGCACGGTTCTCCTCCCAAGCCCTTTCTGCCCTTTCGTTGACCCTTTTTGGCCACACACAGCACTAGCACTGATGCTGCTTACAGAGCCCTCAGGAAACTTTAGATCTTGGTGTCACCAATACACTAAAACAAGACAGTGCTGACAGCTCAGGCGGCCTTCTTGCTTCTCTAAGCACCAACAGATTTTGACAGGGCCTTTGGCAGGGCACCAACTGGGATGGTTCAAGGCAGTAAAACCTGGTAAGAAGGAGACAGCTCGTCCTCCCCAGCCCCCCCCTAATTAAGCTCTGTGGAATGGAGACAAAGCACTGCACTGAAGCATAAGGGCTTGTGCTAATTGACAGTGGTTTCATGACCGCGGTTTCATGGCCGAAGACTTCCTGGCAGGCAGCTCTTCAACAACTTTTCTCAATTCACAGTTCTCCCTCTTTTGTCAAGACTGTACAAAAACAGGGCAGCTCAACACACAGGAAGCAAACTTCAACAGCAGATACCCAGATCTGTAAATATGAGCTGCGCTTCTGTAAAGCTGAGATTACCAGGAACCCCACCACAGGACCAAGAGCAGCTAACAGGTAGTGGCTATAAACCCGAGACAGGTTAAATCTTAGTTAATTTGTCCTGTTTTCAAATGTTAACCCCCCCTCCAAAAGGCTACTCTCTTCCTGTACAAACCCAGTTTCATTTCCAGTCATTTCTGGGAATCCTGATGAAGGAAAGCATTCCCTTCCTCCTCCTCCCAGCCCACACGAATTCCAAATATGCATTTATGAGCATCTGCTGACGACACAGTGACCTTAAAAACACTGAGATTAAATAAATTGAAAACTGTTGCAATGCACAATGCCTCTGGAAGCGCAGCTCTTTCATGAGACCTCTGCATGCTGTCTAGTCATCTTATTCCAAAGTGTTGAAGATAAATTAAGAAGTTCAGAACTACCCACCACATACAGTTCCCATTTCATCATGATGCTACAGCCAATCCACTTCATTCTTGACAGACAAGTACAAACCAAACACAGAACCAAAATAACTCACATAAGCACACGTGAGAAGAAAATTGAAAATACCATCACCAGAGATCACACCCAGTAAAATCTCCCTCTTGACTTCTTCAGAGGAAAAGCTTTATGGAAAATTATGCTTATCTTCCCAGTCAAACACCAAGTTTAAACTGGTGCAGAAATCCACAAGCCAAAGCAGCTAATAAAGTTCTAAGGCTTAGTATACAAATCTAGCTGCTCCATGAAAACACCACTTGATCATAAAAGCTAAGTGCATAAACTGCAACTTAAGTTATGATGAACCTGAAGATTAATGAACCTTGCTTCCAGTGATGCTGGTATACTCCATGCCCAACATGTAGAGTGTCAAAATACAGTACTAGTGCCATGTGCCAGTCTGCTGATGGGTAAGCTTTGCTCCACCTTCTTCAAGGCATTTCTAAAGTCATCCCAACTAGACATCTTCAGAGATGGGAGCTTGGAGAAACTTTAAACGCAGCACCTGGTCACTGCGACTTTGGACCTCCAGTGCCTGGAGCCCATCACCCTCAAATACCAGGCCAACCCAGGCAATGACTTCAACATCCAAAAACTACCTTCCTGAGAATGGGAACGCCCACTATTGAATTTAGCTAAATGCAATCAGACATTAACCCCTTAACGTATAAGCAACCTGTACACAGTTTGACACTTTTGCAAAAAGCACTTCAGAATTAAGAGAAAAAGCAAACCTCATTATCTCCCAATTTCTTACTCCCAAGCTGTCCTGCAATTGACTATTCAATGATTTCCAACAGTCAATACTTACAAAGTGCCTGAGGCCACTGCCTTCTCCAGTAGTTTACTCTCTCTACATGCAAACATTAGTTTTGCATCACTTAGCTGAGGTAGCTAAGCAACGCCTTAAATGACACTTAGAAAGGCAGAAGGTTATTTATGCATATCCGTAACACAGTTAAGCCTGAGTTTCAGGATGTTAAAAGCTAACCAAGCAGGTTGCCTTCAGCAGTTTCGTTATCGAGTTTCACGCCGTTTCAAACACAGCTCACAAAACTAGCACGGGTTATCAAGTAGTCAGCTAAAGGTGTTCTTCTGAAACACTGAGTTTTTGGGAATTACCAGTAAAATCAATGGGATGAGAGGAATGCATTAGAACATCCAGGTAGGTGTTTAGATTCAAAAGACACACAATAACCACACAAAACACAAGTGTTCAGCTTACGCCAGCCTATTCAAATGATAAAAATCAAATTACAAAGGCTGGCAGTTTTGGTGTTAAAGCCTTGTTTCTGAAGCATTTCCTAGGAACTTTCCAGGAAATTTTTATTAGCCTGGTGATGTTAAAAAAAAAAAAACAACCTTCTTTTGCAGGTTACAATGGTGAAATACCAAAATCCACCCACTGCCATTTCCCAAAAGGTCCTTTCAAAGTTTCCACAACTCTGGTATGAATCTGAGGCCCCTTAGCCAAAAGCCTGTATCAATGAAGTCTGAAGCTCATTATCTCTTATCCCACAAAAAAATTTAAATCTTTAAGCAACACCGTAAAATTCTTGGTATGTGCTCTTGGTTTGCTGGTGAAATATTCCATTTCCTCTTATATTACCTCATGATCATCACTAAGCATTCCACTTTTTCCAGGATTTATGGTCCATATAAATGACTAAACTGGTCAGCAAAAGCTGCAGATAATTTAAATGACCAAGCCCCATGTAACGCAAGTGAAATAAACGAACTTCAATAAAAGTTCTCTAAGGCATCCGTTCCAGAAAACTTAAGGAATCAACCATGATCACATACATTTGTCCAAAACCTGATCTTTATTTTTTTGAAACGTGCACTATGCCATGAATTCATAGGGAATTGGCTCCAGCAGCTCTGGTTCCTTGCCATTAGTTCTCACAAAGTGTGCTTCTCTTGGTGGAGCAGGCTGTGAACAGAAAAAAAAAAAACAAACACACTCATAGCACTAAAACTCAAAAGCGACCTTACAGAAAATACATTTTGACAACTATTTATCACATTATTATATAAACATTACAGCAATTTTATTATTCCTAGTCTCTTTAAAATTTTATTCAAAGAGTATCAGTAAGAAGTGCACTTGACTTTCATTGCCAAATTAAGTTCCACATTACCCTCTGCAACCTCCTAATCCAAATCAACACGAAGTGATGTACTCTGCAGTTCCAGAAGCAACAGCCATTATCTCTTCCCTAACCTCCAGTTATTCTTTCTCTTCTTAAAGGGTTATAAGAGGAACTGTTGCAGCTAAATTCAACTAAACTGAAGACAACGCTGATCCTAGAAATCAGCCAGAGCTTCTGCTGCAAACTAGGAACAGAACAGGAAGTATCCCCCTCCTTGTTCACAGCCAAGGATACCATTTCCATCCAGGAACAGTGCAGTTCTGTTCAGGCACCAAATATACCAGACAGTTCAGATGCAGACACACTGATGCTGCCACTCTACTCTAAAAAAACAAACACACACAAAAAACCATACCCCCACCAGAAAAGGAACCTCCTGCAAAAAGGCTGTGAACACAAGTGAGGGTGGTGGCATCAGATACCTCCACCATGGTATGCCAGAGACCTGGATTCTTCAGAATGCTGTAAGCAGCTTCATTCACGTGGGGTAGTGATATTTTTTTTGTTTTGTTTCTCAAAGACAGACAGAAAGAGCTCAGTTTATAGCATAACACTGTTATTTTGGAAGAAAACATCATTTTACTCAACTGGTTCAGTTCTAGCTGTTTCGGGGTTTTTTTTGTGAACTGAAATCAACAATGTATCAACTACAATAAAAATATTACCTGACGTTTCAGTTGAACCCAAATGCCCTTTTCTTTTGCTTCCTTCTTCTTCTTTTCATTCTCCTTCACACGCTGCAGAAAGCTGTCTCTGCTCTTGGAATGTTTAATATGCTCAATACGCACATTAATTCTCTTGGCAAGAATCTTGCCCCTAGGAAAGGAAATCAGTTTTTATTCTACTGCACTTGAAAAAAAGGCTACTTCAAAGCTAGTTTTACAACCTTTATATGAGTAACTACATAAGCTCAATTACAGATAATTTTTCTTTAAAGGGCAATCACTCAAAATACACTGCTGCAGATGCAAGTCAGATAACATATAACTGAAAGCTTATCAATATATAACAATGTGCAGGCAACTTATGATTAAGATTGTGGAGATCATTTTAACTTTGTGGCATATAAACAAAGAATTGTATTACCACTGTACACCAGTACAGCTCCTGGAAAAAACTCCCAACTTGTCCTTTTCGGACTAAACTGTACAAAATCCATTTGAATACAGCTTCAAATTAATATTTAAAACAAGACTTCAGTACCCATGTGAAAGTCAGCTGAAAATTGCTGCTAGATAGAATACAACAGACTATTTCAGTTGGAAGGGACCCACAATGATCATCTAGTCTAACTGCCTGACCAATTCAGGGCTGACCAAGTTAAAGCATGTTATCAAGGGTGTCGTCCAAATGCCTCTTCAACACTGACAGGCTTGGGGTATCAAACACCTCTCTCGGAAGCCTGTTTCAGTGTTTGACCACCCTCGCGGTAAAGAAATACTTCCTCACGTCCAGTATGAACCTCCCCTGGAGCAGCTTTGAACCATTCCCACACATCCTGTCACTGGATGGATACCAGGGAGAAGAGATTAAGGTAATGTCACTTCAGGTAGCGCTCAGAAAAACAAAAACTGTTTCCTCTGACAGGATCCAAGTCAAACGAGCATCATTTGCTTGGGTTATAAAAAGGATATACACTTTACCCACCTTGAATGACCAATCAAGACAATAACTGTCTAAATGGCAAAGTGAAGGAGGGTGCAATTACAGGTCAACTTTCCCAAATACAAAGTTTCAATAGATGTAATTTCATTACTTACTTGACCTGCTTGTTAACAATAATGCCCACAGCGTGCTGAGTAACATTATATACTCTTCCAGTCTTGCCGTGGTAACACTTATGGGGCATACCTTTTTGAACAGTACCCATACCCTGTTAAGAGATTAAGAATAAAGTGTAAACTTGAAGCTGGAAAAAAAATTTAAGCAAAATCAAGGACTATTCTTTCAAAAGTTATTTAAAGTACACATTTCAAATAACTTAAGATTGATTTAAAAATACTCATCTTTTACTTGTACATTAGAATTTATAACCATGCATTTTATATCTGAAGACTACCAAATTTTGCTATGACAATTCTGGTTGCTTTCAGTGTCGGTGAAATGACTGATCACTTTGCTTTCAGCAAGCAATCAACAGAAGACAATCATCATCAAGCTCCAGTATGTCAAGAAGTATTAATTCTGAGCAGTGCAGTTCTCCAAGCGTCAAATAACAAACAAGCAAATCACACACCATCTTATGTGTCATTGTTACAAAAAAATCTGCATTGTAAATGAAACAAAAGATTCAATGAAGTAGGAATCCTTGCTGAAAGGCTTTCAGAGTCACTACAATTCTGAAAGTACAGTTGACTTTAAAGGACACATGCTAGAAAATACTAAGTGAAATGAGATGTGCTGCTTCATTTTTTTTCTCCTTGTGTTAATATCTATGATGTATCCTTACATTTATTTCTTGGTTTCTAGCTTTAATGTGGCTCTGCAGTCACCAGCCCTGTACGTACTTATTTTAAGTCTAGTGCTACAATGATACACAGACATCAATACAAGTATCAACTACACCACCATAAACTATAGCTCTTCTGAATAACAGGTGCAAATCAGGCAAAAAAAAATGACACCTGGGGTTCCTATGAAAGTAGTGCTGGTAGGCACCATAGAGCAACCAGAATATTAGATATGGCATCTTTCACTCACTTTTTTTCAGCTGAATACTCAGTAATGGAGCACAGCTAAATATAAACACACACACACATATAAAAAACCCACATAAAACAGTATGTGATACTGTAGCGCTATTATTCCATTACTGCTTCAAAAGCGAGCAGTGGGTACTTGTGCTGGTACCCATGACCCAAATAAAGAAAAGAACAAGAAGACTACCTCAAGAAACTGGAAGCTGTAAAGGATTACACTGCCTTAGTTTTTAATTACATAGCACTGTAGAAAGTACCTTGATATCAACTATATCACCCTTCTTGTAGATGCGCATATAGGTAGCCAGAGGTACAACTCCTGTTAAGAGATATAAATTTGGATACTTATGAAGCTCAAAATTTCACACATAGAAATGGGGGTAAGGGGCACAGATCATGCATTTGATAAAGTTTTCTTAAAAATGCCTCAAATTTAAATTCAATTTCAAAAACGTTAAACTAAGAAACCATCTTTAAGCAGTAATTACCTCTTCACGCACTCCCAATTTTAAATAAATCCAACTCATGAAAAATTACAGCTTTAATATTGTTCCAAAGGCAGAAGTTGAAAAGGCATTACAACTATTTACTACTTCATTATGAACACAGTTGTTATTCCTGCTCGTTACTTAAGAGGTACACAGTACATTTTAAGTAAGTATAACTGTTGAAATGTTTTCTTCATCTTACCTTCAAATTTATTTTTAAGCACTGACAGAATTAGCACTGTTACCAATGCATACTGTAAGAGCTGAGAGTTTACTCGCATATCATTCTACAGTTTTCAGCCCAAGTTGTCAGAAATACGCCATTGTTTTACAAATGCTACTTAGGGACTGTTGACATCCAACAGGTGAGTAACTTAATGCAGTGTTCTTATTACAAGGTATACTCACCATGCTTGCGAAACGGCCTTGAGAACATATAACGTGTCCCCCTCCTCTTTCCCTTTGTGTTCGTCATTTTGGCTGATTACTGCAAAAATGAATGCAAATTATTCAGAATTACGAGTTCATTCACTAAAAACCTGACCAATGTAATTTCCAAGCATTTTAAAAAAAATAAGTCTTTAATCCTATTCAGAATGACACCACTTCCAAACTGCTGGGTCAATTCAAGCAATGTTGTTAGTTTCCAAGTTCACAGAAAACAATATTTCAAGGATCACAGGGTAACTCGGGTTAGAATGGATACTAACAAGTCACCTGGCTCACCCTTCTGCTTAAAAGGAAGGTCTACTATGGCATCAGACCAGGTCACTCAGGGCTTTATCCAGTCAGGTCTTGAAACCCTTCAAGGATAGAGAGAGACTACTGCACTGCCTCCCTTGGCAGCCTGTTTGGAGGACTGGCTGTCTTCGTGATGAAAAACTTTTCCCATATAGCCAGCCTGAGCTTCTTATTTTGACTTGAGCCAGTCATCTCCTATTCTGCCACGTGCCCCCGCACCAGGACCCATCTTCTTGGTAAGGCTGCTTTTAGGTGTCCCCAAAGCCACCTCTGCTCCAGGCCGGGTCAGTTCCCTGGG
>JAOXJK010000001.1:189506118-189522485 GCA_025774025.1 Xenus cinereus
GGATCACAGGGTAACTCGGGTTAGAATGGATACTAACAAGTCACCTGGCTCACCCTTCTGCTCAAAAGGAAGGTCTACTATGGTATCAGACCAGGTCACTCAGGGCTTTATCCAGTCAGGTCTTGAAACCCTTCAAGGATAGAGAGAGACTACTTCACTGCCTCCCTTGGCCAGCCTGTTTGGAGGACTGGCTGTCTTCGTGATGAAAAACTTTTCCCTTATAGTCAGCCTGAGCTTCTCATTTTGACTTGAGCCAGTCATCTCCTATTCTGCCACGTGCCCCAGCACCAGGACCCATCTTCTTGGTAAGGCTGCTTTTAGGTGTCCCCAAAGCCACCTTTGCTCCAGGCCGGGTAAGTTCCCTGGGCCTCTCCTCACAAGGCGTCTAGAAGGTAAGTTCTCCACTAGCGGGTTTATCAGTCACCATTACACCTGGCACAAGCCACGCACACCGCGCAGGCCGACATGGACGCTAGCCACCATGCGCGTTAGTGAGGCCCGAGTCTCGCCGCAGCCGGGGGTGCCCACCCCAGTGCCCGCCTGGGGAGCTGCCCCAGCCGCCCGGCCTGCACAGGGCTGCTCCCCGGCCCCTGACATCCCGCGGCGGCCGCGGGGCCTACAGAGCCCCGCCGCCACGTGCCACCGACTCGGTGGAACCCCACTCCTCTGCTCCCTCCTCGCCGCTGGACCCGGCGGCCACCTGCCTGCCCTCCTCCTCCTCCTCTCCAACCCCCAGCGGCCTCCCGGTCCAGCCTGGCCCTGCCCGGGGCCCGGCGCCCCGCACCGCGGCCTGCAGGCCTCGGCCTTCCGGCTTCTTTGGCCTCACACCAACCCCCACTCGCCCCAACAAAGCCGTGCCACCCCCAGCCGCAGCCGGCGGCCTCCCGCCCCACCGCTAGCGCGGCCGGTCAGCCTTCCCCCCACCACCCGGCACCGCGGAGGCACCTGAGGCCGGCGAGCGCACCTCCCGGCGTGTGCCTACAAAATGGCGGCTGGGGCGAAAGGGAGGAGGCGGTGCCGCGGCCGCCCTTAACAGCGGGGCCTTGGCGGGGCTGCCCGCGCCGCGCCTGACTGAAAGTCCCAGAGAGGCGCCCGCCCGTCTGCCTGCTGCCTGAGGTAAATCTGGTGGAGAGAGCTTTGCTCCGCCCCGCTCTACGCCGATCGCCATAAACAACCACGGAACTCCATCGGTAGAAGTTTGACGCTTTCACTAAAGCAGGGATAAACGCTAATTTTGGTGCTTTTTTGTTGTTTGGTTTTGTTTGGGTTTTTTTGTTTTTTTTTATGGCTGCGCCGTGGGACGGTACTAGGAGAGGTGTGGTGTCGGGGAAGCGGGAAGAGGAGGCAGGTGCCTGTCAGGGATCCCGAGGGGTGCGTTGCGTGGCGGAGCGGCTGGGTCACCATCCGTAAGGATTTGTGCTTGGTAATGTAAAATACAAACAGCCAATAAGTTGGTTTATGACATTAAAGAAGTACACCGAAATTTAAATCATAAATCCTAGAATTGTCTAGGTTGGAAGGGTTGGAAGATCATCTAGTTCAACCATCAACCTAACTCTGATAAAAACCCATCACTAAACCATGTCACCAAGTTCTATGTCAACCTGCCTGTTAAATACCTCCAGGGATGGTGCCTCAACCACTTCCCTGGGCAGCTCATTCCAATGCTCAATAACCCTTTAAGAGTAAACATTTTTCCTGATATCCAATCTGAACTTCCCCTGCCGTAACTTGAGGCCATTTCCTCTTGCCCCATCACCTGTGACTTGGGAGAAGAGACTGACCCCCACCTCTCTACACCCTCCTTTCAGGTAGTTGTAGAGAGCGATAAGGTCTCCCCTCCTTTTCTCCAGGCTGAACAACCCCAGCTCCCTCAGCCTCTCCTCATAAGACTTGTGCTCCAATGTGCAGGAATGTGAGCCACCTCCTCCTACTGTGTGTCAGTCAGAGCTGCCTGACTGGAGATGCAGGTAGTCCCGGGCAGGAAAGCACGGTGGGAGAAGCAAACCAACAGCAGAAGTGAAGAGGCTGCTCTTCTTATTATAATGGCATAGTCTCCCGTATTTGTGTGGCAGATGTCTCCACAAAGATAAAGTATGGATTCTGAACAAGGAGCCTTTATACGGCTATGCCAGCTGTGAGGTGCCTGGAAACGAAGCGGGGCAGTGAGCAGCTTCCAGACCTGATGGCGTGACTCACTCCCTGTGTGCATCCTCGATATTGGAGCACACGGGAATCGTTCCGGGAAGCTGATGGCAGGCGGCAGTGAGTCAAAAGAGGGCCTCCCTCCCCTGAGCCAAACAGGCAGGGGCAGCTCAAAACTTGTCTTGGCAAGAAGTTGCCCCACTACAGGAATTTTTGTTTTGAATGGAAGGAGCACTTATTTAATTTAGGGGAGGGATGATTACTTAAAGTGGCATATAAAAACATATTTGATCTTCTGACTAACTTCACAGTTATTCTAGTGTTGTCTTGCAAAACTTAAGCCCTTTCTATCATTTTAAAGCTAGTTTAATATTTATGGGTTGCAAGAATGGATATGGAGGATTAAATACACTATCAGGTTCTGCCTGCAAAGCTAGCTGGCAGGGCGTGTTATGGCAGAAAATGGCCCTGTCTCCACATGAAATCTCTTGGAGTAAAGTGTTATATTTAGAAAAAATGTGTCTGTATTCCAGCTCTGCACCATGAAAAATTTAGAATGTACAGCACCTGATATCTATGCAGGGAAAATCTGTATCATTTAATATGTATTCAGCCTAGATACCATGAAACTTTTCCAAGTGTGAAGATAGTTATGAACCTGAACAGCTCTTAGATGGGGAAGCGTATTGGCAACAGAGAGACATACTTCAGGGAGGATATTGGGCAAAGTAAAGACAGGAAGCCAAATGCTGAAAGGCATTATTGAATAAAGGAAGACAGGCATTTTCAGTGAGCTGAACACCATACTCTTGCCAGTGATTTACATTGAAGGCAAATCTTCTCCACATCAAGCAGGAAGGAATGGGGAAGAAACTCTACATGTTGAAACTCATGTCCACACATAGAGCATGTAAGTGTAATTCATAAGGGAGCAGTAACTGTGAACTTAATTGAACTCTGCTTTGTTTGGAGCCAAGTAAGACATTCAGGATTTGCTACAATTTTTCCTGAATAAGTTGCATGACAGGTTTCTTAGAAATTTCAATAATATCTTTGTTCATAAAAATTATGTTCATTAGCACATTCCCAGGATCCTTCCTTAGCTCCACATTTCAAAGAAACATCATGTTTCACAGTTTGTCTCCATTGAATCATTCACTGGGCACGCTGTCTGGGTCTGCTCCAGAAGTCCTCCTATCTACCAATATTTGATACATGGTTTCCCAGAACTGTGTCCTACTGAGCTCTTAAAAGACTGCGGAGCCTTTGTATGTTGCTCACAAAAGGATTTCTTAATAATGGCTGTCTCCAGCAGATAAAGGTGCACAAGTTGTGGGGTGAGTTCTGGTCTGGCAACCAGAGCTAGCAGCCGAGCAGATGTGGGGGAGACCTGCAGCTCTACATTCCAGGCTACAGGTGCTTCCCTTACTGCCCTGCCTCGTCCCATCAGAAACCCAGACTAAACTGCTCTTGCTTGATCAAACTGCACTTGTAGGATCCGGATTCCCATTTCTCCTTGGTTGTGCAGCAAACGCCACGTTTGGTTCTGCTTCAGAACCACCACATCCTCAACACTGGGGTGAATGTGAGTGGCAACGCCCAGCTTAACCTGAAGATCTAAAACCCCGTGAAGGTCCCGGGCTGGTGCTCCACCCATTAACACACTTTGGAAATCTCACTACCCCATGGTAGGCTGAGTTTCCCTCCTACTGTCCCTGGCTTGGAGGCACAGCAAGGCAGGGAAAGCAACTTGAAAGGGCGGGCTCATTAGAAGTCAGAGGAGTGGGGACTCACACTGGGGATAAACATCACTTTGTTTTTCAGAGTGGAAAGTACCGTGCCAAAAAAACCCAAAAACATTTCCCATTCCCAAGCTCCCATAGTCAGGATTCTGGTATCTTCTCCGGGAGAGCCCCGTTTTGTTTCTGACACTTTTCTGCAGCATCTGCCTGGACAACAGCTCTCTCTAAAGAAGAAATGCACTATGACAATTCTGCACATGGGGTTGTCAGGAATCCTTCACTGAAATTTTACTGCACAGTGGGATCTGGCTCACTCCTACACTTAAAGGACCAAATGATACACACAGAGATCTCGACTATGACATTCCATTTGTATTAGGTTTTTCAGCAGGGGTGTGGAAGGAATTTAGATTAATGAGAGTTTGTAAAGGGCCTTGAGGTGAAAAATGAAAAATATTCCCCTTCAGTAGGGTGTAGGTCTCCTGTGTCTCACTTAATGCATTCATTACATGAAAAAAAAAAAAAAAGAATAGCTGATTATGACTGGAGCAAAACTTTAACAGAAATAACTGAGAATAGGTGTTAAATAAGGAGGATTGAAATCTGCAGTTCCCCTTGTGGTAACGTTGCAAAACCAAGAGTCTAAATTGAAAATCAAGAGTGTGAAGTTAATTGGTTACCCCATGCCAGGCTCCCATCCCATCCATAGAAGTGCAGCATCCACCCTGTGCTTTTGATCAAAAAGTAGCTGACCAAAGTCACCTGTGTCACCTCTTAAGTTGGCCCTGTTGTTCCATTGTTCGCTTGTTCCAAAAGGATCTTGTTATGTGCCATCTCAGAGTCCTGCTTCTGTCCCCTTTCATGGTCTCTGTAGCTCCCCGATGATTAGAGCTCTATCAACCTTTTTTATTTCTGGTAGTCAGTTCAACTCATCATCCACAAAACCCATTCCATAAATACAAGTGTGAGCCTAGATTCACGAGAGTTAAAATCAGTAAAATTTGTGTTTAAGCAACCAGTCACCTCTGAAAAAGGACTGTGCAGACAAACTCCTTGAATGGGCTCACTGTGGAGTCACAGAAGTGCCAGTACAGGTGGCTGCACTGAGCTGCATCGCCAGTGAGGCGTTCCAAGGAGAGAGGAATGGAAAATAATGACAGCGTGCCTTTGAGAGAAATGAAAAGGCAAAATCTATATAGACCAAGAATTGTGATGGGGCCCAGCATGTCACACATGGGTAAAAGTTTTCATTACAGTAAAGTTACTTAGACATTAATTGCTAATTCAAAATGTTACTAGGTGCAGGTAAATTGATACTGAAGCCAAACAAATGGCCTTTTTTCCATCATTATCTTGACCTCCGCATAAAATCTGAAATATTGAACAAGTTCTGTCATTCAGTTGCTTATTTGAATAACATGGCATCCTACTTGCGTATGTACGTCAGTGAACACTGCATTACTGACTGTACAGAAATCATCAGGAACTTCCAAGGAAGCTGTTGTGCAACCGTGACCAGCTTCTCATGGGTACCAAATAATGTAATCCATTTATCAAACTTCATTTCAAAAGCAATTAATGTCCCCTTCCTCCCTTACTAATGGAGTGGCTTCTCAGGAAACTGGTTTCATTAATGCAGCATTTTCTCAAACTTCTTGCGTTACTGCTTTTTTCAGGTCATCTGTCTCTGTGTAACCTCCCCTGAGTCCAGCCCATCCAGCCAGGAACAAGCAACTCCTCATATTGTGAGCATCAGCTTCGCTGTGTATTTACTTGTTTTGACTAAAGGTGATCAGTCACTCACGTGCTGGCACAGCTGGTAATTACAGATACTTTTTGCTCCTTTCTGATCAAGGAACTGAGCTGCTGCCAGCAGTAAATCTGCATAATGTGGGGATTTTTGTGAGGATTTTCTTTTGATAATGTATTGAATATAAGTATAGAATTAATAGTAAAATGTATTTTAAAAAGCCTGATATTTCACAATCCTCCTTAAGCCCTTTGCTAGCCCTGTTGAGAGCTATCAACTACAGTTTAAAAAATAACTGGCTTAATGATTATGAACATACTGATATTTTATCGTGATTTGTTTATGTCTGATCTTATGTGTACTTCTAGCTGGAAGAACAACGATGCTTACCCTTTTTCTGTAATTATTGACATAGAAGAATATCCCCTTTACACCTTCCTTTTACTAAGGAAAATAAACCAGGCTCTTGGAGCCTCCAGACACACAGCGGACTCTGTGCATTTGCTCCCATTCCCACACGTCTCCCTTGAGTATCCGTGATCAGATTTGTACACAACAGTCCCAGTTAGCTTACTTACCATGCACTGATTACTTCTGAGAAACTTCCTGTTATTACTGAAGATGATCACAGTCCATGGAACATGAATCTCCCTGGGCTGATTTCTTGTTTGTTTTTTTTTTTTTTCTTGCTGTAAATGTTTCAGTGCTTGCCCTTAACCTGCTATCCAGGAACTAGGAGACAATTTTTTAATCTAACAGACGTGCAAGAGCAGGCCTCTCAGTGATTTCAGTGGCACAAGGTCAGTTCTTATATATTGTGACTTTGCTCAGGCAAATCTTTCAAAAAGTCTGTCTTCAAAAAGTTTTTGTCTATAAGTAATAAACGGGACAGAATTGGCCTCTAATCACTTTAAAATAGATTGGCCAAAACAAAACTAGATGATCTCTATGGTCCCTTCCAACTCCAAAAAAATTCAGTGAAATTCAGTGAAATTCAGTGAAAACAAATACACCTTTAGGAAAAGGTGCAGACTGGCGAGGGCCAGGCTTAGTTGACCTTTTCCTTATCTGATTTCTGGCATGTGACTACTTTGTTCACTATAACGTGTAATTTTAACAGAAGCTCAACCTATGCCAATTGGTTTTTCTAGACAGGCTTAACTTTGGAGGGCAAAGAGATTTAGCTTGAAGTAGATCTGAATATGAGCTTTGCTGCTGAAATGTAATACCTGATGTAAAGTATCATATATAAGAACAGTTTATTGTAATGGCACACTAAGTTTGAACTGATGAAATCTCACTGAAACTATATTACAAACCTATTTTTTTGGTGCTAATTCTCAGGTGAGTTTGCAGGCAGTACCTAATTGTTGGGAGCTGTCAAATCACTTGGAGGGCAGGGCTGCTGTCGAGAGGGGCTGAGACAGGCTGGAGAAATGGGCTGACAGGAACTGTGAAGTTCAGGACAGGCAAATACAAAGTCCTGCATTTGGGTTGGAATAGCCCCAGGCAAGAGGGCAGGCTGAGGGCTGGCTGTATGAAAGGGGCTTTGCTGAAAAGGACCCGAGAGTCCTGGTGGACGACAGCAATATGCCCTTGCTGCAAAGTCAGCTCCATCCAGGACTGTACTAGCAAGAGATTAGCCAGCAGGGCAAGGGATTCTTCCCCTCCATTTGGCACTTGTGAGACCACATCTGGAGTATTCATCCTGTTCTGGGCTCCCCAGGACACAAGAGACATGGACATACCTGGAGCAAGCCCAGTGGAGGGCCACCAAGGTGGTCATGGGGCTGAAGCATGAGAAACAGCTGAAAGAGCTGGGTTTGCTCAACTGGAAGAGGAGAAGGAAATCTTATCTCTCTCTTCCGCTGTCTCATGGGAGGGTGCAGAGAAGGTAGAGACAGACACCTCTCAGGGGTGCCCAGTAGAAGGACAAGAGGCAATGGACAGAAGTTAGAACATGGGAAATTTCTGACTCAATGAAAATGTTTTTAATATAAAGGTGGTCAAAAACTCAACCAGGTTGCTCAGAGAGATGGTGGAATTTACACCCTTGGGGCTACTTAAAACTCAACATGGCCCTGAGCAACCTGATCTAGCTGGACCTGCTCTGAGCAGGGGATTGGACTAAAGACCTCCAGAGGTGCCAGAGATTGTTTTGAGTCTATGATTCCAACTTCTCAACATCAGGTGCTATAGTTTACAAAGGCAACATGCCTGATGGGTACAACAGCATAAAGTAAAACTGGGTGTAATCGTTCTCTATTCTATAAATATCCTATGGCATTGTATTATTGGTGTCTGAGGTATCCATTTTTATTTCTCTGTTCTAATCAGAGTCCTTAACATCATTGTTTTTAATTGCTTTTGAAATGGCAAAGAACCTTGTTGGAAGGAAAGGGCTATATAAAATACTGCTAGTTTTATTTCAAGTAAAGGAATGTTTTCTATTTAGTGTTAGCTGAATTCCAGTAAGCACAAATTTAAATTTGTCTTCAAACTATGCCAAATTGAATTTGTTTTCCTGTATGAATACATAAAGACAAAGTAGAATGCTTATGATTTTAATAGTGCTACAAAATGCTCTTTTTAATAATGCATGAAGTAAGCAGGGTTATTGTGAACTCAAGTACTGAGCAGATTGCAACAATCTTTCAGTAAACATTATTGTCTTACTCTAGTTTTACGTATCTTCTGGATGCTGAAAGAAAATCCTATCCTGCCTTCATAGCCTCTTCTTGGAAGAAAAGGATGGGAGAATCAAATACAGAAACTACAGGAATAAAAAGCACACTGTTCTTTGCATTAAAGCACTTCACATGTGATTATAATTCCAATGATAGATTCTTTCCTAGGTGCGGTAGCAGGGTTAGAATTTGAGGTCAGAAAATGTCAGCCTTCACCAAGTGATTTTCTTTTTGCAGGCCAGCCTCCTTTCCAAAACGGGAAATGGTCTGCATCGTCTGCAGCCTTGCACATACCAGTATCTTAAATGACGAACCTGAGACAGACCCCATGACATCACAAGGTACGGCTGCTTTAAAATAGTTGTATTTTTTAAAAAAAAAAGTGCTTTTATTTTCACCCTGTCTTGAACATTGTCAGTCCTGCCATCACATTTTTCAGTTTTCTAGCTTATTGAGCCAGAAACTTGTTATAATAAGCAAAAGGTGAATTTCTCAAGTAATCTTCATCACCTGAACCCAGGAGCTGTGCTTGCGAGGGAACTATCAAATATCACAAGGCTTGCGATAAAATAATGAGAGTTGGCTACGCTCTGACAACCCCTGTCAATGAGAAAACAACAGCTGCTCTGAACAAATACTACAGCCAGAAAAGAACAAATTAACGGTCAGTCAAGGAGCAGTGAAATGGAGAATTAACAGAGGATAAACTTGACCAAGCTACAACCACCCAAGGATAAACTAGGTTAACTTTCCCATATGTATGATAGGGAAAATAGTGCATATTTATCGAGCAGGGTTATTGTTATAGATCGATTCATTAATATTAGTGAAATGCTCTGGAGTCCTTCATGGAATATGCAAAATAGTAATGGGAGTTAATTAGCATATGTGCTGCTCCAAGGCAGCCGCAGCTTATCCAAGGGAAAGAGGCAGCGCAGGTGGAGGGGAAGAACAGATAGGAAAAAAAAAAAAAAAAAAGAAAACAAAATAGAGGGCAAATGGCAAGAAGAAGTGCTGTAGCGGGAGAAGAGGAAATGAAATCGCAGGGGAAATGGAAGGAGGAAATGAGGGCATACTGGACAAAGAAGGGATGCCTGGGTTACTGCAGTATAAAGACACAGGGCACAAATCCCTATGAAATTGAGCTTTATTAGTTCTGCTGCTCATGCAATAACCTGTGGTTGTTTGTTTGTTTGGGGATTTTTTTGTGGGTTTTTTTTTCAGAAGAAACTAAGTATAACCAGCAAAAAACAAGTATAACCAGATGGGAGTATTTAACTGACCATCTGCAAGTACAGAGGGGAACTGTGGGTTTTCCAGGGTATAAATCTTCCCAGAGAAGAAATCAAAATCATTCTACTTCTGTATTGCTGACAAAGAGAGCATTGTTTGAAAACTGATTGCAACATGCACTTGAACAATAGCTTTAGATAAGCGGAAGCACAAAATATTGCTAGCTGTGACATATGTTTCAATTAAAGCAAAAATAATTAACCATCCGTTAGTGTCATGAAAAACACAGGCTATTAACAGTAAATGCTCTTTAGCAATTTTATTATCTCCACTAAGCTACTTCCAGTATTTTTTTCTACCTCTTATTGATAATTTTTTCCACTGCATAGCTATCTGCATGCTGTTTTACATATTCCTCCTCAGCTTCCTTTATATCTTGGTACTGTAGAGAACTGATTAGTGGGGGAGACTGTAATGATACAAAGACTCTTCACCTGGAGGCTGCCTGTTGTCACATTGTGCGTCACTGTTGTTAGTACATGACAGCTAATCTTGCTTTTGGAGAACTGCTGCGAAGATCACAAAAATACCATCTTGCTGACTGCAGCGGGAAGCGAAGCTTTGCTTGGTGTTCTGGTAGAGAACACAGAGAATGAAGAAGCATCTTGTACTTCTCACCTCTAGTAATGGATTTTCCAAGTTAGTGTTAGAGTGTTGTCACTGACTCTGGAGGTATTCATGCTCAGGAGAAACTGGAATTACTGAGACACTGGTTTCCCTAGTGCCTGTGTCAAGGATCAAAGATATTATTTTTTTAAGAAAAGGTTCTATTATTGAAAGTATTTCATTGCAGATGATTTCTAAATATACTTGTGGCCCTATTTCTCCAAAAGATTTGGTTCGATGTCGAAAAGCACAGTTACTGTTTTCGTGCCTAGCTCACGTTCTTTCATATCGAGATCACTGAGACCCGAACTGTACACATTTCTCTTGCAGAATACAATGACATCTTTCAAAAGAGTTACGATTTTATAAATGGACTCTTTTTAAGAACTTTAATTATTTTCAGTTAGAGTTCCACCTGTTTTTAGGAGTCTAAAGAGTCAAACAGCAATAACAGTTTAGAAATCTGCTGTTATTTTCAACACAACTAAATTCTTATATTTTACAGTCTTATTGGACATTTCTCTTAACTTTTCAGATGCTGGTAATCCTTTGTGTAATCACAGGTTAATTGTTTGCCAGCTATATATATATGGCAAGACGCCCAGTATCAGCTGAGCTGTGAAAATTAAAGTATCAAAATATTCCCATGTGTGAACTCTGCGAGAAACAAATATTACCCTCTGCTTAAAAAAAAACAACACACAAACCAATAAAACCCAACACCCTTACTGAGGAAAGCTTTGCTCTTCCAAAATGAGTGTAAGGGAAAAATCACCATGAGCGAATTTGACCCGGTCAGAGAAATCTCACCTAATTTATTCTGTTTACAGATTTGGTCTAATAATGATCATTTCTCACATCTCTTTATAAAATATTCTGAGATTTACTGATGAAAAGTGCTAAGGAATAAAACAATATTCATCTATTTTACAATTACAGTACCGTAATTTTTATAGTTTGCATAGTTTTCTATGATAATAATTTATTAACAACTTGCTTATGTTTACAACTAAGACTGAATTTATTCTTTTGAAGGTATGAATGAAATCTATCACTTGTTTAACTACTTTCTCAGATCCTCCCATATTCAGTTAGTCTACCATCATCCCCTGTCACAGCTCCCAGAGAGCATGTACAAGTGTTAAGAAAATAGTTGTATTTTCTCAAAATGTACCATCAACATAATTTACAAAGATTAATCTACTAATATAGATGCTTAGCTACCTGCCAGTCAGTACAAGATGGTTTGATATAACATGGCCTTCCAAATATATTTCCTGTTTGTCTCTTCTGTTCCCCAGAAAGATCCAATATCACTCACATAATGTGTTAAGATTCCCATTCTGCAGCTTCAGGTTTTCTTGCAATTATGAAATACAAGTTGAGGAAAATTTCTCTTATGTCTTACTCTCTATTCCCTCATAGCACAAATCCTGAAACACCCATTGCCCATAAATAAAGGTCTATTTCCATAGCAAGGCTGGTAAATATATTGTGGGAATGGTGGATGACCTTCACTGTGTCAATAAAAATACTGAAGGTGAATTCAGGTAGTTTTCTTGCAAGGACCAAACCCCTCAGCTATTACATCTAGATCCAAATTTAAGAGTTTCCAGAACAAGTAAAGAGGTATATATACACAAAGCAACCTGTTTTGACCTCAGATCTGACTCTGCTACAAGCAGAAAGTTGGACTAGAGACCTCCAGAGGTCCCATCCAACCTGAATTATCCTATGGTCCGTCCCATTGTGCTATGATCTCGCAGTCATACTGTATACTAGTCCAACAACAGATGTGGTATGTCTGCACTCAGATACCCCAGCAACAGCCCAACCGGTTGGTGGTTTGATTGATTAGCAGAGGGGGTAAACAGATTTATAGGACCAATTCTGTTGTCAAGCAACATTAATAAAAACCTGACCTGCTCCAGACTCAGCAAAACCGTCTGTAGTCACAGATAGATGATGCAGGTACAAACATACCTGTACCACGCCGACTCTTCAGTTTCTAAAACCAAGCTACCCACGCACCCTGGAGTAAGCTAGGTGTTTGCCAAACCACGAGATTATGAAAACAGGAGCAGCACAGGACGAGCAGCAACAGTTTACACTTGTCATCATTTCTCTTTGCTCCTCCGTGTCTGTTGGTGCCTCTGCGCATTTGGGGTATAAGTTCTTCAAAAGACAGAACGGGGTTTTCTCTTAATGTCTTACCTAGTGACTAAGGAGGCGAAGGGCTCTGGCCTCTCGTGTTTTTAGGTGTTATGGTAATTCAAATGCTATGTAATAACAACAACTACAAGCTCCAAGAGACTTTCAGGGCAGGGAATTAATTCTGTCTGTTCAACTAATGTACTTCTGTGAGAAAAGCATCTATTCTTTAACTGAAACCCTTAGGAGATACTGGATGTGCCATTTCTCTTGGCAGCATATTCCAACCATTAATGTCTTCCACTGTTAAAAAAATGTGTGTAATTTCTAATTCGAATTTGTTTGGTTTCAGTTTATAGGTATTTTTCTTGTAATGCCTCTCACTGTGCAAGATTAAAGATCACCGTAGCCACCTTCCAGTCTTCCTTTCAATAAGCCAAACAGATTGTGCTCTTTCAGCCTCTCCACATAAAGAATTTTCTCCAGCCTCAAATAATTTCTCAGCATTCTTTTGTCAGCAAGGACACCAGAGGCTAGCACAGTATTACCACAAAAATATCCCCAATGCCGTATGTAGAAGGAAAAAAAAGTCTCTTCCCACTTGCCACAGCCCTGGTTATATAGTCAAGGATCCCATTATTTGCTTATACTGTAACATTAGAACGGAAATTAATTTTTGCTGTCCTGGCCACTGTCAACTCTTAACTTCTTTTTAGTCACTGCTCTCCACAACACAGCCCCTCATCTCTGCAGACGTGACCTGTTCACTCTATTTTTAAGTAACTCTACTTATGCTTTATATTAAAACACACTGTATCTGAATGGGATGAATTTACCAAACAATACAGACCTTACAATAACCCCAGCCTGAATTTAATTTCCCATTTAGCTACTCTCTTTCTCTTCACAGCACATTGGTTTTGCTTTCTCATTGCTGAAAATACTAATGCATTTATTTGTTTTTCTTAGTATTAGGATCATTGTGCTCTCTCACCAGCTTTCCTGAGCAACTTCACCCTTCAGAGCTGCTGTTCAGTGGATGCCACCTACCAGTTTCCTGAATAATCTGGTCTCCTACCCTACAGCCAGGGTCTGTATCTACTGCTCTCCTTCCTCAGCCCCCACAGGATCACAAACGCCATTCCTTAGTCGCTACAGCCCAGGCTTTGACAACCAAGGCACTGATTAACGCATCCCCAAGTTCTTCCTTGTTAGTGAAGAGCAGATCCTGCTGCGAATCACCCCTGGTTGGCCCAGCCAGTATCAAAAAGTTATCTGTGATGCCCTTCAGAAATCTTGACTGCCTGCATTCTGATGTGTGGTGCTTGTAGCAGCCGTCAGGCAGGCTGAAATTCCCCCCAGATCCAGGGTCTGTGATCAAAAGACTTCCTTGCTAAAGTTCTACTCAGCAGGTTGGCTGGCCAGTTGGCAAAGATGCTCTTGTCACATTTTGTCAGGTGGATCTTGTCTTTCCCCAGTGACACAAGATATGACTGATATCTGTCCTCGGACTGGGTTAGTTACCATACTGATCTATATGCATTACAGCGACTCTGTCACCGCTTTCAAAGCTCCGTCTCCTCAAGCATACACAAACACATGCACAATCCTGGTCCACCCACCCTTTTTCCTTAGCTGGTCAAACACCTGGGATAATTAATTTGTGAATAATGCCAACCACCCCAAGGGGCTTAATGATGGCACTTAAGTGGTAATTTCCAATTCTCTTACTCGTTTCCTCATATTTTACCTCATTTTAATGGTCAATGATACAGAAAGTGTTCCTGTATTTCCCCTCATTCTATGCAGCATGAGTTGTTTGCTCAGAACACAGCACCTCCGTTTAGATGGCATTTAAAAAAAATATCAGTTTCTCTGTCTGTTACTAATTTAGCATCTTCCCAGCTGCTCTGCGTAGTCTCCAGCCACGATTAGCCCACACCTGTCAGATGCAGGCCAGCACTGCCATACATCCCCCACTCTTTTGAAACGTGGTCCAATACTACACAGTATCTAAATTTTCCCTTGGAACTACAGACAGAAAGAGAACTTCACACTATGTATATTTTGCCTTCCTTCTCTAATTTATGGGCAGGCAGAAACTTAAAAGCAATCTCTGACTTTCCGTTTGAGCACCTTTCAAGACTCCTGCAGTTTTCTATGGCCTGCACGGTTCCACTTGATGCCACATAATTGGTTCCAAACGGAATTATCTCCCAGATAATCTTACAAGCTTCTGCAACAGCGCAATTGGTTTTTGTGTTATTGCTTCGGGGAGATGGCACGCTGTCATATTTTCTTCATGTAATTTTTTGAAGACTTCGTCCACTCTGGATTGTACTGGGGTATCTCTTGTAGCATGTCTGATTAATACTGTAAGGGACCGTATTACAGACCTATCTTGCAGCGATGTATTTCAGTAGATGAACTGTTGGGTATCTGAAGGTTTGACACTTCTAGCGGGCCAAATATCCATTCTTGCTTTTTTTGCGCATAAATGGCCAATCCACTTCTTTTGTTTCTATTCTTTCTCATTCTCCTGATGCTGTCCTCCCCCATGGTTTCTGTGGCAACAGTTTCTGTATGTAGTCATCCAAGAGGCATGCATTTTCTCAGATACTATACTTTTGAAATATACACTTCTAGACCACAGATATTATATAAAATAATTGCTTGAGAATATTTCAGGTTGCAATTGAGTTCAGTTATAAGACTTTCTAAAGTCACATTTTTTTTGTTTCAGCTGAAGGAAAATTTACTGTTTCCATTAATTTAGTTGCTAAAGAATATTTACTTCTGAAGATCACAGCAAGTATCATGATTAGATGTTATAGATATTAAAATGTCTTTTTTACAATGAAAGGATGCATTTATGTTCTAGGCCTTACGGGCATAGACACTATTCTTAATGATACCGCATCTTGATCTGCCAGAAGTTTCCCATATATGAAAAAAAGGACAGGGTAGACATAGCGCTTAGAGACATGGTTTAGTGATGGTTTTTTATCAGTTAGGTTGATGGTTGGACTAGATCACCTTAAAGGTCCCTTCCAACCTAGAAAATTCTATGTTTCCGTATCAAGCATTAAAACAGGCTGCTGAGGGAAGTGGTGGTATTTAAAAGATGGTAGCAACAAGGTTTTGTGGTGGGCTTGGCACTGCTAGGTTAATGGTTGGGCTCAATGATCTTAAAGGTCTTTTCCAACCTAAATAATTCTATGATTCTGTATCTCAGCTAGCTTTATGCTTCTTTAATACAGATATCAACATGTTTAACAAGTCATCCAGATCTTCATTATAGTCTGCAGATGAAGTGGCACATCTAGATGATTCATCTAATTCCCAAGTAGACACCTCAAGTGGTTGATATAAATGGCTACTCTAGAGATCAGCTTTACTTTCCAAGATGGCTGGGGCTGGAGCATGCAAATCCCAGACTCACGGGAACCAAAGAGCTGGTAGTCTAGAGACAAAGCAAGAAAAAGAAGTGAGGAACTCATAGGTGCATGCCTCCCCACCCCCCCCATATTCCTGGGAAGGACCCTAGCGGAATGGCTTTGGCAAGACAAGTGCTGTTCAGATGTCAGAAGCCACTTTGAAGTTAGCTTGGCGTTAGAGTGATTAAGTTGATAGGAGGCAAAAGTTTTCTTAGTTCTATTTTTTAATTTGCTTGTATCATTTGGCTATGTCTTTTCCCTCTCCTCACCTCCCCAGACTGCAAAGGAACTCTCTTCCTGGAAGCAGCTCAGCATTTACATTAAGGAAATACCAACTTTCTCCTCTCCCTCCCCCCAGCTCCCACTGCCAGCACCTGCCCATTAGATTTCAGCTCTGGGGCTGCAGAAGGAACAAGAAAAGGAAACTAAAGCCAGGGCGCTGATGACAGCCAGAGAGGACTCAGCCAGCCACCATCAAGTTCATAGACTCATAGAATGGTTAGAGTTGGAAGGGACCTTAAAGATCATCGAGTTCCCACCCCCCTGCCATGGGCAG
>JAOXJK010000001.1:189535745-189585650 GCA_025774025.1 Xenus cinereus
TTTGGGGGGGGAAGGGGAGGGTGGTTGTTTTTTTTTTCCCCTGTAGGTAAATCAAAATAAAACAACAAGTGTTTGGTGATTAAAAACATCTGACTGAGCTAACTGGACAGTATACAAATGTAAGAATCAGGATTGAAATATAATGTGAAAAGCATTACCGTATCTCAGTACAAATGATATAAAACACTGCTGGTTCTTGAGCTGTGGTCTTTGGTCTTTGCCCCAGATGTCTGTTGTGGCCAGACTTATAGTTGTGTTTTAGATGCTTGTTGTGTATGAGCTGCCACCCATGACTGTAGTTAACTCATTTCAGAATTTTCAGAGACAAGTCATTTATCCTCACCAAAAAAACTTCTTTTCCTCAACTAGTTAAATTCACTGTGTGTGTAGTTGCAACACTAATATTTTACTGCTTTTGATTTCTGTAGGGCGCCAATGCCTCAGCTTTGGAGAAAGAGATTGGTCCGGAACAATTTCCAGTCAATGAGCACTATTTTGGTTTGGTTAATGTAAGTTTCAGTCCATAACTTCATTGCTTTGAAATGCTGTGAGTGGATTTGTTAAATTGCAAGACTGCAACTGACTGCATAATTAAAATGCTGAAAGATATAGTCACTGAATATACATACTTTTTGAAATGTGTTTTGATATTCAATGTTTTTGTTGAAATGCTACTGAAATAATTGCTGAAATCAGACTGTGTTTTTAATACTTTATTTCATTTTACTAATTGTAGGGTATTTTTAAATCACTTTCTTGCTGTGAAAATGTGTAAGTCTAAAAAAAGCTGTTTATGTAGCTTATAGTTCATAATAAGTAAATAAATACAGTAAAAGAAAAAAATCTGTGAAAGACTGTTGATGATATGAAGTCTTCACCTCTGATATTTGTATTAAGATTTAAAAAAAAATACTCAGCCCAAAAGGGAAAGCAATGCTGGAAAAAACATACTGAGTTGTTCGATTCAATCATTATTTTTAAGGAATAATTTAAATTTAATTTCTGGTATTACCCATGAAAAGTATATCTTGTTAGAAATTGCATTATTCTGTCTGAAATGAAATATTAAATGATTTTCTTTACTTGGGCTTCAGAAAGTACATATTTAAACCAAGCTAATTTAATAAGACCTATCATCTTGCTTTTCTTAATGAAACTGATGACTTCTAATGTTGTCCTGCTACTGTAACGTATGTCTCTGCCTCTAGGTTCATAGTACTGACATGGTTCAGGAGTCTGCATTCCCAGTATGCAGTCTGCAGTCAGTAAATACTCTTGCTGATAAGCTAGTTTACATGCATCTCAAATGCTATTGGTAATTTTTTCCTTTCTCATGAAAGTTGAAATACCTTCAAAATCACATGTTGTTTCTCTGAAAAGTGGAAATACAGTAGTTTATCTGTTAATACTTGTTAGTTCTGTAGCAGAGCTTAGCCTTTCTGTCAAAGCTGTTGCTATATTTTCTCAAATCTGTTATTCTGTTGATGGATAACTCGTTTTCCTCATTTCTTGTCCAAGTCCAGAGAGGATTTGTCTCTGCTCATATCTAAAAATAGATGGAATATTGTTGCAGTATTTGTTTTCTATATGCAAAATCTGTTAAGGTTAACTTGTACCTAAAATACTGGTTGATATAATTGCTGCCTCACTGTCCTTTTTTAGATTTGAATGTATCCTCCGTTTTTGGCATTTAAATGCTTCTAGAGAGAGGAAGAGAAACTCAAAAGAAATACTTGAAAACTTGCAACATCTTCACAGTAGTCTTAAACACTCATATTTAAGTGTCTGATGAGCCCACCCACCTTTTCTCTCAAGAGGCTGGTACTTCTAAAAGCTTGTACTATAGACTATGGCAATGTGCAAAAAGCTTATGTTGTCTTGGCCTTGTCTTTCAATAACGCTTTAGTATTTTTTTGAACAGCGGCTTAGCTTAAGTCTTTATCTCCCTCCTCGGTAATGTAATACAAACTCTCATTAAAATGACCCAAATATTCGTACAATAAACAAACTAATGCAGATCAACCTGTAGATCACACATTAGAGAGAAATTCCAGTTGTCTAAATTCACAATTAATTTCAAATGTTAACCTGAGGGTAAGTATATCATACTAATATATTTCCACTTTGACTTTTTTAAGTCATATATGAGGCTTCTTGCTCAGATTAGCCCAAAACACAGGGAAAATAAAGTTTAGAAAAAAAATAAATCAGTATCAAGTGGCCCAAGCTTTTGGAATATCCAGAATAGTACTTTGGCTCACCTCTCCTGCTTGCTGTGTGTTTGGAGAAAGAAATGTTGACTATAAAATCTGTTCTGTCAATAATTAAACTTGTCCAGGAGCGGGTTCTTATTTTCCACTAATGTTTTTCTTTGTTGACATCTAATAGGACCGAATATGTATATTATGAGAATATTAATATCAGGTCATCAAAACCTGTATTTACATTTTTTTATAATATCTGTTCTATTTTACGTACTTTATTAAATTGAAAAGACCAGTCTTTATTCTATACAGTGTCTTTGTTATAACTGTAGTTGTATACATGATGTATTACATTAAGACTTAACAGTAAAATTGTATTGTACACCTAAAAGTTTTACGTCTTTTGTACTCTTAAGAAAAGTTTCAATTAAAGACAATCTTCCTAATATATAATGAATGGCAACAAATTCTGGCTTTCTGTAGTCCAGAGGGAGTAGGAAATTTGAGGGTAGATCTGTCTTTAAGTCATTGTCCTCAGCCATACGCATCAGAGGGAGTCGGCTCTCCTAACTATCTGTGTAGTACAGGAATGTTCCTTTTTTAGCTTAAAGCGGTAAAGGTTTATGAACCAAACTTCTTTGAATTGTAATAAGTAGCGAAACAGAATTTTATTACACCTATGCCACACTGGTGCTGTGTGTTCCAGGTACAGTGGCTGGCTAAGGAAATTCAGTCATATTGTTGCTTGGATGGTTTTCAGATCTGTTTTACAGATTGCATTTACTCATACAGTCTGGATATGCCATGAACGTGTAATAACCTTGCAGAATTCAAATCTGTCAGGAAAAGTAGTGACCTCTTCACTAGTAATCTATGACCAATAGCCATTCAGAAAGAAGGACAGAGATAATTAGAAGAAATATTAGATAATTAAATAATAAACTGAGACTTCTATTAGATTGAGAAGTGATAGAAATCACAATTTATGCCTTCATTGATTTCTGTAATTGTTTTACAGCAATTACAAGAAGTGAAGCTCTTAAAGGGTCATCAACATTTACTGCTAATTTTTTCTAATTTGTTTATCGATTTTGTTTGTTCTAACCATGTCCAGAGTAATGGGAAAAATTGAGATAATGTGGAAATCAATAGCTCTCTTCTAGCTGTGTGGTAGCTAGCCGTTTCAGATGTCTGGAATGCAGGACAGAATTTTAGATAAAGATGACAATTCTGAAAGAGAGATCTGTCAATTGTAAATGTAGTGTTTATCCCGAGGTAATGTAAAAGAAGAGAAGGCAGAAACACTATCTCGTCTCCTCTCCAGCTTTGTGGTGGAATCTAGGGATTATTCAGAGGATGTGCTGAGAGAAGAGTTTGAGAGGTAAAAGAAGAATTAAGAAAGGGCAATTATGGGAACCATATGGAAGACCAGATGTTTGATGGGATGTTTGATTCTGTCAGTGAAAGCTCTAAATGGAAAAATGAGCTTTCTCTTGAAAGGACAATACCATTCACTAAATCAACAGGAAATATTTAAGATATGCGATAAGATGAAAATGTTATTAGTATGATGTCCCATGCACATGGACAATCAAAAACATCCAAGTCTGCCTGTCATTCTTCCTTCCCTCTCCAGTGCAGTAATGCAAACTATTCAAATTGATGTGCTTCACAAATTAAATCAATTATTTTATCCAATAAAAATGAAACAATGAACATTTTTAATCTCATAAGAGCTACCCTGATAGGTCTTCAGCAGTTTACCAGTCTTCTGGAGCAGAAAGTTTGGTTGTTCAGTCTCTTGTAATGGATGTGTGTTTTGAAGAAATCCTATTTACTGGTGTGGCCCGTTGCAACAAATAAAAGTTGTCAGAGGTGCTAGTGCATCAGAGCTGGGAGGAGCCCTAATGCTGCACAAAGACAGTGTTCTAAGCAGATCTAAGTTCTTTTAGACGTCTTGTTAATTTTTGTAGGTCTATGGGGTTCAACAACGAAGTTTCTTCCCAGTTGTATGTTGCATCACAAGAGTAAGCAATAAGGCTATAAGCCTTGGTGAGTGTGTGGTGGTTTTGTTGCAAATTTCTTTATTGTCTCTTTTTTGTTTTATATGTATTTCTACACAGGCTTGGGTGTTGTTTGGGAATTTAAAAAAAAAAAGATGTGTGCAGTATTTTTGTGAAGGGAAATAATCTGCTTTCTCAGAATTTAGAACAGAAGAACAATATGAACTGAAAAAAAAAGAGAAAATTTGTTTTTTTACTTTTCTTAAATGTGCACATTTTAAGGTGGTTCACACAGAAACAAGGAGGCAAGTAATAAACCAGTTGAAAACATGGGTTAAAATAACTCTGCTGAGATAGAGGAATTTCACTGTCCCATACAGGCTGACAGTTTAAGATACAAAATTACAATGATGGTCTTTATTACAGTTTTCTCCTATTATTTTGAGGGAGACTTGACAAGCGTTTCATTATACAGTGCAGCCCTTGTACATCTTGTTACAAGTGTTGTGCTTCTGAGGCAGTGCTGAGTGTAAAGTGAAGGGAGAAGGAAGGTGCCCGTTGGCAGGGTTAGCAGGAGAGCTGAGTATTGAAGAAGCAGAAAAATAGGTGTTCAATAGGTGGTGGGAGGATGGGAAGACTGGAGCAAGGTCTTGGATGTTTTCTAAATGAGGGGCATGCTTTTGTGTTGGAGGCAAAGATGGGAAGTAAATTAATAATAAGACCAGCATTTTTTCGTGTAACAAATTCCTTATGTATTTTGTCTGGAAACCTCCCCACCCTTCCCCCCTTGTTGTTTAGTACAGGTAGCATTATAATTTTTTGATGATTGGAAGCTTTTCTTTTGAAAAGATTTTAGGTTTTAAAGCAATACAGACCGATACTTTAGATATAAAACAAATGCGAACTAATTAAATTTTCTTTGGGAGTTAGTTTTCAAACAATCTTGTCTTGCCTACTGTCTTTCTGAATTCAGTTGAAGAAAACCTTTTATGAAGTTAATCTGCTTGCTTTTATTTCCTACCCACAGGCATGTAGATTAACATACATTCATATTAAATTAATCTGAATTTTGTTTGGTGTTCTGAGTTCTTTGTTACTTTATATTTTGGTTGTCTCTCACTGCATGTTTGACATTCTAGCTCATTTATCATCAGACTATTTAAAATTGGAATGTTATGAAGTTTCTAATTTGCTGCCTTTTCATCTTCTGACACGCACTGTAGAAATTTTAGCACTTTTCTCATTTGATTTAATTTTTAGAGCTTTCTTAACATTTTAATGCAGTTCTCTTTTTATGGCTACTTTTAATTATAAGCTCCTAAATAGTTAGCTTAAAATATTAAATGTTTTGACATAAACTACTGTGTGATTTCATGTGCTTCCTTTAAGGAGAAAAGCCCTGGTTTTCCTCTTAAGTTCATTGACCTGCTTGAGTGCAAATTTGGGCAGCAAAGAAGCTAATATAAGAATTTTCCCTAGCTTAAGGAAAAAAAAAAAGAGGGCCATTAATTTCCTCACTTATTAATATGGAGATCTTAAGAGTAATTAGTGTCTTTTTAAAAATATGCTTCTCACTTATTCTTTGATTGTGTCTTGGGTCTTTAGATACTACTTCTTCATATTTCATTAATTTAAAACAAAGGAAAGCAATTTACTTTCCAGTTTTGTGATTAAATTGCATGGTGCTCTTGTTTGTCATTGTCATAATCAGGAGAGAGCATAAATCAGTTACTTCCCTGTTATTCCTAGAATATGTAATGTAATGTAAAAGCTTTTAGTTCTTTTTCTCTATTGAAAGAAACCGCTCTTAAAATAGCATTAAATGCACTGGTCTCCCCATCACAATATAGCTTTAGAATTTGCCACCCATATATGCTACTATCTTTATATAAAACATAAATATGAACGTTATTTTCACATTTTACAGAATGTGTGGTAGGTGTGTGCTTCAATTTGCAGGTTGAATGACTGCAGTTGAAAGGTTGGATTACTTGCTGAGGGCCATATAAAGACTTTTCTCACACTTTCAGTGTTAGATAATAGGTTTCACTGGAGGAGAGCAGCATAAAATGAGAGTTGCTCTATCCACTGACAGCTCATGATGCCTTGCAGAGGTGATGGGGAGATTTGCAGCGTTGGGGTGAGCTGGAGACAGTGTCAATGATCACAAGACTCAAGTGCCTAGGAGCTGGAAGGAGTCTGGGGAAGAGGGACATCTGGAGTGTCCTGGTACAAAGGGGGTTATGGATGCTTTTCTGGCTGCCCCCTTTCAGTTCAGTGGCTTGACTCCTTCAAAATGCACATGTCCAAATTGTGCATTATTTTCTTTTTGTCTGGATTTGAAACTACCAGCTGTGCAACAGCTTTGAATCCTAAATAAGCCGTGTTGTATTGTTTTAAGAAAACTCCCGAGTGCCGGTCCTGTCACCCTAAAATGAGAAGTGAAATTGTAGGAACAGGTTAAAGCAGTTATTTCTGACTTTGATCACAACTAATAAGATTTGGAGAATCCAATTTCTGAAGTGTCTGAGAAGCTCTCAATTTACAGCTGAATTTCTTCACAGTACAAGGTCATGCTGTGCCTATTCTTTACTGTTGTGTCTGACTTGTGGTAGACGGATAGATATTTTTACATGGGCATATTTTCAGAGCTGTGAAATTGGTGGTGTTTGTTGAACATTGACCCAAGTAAATGCAAAATATGACTAATAAATTTAAAAGTGAGACAAAGTCATGTAGTGTTGTTCAAATTTGCCTAGGCTTTTCTTGCATTTACTTAAAGTGTACTTGTTAATCTTTGTAAAACAGAAGTATGGTTTACTATCTTAAAGTCAAGAAGAAATGACTTGCGGGAAATTTGCACCTGCTTATGCATTCTCTTATGCTTTGGATTTAGATTTACCTCTCTACAGTAATACAATGGAAGCTAATAAATCTCTCTTTTATTTTATAGTTTGGGAATACATGCTACTGCAATTCAGTTCTTCAGGCACTTTATTTTTGTCGACCATTTCGAGACAAAGTCTTAGCATACAAGAGTCAACCAAGAAAAAAGGAGAATCTCCTTACATGCTTAGCTGATCTCTTTCACAGTATAGCCACCCAGAAGAAAAAAGTTGGAGTAATACCGCCCAAGAAATTTATAACAAGATTACGAAAAGAAAATGGTAACTTTTTTTCTTTTTCTTGTGTAATAATCGTAGGAATTATTATTTAATTCTAAAGATGACATAGTGGAATACCTACGTATGGAAAGTGTTCTTGGTCCTGCAGTATAAAGAAGAGGTGACCCTACAATAAGAGTGTAACCCTTGAGCCATTTTGAGAGAGAATCCTTGCCTCTCTCTTCATGTCATGAGCATATTGTCAGTGGCTGCTTATGAAATTGCTTGCTAATTTTGACTCTCTATGAGTTGTATTTTCATAATCAAAATTCAATCTAAAACTTTTGTTCTGGTTTTAAAAAAAATCACATTGCTCTGAATGCAGAAATCAGTCTCCCAAACTGAGTGTGTGGAAAGGGCATTAAGGCTTCCCTGCAAGAATCTAGCTTAAAATTTTTAAATTCCTTTAGAATTTATGCAATACCTAGCTTGACCTACTTTTTAAAGGAGTAATGAATTTTAAAATCACTAAGTAGTTTTGGCTAATAATTTGATGTTAAAATATAAATGAAATGTAAATGAAACCTTGTAATCATAATAAACTTCATTAGGTACCATATTTAACACTGCTGCAACAGACATATTCACAGGGTTGTAATCTCTCCAGGACTATATGTAAAGACTAAAAAGGTGTTCAGATGTTATCATGACCATCTCTGTAGTTAAAACAAGAACTAAAGTATTATAATACATTCCTAATTTGAAGTGACCTCTCCAGCAATGCACACCATGAGTTGTAATGATACTGTTTAAAAAAAGCTCTTGGGTAAAATACAATCTCTTAGGTATGCAGAATAGAAAACTGTCATTCAATTCTTCAGTAAGCATACTTGAGTCAGTATGCTTCTATGTTGATGCATTTATGGAAATAGTTCATTTATGTCAATGTTGACTAACTATGACGAATGTGGAGAATGGTTCAAACGGAAAGCAGAAAGTAAACCACAGGAGCCATTAAGTTCTTTTTAGAAGGTGTTCTTTTTAATGCTTAATTATGTCATAACACTAATATTCTAGGCAGGAGAAGGCAATTGGAAAATCTTCATTAGAGAAATCAGATGTGAAAGTTCAGCTTTTGTTGGCTTTTGGGGCCTCTTAATGCTGATACTCTCACCTTTTCTACAAATAAATGGCTAAATTGTCAGGCATCAAAATTGTCAGGACATCATATATGCTATTAAGTGCTTATCGTAAAGGTGTATAATTTCGAGCTTTAAAGAAGAGTTAGTTAAAGAATCAGATAGATAAGCAACACCGAGCTAGATGCTGTTCCAGTCAGTGTCCAGCTATACCAGGGTGATGACTGAGAACATAATCTTCATGTATTCCAGACTACAATGCTGCTATTCCATCTTAATTTTCAAAGTCTGAATAGAAAATACATATATTAATGACCTTAAAGCTTAACTGTCTGGGAAGCAGCTGTTGGCTTGAAGTCAGTTGAAGGTATACTGTTATATTTGCTTAAATTTCTTCTAATCATAAAATGAACAATGTGTAGCTTTCATTCTGTTGTACTTAATGCTAATTTATTGACGGGGCACATAGCCCTGAGAGGTCCATGATGTAACACTGTGAAGAATCTCTGAAGTGTTTTACCTCAAGAGACTTGTAGCTCTTGTTCTGCCTTCATTTATTGATTAAATAAAGACCTTATGGTTGGCTAGATTCAGAATTGAACTTATTTCTCAAAAATAGTGTAGTAGTTCATTAAATAAACTACTTGGTTGATACTCTTGGCTGACCTATTGTACTGCTTAACCTCTCCAAATGATCTAGATTAGCATCTCTAGATTTGGAGATGATCTAGATGCCACTACTTTGGTAATAACTCAGGATTATTTATATATTATAATATATATAAATTTATATATTTATAAATATAAATATGTATAAATATATATGTTTATATATTATAATATATATTATTATACTACTTCCTACTTTGGTAATAACTCAGGATTATTTTTTTTTCCTATTTGGAGTTTACTTCTGGATGCCATCAAATGAATGATAGTAAAGCTTCCATGTAATCCATGTATGCAGCTCCAATGAGTATCTTTTTCATTCATCTTTCCGGTTTTGGGAACCATCCCTCCACTGAAGGCCAGCCTCTTAGTATATTCTTGAACTACAAGCAAATTGCAAGTTATAATTAATTAAAGTGACTGCATGTTAAAAGACTTGTATGTTGTTAGCCAGTGATATAGAATGCTTTTTAAATTGGCAGGTAAATGTCCTGGTCAGAGAGAGAAGAGGTAACTTACTAGTATATCTGACTCAATGCCTTCATGTTTTAATTAGTCCCATTCCTGATGTGAGGATTTGTGACAGCAGAGGATTTCTCAGGTTGATATCCCAGGGGACTACAATAAACAAAGTTTTCAGGGTAGTACCAATTTGAATAGAAACAAGAGAGTAGACATGTAAGAAAAAGAGTTCAACTTTATGCTTTAATCTGTATCATTGCTGTGCATCACAAGTATGTGCCAGTGAAACTATTCTCCTACTGAATTAATCCTCAAACTATTATGTTGACAAACAGAGGACATGAAAGCATAGTGAATCCATTATTAGCTAGCCAACAAGTACACACTAATAAAGGTGCCACATATACCAATCGCCTGAATCAATATTTCGGATCTTGAAAGACAAATCTATCTATTACTTGAAGTCCTAATTTGAAGCCTGTTTGCTCTTGCTGTGGCTAGAACTTTAGGCTAATTTGACATGGCTTCTACAAATTCTACCTTACTTAAAGAACTTTGAGAAAGAAAATAATTTTTTCAATGTCTCAGTATCTTTTTTTATCTTAATCATATTTTCATTCTAGTATTGATGACACTGTGCTTATGACAGAACAGCAGAGGACTTAAAACCTAAAAGTGAAAATAAATAAAGCAATGTTTCAAGCATTTATTGTTCATGTTCTTTTTTGACAGAACATACAGACGATGAAATATTTCCTGTCGTAAGTTTTCAGTTCATTTCCAGAAAATATCAACATCTAATGCTATTTGAGATGCCCTCTGTTATCCAAGACATTGACGTAAGCTTGGCAGAGATAGCATAGCCCCTGTAGGAGGTCATCGTGACCTGTCATCTGGAGACTGGTCGGGATAAGCTATAACATTTCAGGCAGCACTATACATACACCTGTGTTTAGGCAGTTAAATCATGCCCTAGTTTTCCTGCAGAATGGTTCACTCTTTTGTTAATTTGAATCAGCTGAGAGATTTCTGTGAATGTAAGCTGACTTGCCCCCCCTGTTTCCACCCCCTGTATTTTTGGCTTTGTTTACAAAGTACGCATTTTGGGTTTGTGTTGTGTTGTCATGAATGATTCAAGATGTGAAATAAAGACTGGTTTTGAAATTTGACTTCTTTTAAAATCTTTTTTGTAGTGTAGCACTAATTAATTAGTTAATTAAAAAAATCTTCTGTTGTTTTATCTTGTAGAGCTTTTTGATAACTACATGCAGCAGGATGCACATGAGTTCTTAAACTATCTATTAAATACAATTGCGGATATCTTGCAAGAGGAAAGAAAACAAGAGAAACAAAACGGTCGCCTACCTAATGGCAACATTGACAATGAGAATAACAGCCCGCCAGACCCAACCTGGGTTCATGAAATCTTTCAGGGAACGTTAACTAATGAAACCAGATGTCTTACATGTGAAACTGTAAGTCTGTGTATATGTCGTAAAATGAATTCTTCCGTGTTTCAGAACTTCATGTTTCATGATTAATTTATCTCGACAGACTAACGTGCTAGATGAGTTTGTTTATTTAGAAATCTTACATTTATCTAAACATTTGGATTTTTTCTTTGTTAATGAGAAGATTTCAGCAGCTGATGCATGAATTGTAGGATAAGGCTTTGGTCAATATTACGAAAATGCTCAATTGAATTTTTGACGGTGTGATCATAATCAACTTCAAAATTTAGATTAGAAAGTTTTAAATAGATGTATTCCTAAGAGCAAGGAAGCCTGCCACTCGGGGATGTGGAGTTCTTCTCAAATTTTATGTCTTAGTAACTTAATGTCATGCTTCGTGATACATTCCATAAATAAATATTCTGAACCAGTTTCCACCTATTTCTAGTTTTTTAATTTAAAGCCATTGAAATCAAGATACTATGGTTGGCTTTTGGCACTGAGACAGTAGACTGGGATTCTCAAAGAACATAACTTAAAGAGCCAGAAAAGTAATCCTTTCTTAAATGTCTGTCCACAGAAATTGTTCTAATACTAGTCCCTGAGAAATCCCTTCTTTGACTAAGCTGTACTAAAATTTTCTTTGAGAATAGTTCTACAATAAGAGAAAGCATATATTTCAGAGAAACTCATAATTGAATTTTACCTGCTTGAGAAAAAGAAAAAGCAGCACAACTTGAACATTGCAGTAATTCTGTCATGTTTTATGCCTTAGTGTAAAAAGCTAAATGACTGTATTTTGCCATGACTCTTCATACCTATTTTCCTTAATTAGGTAATGCACACATTTCAGCATGACATTGGAAAGGATGAATTAATCAGATTAACTCTATATATTTCACATGTAATTTTCTCCGTCTTCTAGAAATACCCACCTCTCTTATTTCAAATAAAATAGCTTCTTAATGTTGTATGTAATATAACTGCAGACTTCAGTAGATCTTGTTATTTTGAGTAATTTAGGTGCTGATTTCTATCTGGTAGATTTCCCCTCCCAAATAACTATTTATGGCAACTGTGAATTGCTTCTCTTCTAGTTCTTGAACCTCTTTTTTTCATCTTGAAACATGAGTTTAGCTTAGTCTCTTAACAAGACTGACCTCATTACCTTTCCTCACTATGGTGTAGTGAATTACCACTGTCACAATTTTGATCTGGGTACAATCCTTAATAGAATTTTAAAATGCTGATACGCTCTTTGCCAGCATTATTAGTTATCAGGCCTATCGCAATTTTGTGAGGTTTACTAATATTGCTTGGTTCTATTTTTCTGTTAGCTGTTGCTGAATAGGATACACTCTGCCTGTTTGCCACCGTGCCTCCTTGTGCAGTTGAATTTTAAATTCAGTGTTCTAATATACTTGATTCAGTATATTAGGGCCTTTCTTTTCCAAGCCCTATCAGTTTCTGTCTATTCCACACATCAGCTTGTGTCTAATTAAAGCACAGAGACCTGAAAATGGGTACTCAGAAAGACATTTAAATACATTAAATAAGCAATACTACTGTTAATAGTGTCTTACTTTAAAATACAGTGAGCACCTATGATTTTTTTTAATGCTCATTGGAAGCTGTTGCCATTCAGAGTCTTTCTGTGTTTAGAAGTGTAACTTGAAATGTCAGGAGTACTTGGATGTAGCTTATGTAGAAGACTACACAGCAATTGCAGATGGTTTAGTGCTTCTTAATGATAAGACAATAACCTTAGTATATTTTTTTATTTAAATTTGGAGCTTAATGCATACTTCATTCATACAAAGCATGATATCTGTTTGCTGCAAGTGAGAATGATTATCTTCTAACTGGCCAAACCTACTCAATCTTCCTTGCCCAAAGATTTATCCTCCGTTTAAGTATGGACAGTGCAATATAAGGAACATAAATATAATTATTTAACAAAGATTTGTGTCATGGGTCAAGCCACAGCACAGGTTACAAAACGGATTGTAAGTTGTCTTTACGTGCTTTTGATGTGATTTCTTGTTGTCGTACTTTCCCCCTTGCTTGATAGAAGCAGTATGATGACGTAAATATTACAAATTTTTGTGGCTAATTGATAAAAATTATGTAGAAGTTCAGATTTCTCACACACAGATTTCTCTCACAATTTAAGGAAAGAATAATAGAAAATAATGTTTTTGACTTCAATAAGGTTAAATTTGAAATGCCTAAATGTGGGCAGTACTTCTACAGAGAAAAATGGGAAATTGTCTCAGGTTAAAAGCACCAAACACACCGATAATGTTTTTCTCCAGCTGATAGTCTCGGTCTTGTGTTCAAATGACTCTACAAGGCATAAAAATCTTTGTTTCAATTCTGCTTTGGACTGAGAAAAGGCAATGAGGAAAATTTCAGTGGTCTCTCTTACAAGAGTACTATAGAAGCCTTAGCTATGCCCTACTTTTTTCTTTCTTTTTTTTTGTTTTGTTTTGTTTGAAACCAAGATAAATCATGCCCTTTGTTTCAGCTTCATTTAAAAATAGTTTCTGTCTTATCACACGTGGGAGCCTTTAGTTGCAAAAGCTTTTTTGTCAGTGAGCTGATTCACATTTATAGTGAAATTCCAAATGGAAAGAAATAGAGCTTCCATGAATGTTAGCCTTCTGAGTTTTCTGTTCTGTGTGGCATTGGTCATCAGAGTACAGCTGAGCTGTTTGAGTGCAGATTACATCCTTAATGTGCGTACAACATGCCAGTACTTTAAGGCAGAAAACTGGAACACGCAAATTCTTCACTGTTATTTAGATGCTTGTATTAGGAGCACTGAGATGGCTTTCTAAACACATCAGAGCTTGATTCCGCAAGTGATGAGATTTCTGACCATGTCGGTCTTTTTTTCATCCTATAGATGATTGAAATACATAGCATTGGTAACTTTAATCTAAGGAACCTAGTGATGTTTATTTGAAAGAGAACCTCTACAGAAAGGGGAGTGGGGGCTGGAGGGGAGGGGGTGGTTTCAGTGGAAGGTGACTTCTTTTTAATCTTTCTTCTTTTTTTTAATTAAAACTGTATGAGTTAATGTTGAAAAAAAAAGTATTGTTCAAATACTAATGTTCAAAAAATCTTAAAAATTAAGAATAACAACTTCTAAATTATCAACATACATGGAAAAAATCCGCTTGGCTATTCTTTCAATAAAACCTTTAATGGTTCCTTATGATCCTAAGTGCACAATGAACTCGCTAACCTGAGAGAGGTTCTTTAAAGCAGTATTAGTATTATCACTAAGAATTGAAGAATTCCTTTGCGAACTTCTGGTTTCAGTACCAATCGCTTTTTAACCAAGTACAACACATCTCTTTCCTCTTCTCCATCTCCTCCCCGCCCTTAGAGCTTCTGCGTGGGATAAAGCTGCCTGTGAAATCTTTATTGTTTCATGGAGTTTTCTTTGATTAGACCAAGAGAGGAAGAATTATCTAATTGCATGTCTGAATAACACTGATCACGTGACTCCTAAATTCCAGCTGTCCTAGCGGAAGGCTGCAGCAGAGTATTTTCTAGAACTGATTTTTTTTTTTTTCTGAGGTGTTCTTAATCCCTAGGCTAAGATGTTTTCCACCAGAGTTCTTAGTGTTGTAAACACAAGTTTGATAATTCTGAAAGTGGTTTGCAATGGGATATTAATTCTCAAAAATAGTTGTCTTGGCCACCTGTATTTTTCTTTTTATTTTCTATGTATGCTGCCCTTAGCAACCGTGTGTTTCTCATCTTATAATAATCAGAGAACAATTTTCCAAATATATTTTTATTCTGAGTAGAAAAGGGAACATGAATCTTATGTTTTAAATATCAACTGACCTTAGTTCTCCTGTAGCTGTTTAACTTTTCCTGCTTTCAATCAAGAAGCTGCAGCCAGGCATCTTTTCTAAAAGCATTTACTTCTGTACCTAGGACTCATAAAAGGCAGAGGACATTTTCATCCATGGCATTGAGTATCTCTAAATACAGAGAGGAAATACTAGCAGACAAAAGTTAAGGTCGTAGATTGCCATTTCCTAAACATTTTAATAACATAGTTGATTTTTCAGGGCAGCTGTGGATTTTGTCCATCGCCATTTGTCAGGATTTGTGATGGAATTTATTGTCTGATTCTAGGAATTTATTTTTTACTTTGTTAGTCTTGCATTTTTGTAAGAAATGTCTATGCGCTATTCTGCCTTCATCAGACCAAATTCCAAGTTCTCATTTACCAACAAATTTGTGATCTGCTGCTCATTTAAGAGTATGAATCTAGGCAGGAAGAGACTTCAAGGTATTTGTACTCTTTATTAGGGACAGTATGATATGCAAATACATAACTTTCAGTTGGAGGGAATCATAAGGGAAGAACAGAGGTGAGAGCAATAAATAGAAGAATCCTTGTAATTGTATTCTTTTGAAAAGAGTGAGGTGTAGAAAGAACTCGGTGTTAAAATTGTTGAGCTGAAATCACAGCATAATGATAACTGGTATTATACAGGCCCACAGACATATAGACACTTCCCTATTCCTGAACAAAATCAGAAACAGAGATCTAGCAAATCTCTGAAATAGAAAGGCCACTCGTAACAATATTTAAAAGGCTGTTATAAGGTCAAAGATGCATTCTGTCAATAGAGAATGGTACTGAAAAACAAAGGTAAATCAGTGTAACTGTTTTTAACTATAATCTATTGGTTCTTTTTTGCAGATAAGCAGCAAAGATGAAGACTTTTTAGACCTTTCAGTTGATGTGGAGCAGAATACTTCAATCACTCATTGTTTAAGGTAGACACAAAAATCTGGATTTTTGTAATTTGTCTGTTATCTGTTACCTAGAAGGGTAGAAGTAAAACTAAAAGCTCACAAGCTTAGCAAATTTTATCTTATTTAGTCTTGAGTATAAAACTGTGTTTATCCTGTACTTGTTTGTATGTATAGTTCAGATAAGAAACTAGTATCCACAGCATTTCTTTTTCTTTTTTTTAAATTTAGGGGTTTCAGCAATACAGAAACTCTGTGCAGTGAATACAAATATTACTGTGAAGAATGTCGCAGTAAGCAAGAAGCACATAAAAGGTACCTCAAACTCAGAGAGGGGAAAAAAGTAACCCATGCATTTCATGAAGATGCTCGTGTATATCCTTGTGTAGTGTGTATGAGGCAGAGGGAGAATGCTATTTTTCCCCTTGATTTTTCTCACTGTTCTTCCACTTAAGAGTCGCTTGTTTGCATTCCTCTTGCTTGAATTCAGTGAACCTACTTCAATGAATAATGAATCTATGTAAAGCATTTTGGGACTCTTTTGATTATAATTTATTTTACAAATGTGAAAAAGAATGGTCTTAAGACCAAAACTAAGTTAAAAAGACAAGTTAAATTACCAGTGAATAATCAAAGATTATGGGTAATCATTGAATTTCACGTGACTTTTTAAACTTGGTTTTGTCTTGATAATAAAATAGTTTTTCCAATTGCTTTGAGAATCAGTTTGATAGCACTTTTTTCTGATTCGGTCAGAATGAGGCTTGTAACTTTTTCTGTTAACTGAGTTTCTGGTTTCTTAAAAGTGCGTAGGTAGTTGTGCTAAACTTCTGCTTAACAGTGTTCCTAAAAAACATCCAAAGCTCTGTGGAAGCCTGAAATTCATTAAACAAGAAAACAATTCTTGTCTGCCTAATAATTCTTCTAGTCTTGTTTGCATCTTTGAAAAACCTATGATTTTGTGTACTGTGTGGTATTTATTCTCTGAGAAAGTATTTGGCTGCTTATAGATGAGTTGAAGGGATGGGAACACTGACATGCTTTACTGGTTATACCACTGATTCTGGTTATTTGGTTTACCACAGATTTAGCACATGGCTTTTGGCATATCTCATCTGCAAAGTCTGCCTTCACACATTGCCTGAGCTTACTAATTGGTGTGTATTAGAGGGTTGTGAAGCCAGGTCTGTCCTGTTGCCTTAACTCTTGTTTCTGTGTGGGAGGTAATGTGATTCCTGACCAATATAAGCTGTGTTGACATAAACCTGTACTGTAGGCACTGCCATATTGGCAAAACACAGCTTTTTGTGTTTATATTTTGCTTTTCATGTGGGGCTTAAGTTCAGTTTCACTACAGTCATAATTTTCTTCCATCTCTGTAACACAGAGTTTATCTGTGATAGTGTCAGCTAGCAAAGAGGGTATACCGACTCTCTTCACCAGTGAAAGAGCTCCTGTTGATTATGAGAAGAGGACTTTCACTTTGAAAAAAGAAATAGAGCAGAAATTACATCTTCATCTCAGTACTATAATAAAAATGTAACTCTCACTAAAAATAGTTGCTTCTGTCATCTTTCTGCTCTTCAGCTTTTTTCAATTCCTGGTTCCCTTGTGTGCCATGGAGAAAATCTGAGGCTAGCAGGGTTTCCTGCAGGTTACTGTCAGTCTAAGTTTAATGAGAAAAAGGGAAGAAAGATGAGTTTTCAAGGATTTTGTCCCCAGTCTCCTATCTTTTGAAAAAGGATTCTCTTGTGCAAACATATTTCCTGACATTCTGAAAATGTGGTCTTAGTAGACATGTCTGAAACCTGGACTGTGTAGAGGAGACTTTTGAGCTGTCTTTTGGGGCTGAAGGCAGTTTGAAAAATTCAGCACAGTGCTGATCTAAGGCAATTAGCTGTGCCAAGAAGCAGAGCACTCCAGCTTCATAGCCCTGTTGGTATGGGCAAATTTATTGCCCAGAGAGTGGACATCTGTGTTTGCTGCCAGGCCAGCTGTAGCTGAGGATTTGCAGGCACTGATGCGAGATCTCAATACCTCAAACTAGGAAAAGGGGCTAGTGAGCCATCAGTAAAACTAGATTATCACTTTCTGTCTCTGACTGCCGTAAAATAACGCTGCAACATTTGTACAAAATTATTGTGCTAGAGCACAGCATTATCTTGTTTGGGTAGCATTAGTAAGGTATCAGTGGCCTATTCATATCCCATGGCAATGTTAAATGAACAGCTTGATACGAAAACTTGGAGTAATACATATGTAACAAAGTGGTGTAACAAAGCCTATTCTAAAAAGCTTGTTTGACTTGGCTGGTTTACTGAGAAATTCAACTGGAACAGGATCTCTGGAACAACTTTGTTGCAACACCTCCACTGTATACCAGCTGGGATGTAGATTTGGGGTTTGGTAACAGGAAAGCTATGGGGAGGTATGTTTAAAAATTGAATTCTGTGCTGTGCAGACATTATGTCTGAATTATTATGTGGGTTCATCATGGTTATATATTGTAGCTTATTTTTTTAAATACATTTGCAAGTCTCAGCTGTTAAAGTCCACCTTCAGTTTAGCAACACATGTTCAGTATTTGTTAAACAGCTGATTATTTGAGCATCTTTTAATACTTGCATAAAATTTTGAAGACTTCAGTAATACAGTTTTCCTGTCTGTTGATATCAACTGAATGTTTGGGCTGGATATTGGAAATACTGTCAATTGTTGTTGGTTTTTTTTCAGGATGAAAGTAAAAAAGCTGCCTATGATTCTAGCTCTCCATTTGAAGAGATTTAAGTACATGGATCAGCTGCATCGATACACAAAACTCTCTTATAGAGTAGTTTTTCCTTTAGAGCTTCGTTTATTTAACACCTCAGGAGATGCCACCAATCCTGACAGAATGTATGACCTTGTTGCTGTGGTAGTTCATTGTGGAAGGTAATAACTCTATTTTACACAAGAAATCTTTGTACAAAGTTAACTATGTTTAAAAAACAAAACACTTGATATCACATCACTCTAATAGCATTTAAAGACCGCTTAAAAGAAAAGTTTCTTAGGAAAGAAAGTATTGTGGGAAGATACTACCAATCCTGACAGAAAATATGGCTTTATTCCCATGATAGTTCATTGTGAAAAGTGGTGTCACTGTATTTCACGACAGACCTTTGTATGAACTTCATGATGTTTTTTAAAAACCCACATTCAATATCATATAACTAATAAAATTTAAAGTTTTTTTTTTAAAAAAAAGTTTCTTAGGAAGGAAAGCATTATAGAACAGATCTCTTTATAAAGCATTTCCTTTAGGGTGTTGTGTTTGTTTTTTTTTAAAGGTTGAGCAACTGAAGTACATCCTTATATTATGAGCTTTGTAGGTTACTTTGTTTTGATTTGTATTTGAGTTTGCTATACACAATAAATATTCTTGTGGCTTCAAGTCTTAAAATTGCTCTACAAACTGTTTATTGAGTAGATAAGAGCCCCAAAGTTGAAAATGATGATTTAACATCTAGAATCAGAATAATTTACACTGTGAGGTCAACTACTTAGAGCTCAAAGCAGAGCTAGCTTCGATGTTAGATGAGGTTGCACTGGGTTCAGTTTCATGTCTAGGAATGCTGATTTCACTGCCTCTTTGGGCACTTTGTTCCAGTTTGTCGGTGTTCTCACAGTGGCTTTTTTTTCCCTCCTATATCTGGTCAGAATTTCCCCTGTTGCAGTTTGTGACCACTGCCTCTTGTCCTTTCACTGTGCATTTCTGAGCAGAGCCTGGCTCTGATTTCTTTGTAGCTCCTCTGTTTTGGGTAGGGAAAGACAGCAGCTGGATTCTTCATTTAGGCTTCTCCAGGCTGAATAAAGCCAGCTCCCTCAGCCTCTCTTCATCCATCTGGTGCTGTAGCCCTCTGACAAATGTAGTGGCCTGCCACTGGACTTCCTCCAGAGTATCAGTCTCTCCCTTGTACTGGAAAGGTCATGTCTGGAATCTCATGCCCAGTTATGGATTCCAGCATGCAGAGTGGTGAGGAATATCACTTCACTGCTGGCTCTACTCTTACAGTACAGCCCCACATACACCCAGCCCTGTCACTGAAATGATGCCCTGCTAGCTAACGGCTCGACTTGCTGATCCCCTGGGCCCACTTAGCCAGCTGTTTTGCAGCTGGTGCTCTTGGATGGAGTTAGTCTGGCACAAGACTTTGCATTCTTACTTGTTAAACTTCATGAGGTTCTTATCAGTCCATCCTTCCAACTTTTTGAAGTCCCTCAAAATGGCAGACCTGTCCTCTAGTTGCCAGTTATTGCCCTTTGTTCCACCCCCATTCCTCCCTACACAGACCTAGGATTAGAGTAGAGGTAAGTTGAGTAGATTTCAAGTTGGCCAGGACAATTTTGGAAAATAAGTCTTTGTGCCATAGTCTTCTGAGACACTTTTGTTCTGGATTTTAGGAAAAATAGAACCTCTCCATTTCTGACCATTCTGTGCAATTCTGACCATTTCAGTCTCCCTCGTTAAAGCTGCAGTCTTGGAAACTTACCCGTTCCCAGAGCCATGGCAAGAAATGGACCCTGTTTTCATTTGGTTGTGTGATTTGGTACATAGGCATGTCCCTCACAGGTGGCAACCTTCCCTCCCTGATAGACATAAAAACTGTATGAGTGCTGTTATCCGGTTAAGGCAGTTCCAGAACTGCTTTAACTAGCTGTCCACTTTTGGTTATAAGGTTCAGCTATTTCAGAAAGGGTGTTACTTCCTTACATGAAATCTGATGAGAAATAGGACACTTTTAAAGTTGGGGTTTTGGGGTTTTTTTTTTCCTGTTGTGGAGAAATTTCTTGTCTGCCGTGAACTGAAGAGCTGTGCATTATAACAGTTTTCATTTAATTGGGAGCCCTTCTTATGGCTGTGAGGGTTCTGGAGACTTCTAAACTGTCAGTTCAATTCAGTTTTTGTTTACAGTGGACCAGATAAAAAGATTCCTGAGTGAGAATGTAAACGAACAGCACTTGTACAGCTTTTTCTTAAGATCAGAAGTAGTTTGGAATCTGTTCTGTCCCTATGAAACATCAGAATGCTTTCTTGATTTCACTTCTCTGTCTCTTTTTTTCTTTTAAATTTACTTTTATTTTCAATGCCTGTGCTGCTTATTCCTCAGTTGAAATTATAATCCTTTTTTTAGCACAACACATTAAATGTAGAGATAAGTAAGACCTCATCATGAAGATGATATAAGTGGAGGGGAAAAAAGAAAAGAAACATCCAAACAGAAATTATACTGGTAGCCATTTTAATTACTGTTAAGTATTGCTTTACTACAAGAAAAAAACAATTTAATGAAATACATTTGTACATACACGTGTGTTATTGTCAATGTTCTTTTCTAATTTTATTTTACAGTGGCCCTAACAGAGGACATTATATTGCAATAGTGAAGAGTCATGATTTTTGGTTGCTTTTTGATGATGATATTGTTGAGGTAAGCTTTGTGTAACACTGTACTTTTTTTCTCATACCAACCAGAGTGCATGCACCCCTCTTGTGTGTATGGATACTTAAACTAAAAGGATTGATATGCTAATGAAAAGAAGGTTCAACCCCAGTCTAAATGAATAATAACTGTGGGTGCAAAGCTGTGCCTTACAATTTGACTGTACAATACTTTGAATTGCATTTTGGTTTTTATACTTCTTGAAAGAAGCTTCTTTGTTTATGGTCACTGTCTTTCACCTTTGTTTGATAAGCTATTCCTGTGACCAGAAGATGTGGCAAATAAAGATCTAGATAAAGTGGTTTTACTGAAGTTCTTCTCTGAGGGCAGTTTGTTGGAGCAAGCTGTTTGTCTCTATTTTCTAAGAGCTTATGATTTAATGGAATGTATCAGTCAGGTGGTCTGTTTTACTGAGCATTCAGACAAAGGTGTATCAAAATAGGAAGCAACTTCAGATTTTTGAGATTTTGCCCTAAAATTTAAAACTTAATCCCTGAAACAGGAGCCTTTTCCCTCTGGTGGTATTCCTGGTAATATTAGCCATGCTTCCAGGAACTAATTTCTTGGAACAGCAGAATTCCCTTCACTAGTTTTGAATTTGTCATCTTTCTGTTTCATCAGTTATCTTTTATTGTTTATTGAGAGAAAGAGCGAAAACTACTGGTGTCCCTTTATAGTATCATCTCGGGTTTTTTGCATGTTCTGTCACCTTCCTTTTTTCCCCCTCTTGTCTATGCTTATGCATGAACAGAAGTATGATTGTGCTCTCCAAGTCCTTTTCCTGGCTTTATTTGAATTAATTAAATCTACAAAATGAATATTTTATATTTTCTTTATAATACACAAGAACTTCATAATTGAAAAGAAGAAAAATGGGTGAGACAGGTATTGGACTTACATTATTAACTGGCAGGACCAGCCAAGGGTATTGAAGAGTTCTTATCTCCAAGCCACATTATGAACATTTTTATACACAGGAAATGACAAACACGGAAATACACAGAGCTGTTAGAAAAGTAATAGGATTGCCTCTGTGTCGTATCAAGATACACAGTAAATTGAAATGTCTCTATAGGGTCAAAAGTTCACTTTCCTCCAGGGAAAACAGAGTGCTGTAGTAGATCTCACATCATTTCACAAACGTCAGGGACAATCTCTCCAGTTCCAACTGGAGACACCTAACAGTAACGCAATTTTTCTCTCTTAGTCCTTCTAAAGAGGAAGGAAAGAAACTTTTTGTTGTTAAATCTAAAACATCTCATTGACTTTTAGACCCATGGTTCATCACGTTGGAATGGCTCACTCCTTCCTGAGAGAGGTTTTGTTCCAAGTAATGGGAATGAGATTAAATAAAATCTAAGTGAAGGAAAATTTATCTTTCTGCCTTTTTGTTGTTTGGAGCCCAATTGCTTTTGATTTAAGATGTGGCAAGAGAGCTTGCTTTCAGTTTCTTCTGTAGCCAAAAATGATGCCAATGAAAACTGGAAATAGTCTTTTCACCTTCTCAACAGAATTTTTGTATCTTTCCCCCAAAATCTTGGTTGTAGGAGGCTTTCTAGGCTAACAGGATCACAAGCAAACATTCTGTCTGAAAAACATAGAAAAAATTTGCCTTCGTTCTCTGCCTTATTCTCCTCTGCACTTGATGGGCTTACACTGCTTAGACTTAGAAATGATAGTTTGTACTTACGTTCTTCATCTATCATCAGTAGTTTTTAGAATGGAACTTAATGTCATGTATATGCAAGATATTCTTACTTTAAATTTTTGGGTTTTTACATACAGAAAATTGATGCACAAGCTATTGAAGAATTCTACGGGTTGACATCAGACATCTCAAAGAACTCTGAGTCTGGTTACATCCTCTTCTATCAGTCTCGGGACTGAGGGGGAACTAGTGAAGAGATGCCTCACATCTTCTCTATCTTGGAGTGGAGCAAGCACTGAAAAAAAGGAAAGCAGGGAGCTCCAGGGGCAGTAGCACAGTTTGCACATGACTAAGCAAAGAGTTTGGGATTCTTAAAACCTTTGTATCATTTTCATTTTATTTGCTCAGGTATCGTGCTGACTACACATCTCCACTGCATCCCATAAGCAAAAAGAGAGATACCAGCCACTCTTGCAGGAGCTTTCCGTTAGGTAATGCTATCTCTGTGATCCTAATTCAAAGCCCATTAAGGTCACTGGAGAGCCTTTCATGGACTTCAGTGGAATTTGAATCAGGTTCTAACTGCACTGCCAGATTGGTGCAATAGGAGCATTAGAAATCTGTATTTTATACAGACTTTGTGTATGAAAGATAAAGGACTCTTTGTGAACTTAATTTCCTGTGCTTAAGTTTAAAAGAATGAGGTTGGGAGGATTAACATGTAAGGAAGAAGATATATCTGGGCCCAACAATTGCCTTCTTGATGGTAGTAGTTTAACTGAAGATATAAACTGGTGTCAGGGAGGCAAGTGTGTTTTGCTTCTCTGAAGAAGCTTACGTTATTTATAATGTATGATCGGGAACAATCAGTCAAGATTATGGCTTTTAATCTCCGTATGGGGAAAGATTTGGTTTGTAATAGTTTATTTTTATTTATAAATTATTGTAACTTAGGATCTTGTGTATTGTCCTTTATTCAAACAAGTATTGGAAATTTTATATATTAATTTGAATTAAAACTAATTATGTTTAAATGTTAATGAAGAGCCAATATAAATTCTAAAAACAATGCCTACAATATCTGTGAAAAATTAATAACACAGAAGAGAGATTTCCTTCTGGAGGAACTGGTATCTACATGGGGTACTTTATTTAATTAAATTAGAATATCCTCATTCCATTAGTGGGCGGGAAAAAAGTGATGAAACTATTACATACAAGACTTTAAGAACGCATATGGTTAGAAAATTATGGTGCAGTGGTGGTATACTGGTCTTTATAGTTCTTTAATAATTTGTTAATGGTTCACACTCTAAGCAAATTAGAATTATTTGGATCAAAGTAAACGATTTTAAGAATATTATTCTGTCTCCTAAAAATAGATCCACTTCTGTTCCCAGTGGCATGGGTGACTATCTCAATAACCTCTCAAGGTCTCAAGTATGAATTACATCTGAATAATAAGCAGAAATAGGCTTGGAATTTCATGAGACTGAAGATACCACATTCCTTTAAAAGTAATAATACTTAAGTCCTGTAGAGTGAAAATTTCTGAAACTAAGCAGTTTACCTTGCTTTAGGTTTATGAAACAATAGCATTAAGAATTAAATCTTGACAAAACACCTGATCTGTAAGAAAGGTGAACTATTGTGATTTGACATTCTTCCGCTTACCAGTACGTTGTCTGACAGTAGCTGAATGTAATTTCTGGAAGGTCATGGGATGTGCATTCCAGGTTATGGCAATCAGGCCTTGGATGTCCTTGTCACTCCCTCTTCAGCTGGTGATTTTTACATTATTGTAATTTTCTAAGGTTATTGTATTGATACTGTTACAACTTTTAAAAAGAATGTCTCCTGTCTGCTGCTATAACTGACTATTTACTTACCTGTATCTTTTAGCTCAGGAAATGACTTCACCTATTCACTCAGTCGAACAAATCTTTAACAGGGTCACTAAATAAATCGGGCTATTTAGCAACTGTCATGCTGTAACAAATTGCTTTTGTAAAATGCAAAGTTTCTAAGGCCTTGGTTTGGCTAGAATTCTTTTATATAAAGTTATGTATTACGATTAAACTACCAGCATTGTAAAGTAAAGCTTAATATTTAAATATTGTGGGAGATTAAGAAAACATGATTGGATTTTTCTTAAAGGATTCAAACAATTTGAAAACCTTTTTTCAGCTTTCACTGGGAAAAAGGTTAAGGGGTGAATCAATTGGATAGTGGTGCATGTAAGAAGGATGAAGTCCTTTGCATACTAAAGGTACAGTATTGTAAAAGATCTGTCACATTATTTTTTGCTAATTGAAAATGTTTGGGTTCTTTTTTATTGTTTTTTATTTTTTTTCTTTTTTGTGTAGTTAAAAGCTGAGGGTAGTTGTTGAATATTTTATACCCTAACAAAATTTAAAACATTTTTGTTGTTTCACTGGTTTTACTCCTGCAATGTATTTTTATAAGATACTGACTTTTATTTTGTATAGGGTTTTTGAGATAGTATTCCAAATTATATATTTCGTTTTTCTTTTAGTGCAGCTGGAATAATTGTAAGTTCTTAATTAAAGTGATATCAGAAACTGCAACTTAAAAAAAAAGAAAAGAGGCAGGGAAGTACAAAATATAATGGATTGGTATGTAAAAGAACTGTCATTATAGGTCAAACATTATAGGATTTCTTTCTTGGCTGTAATACAGTGGGGAGTGTGGGAAAGTCGTCAGTTGTTTTAAATGTTGGAAATTATTTGCTGTGTAACTATGTAAATGTTAATTGGGACTACAGTCCCCTATTTTGTATATTGGAGCAAAAAATTCTATTAAATAAAGTATGTTCTCTAAAGGTAAGTACTGTATCCTTTGTGGAGCCCAAATGGTCAGTCAGCCTTTTGTGCTTTTCAGTGTTTTCAAACCTAAAAAATATCTGGAATTTCCTGTATTAAGCTAAGTGCTCTGAGCCATGGAGGGAGAAGTGTGTTTAATTACAGTGCATTATATATCTTTCTAGATGTGTTGCTATGAAAACAGTTCAGTGGCAGCCATTGTTTTGGTGGTGTACTACTCTGGAATTAGTTTTAAGTAAGCTATTGGTATCTGAGGTAGAGGAGAAGGGAGGGGCTTGAAATACTGTTCTTTCTTGACTTCCATTTCCTCAAAAAAATCTGTACCTTGCTATAAAATACGAGTCTGAGTTACATGGGGGATTTTTTGGATCGCCACCTTGTGGGAGGGAGAACAGAAGAAAAATAGGAGTGTTTACAGTATTAACATAAGAGACTGACCAAAGAACTAGCATCCAGTATCAGAAGAAAAAGATGCAGCTGGTTACAACATCCATGTATAATTCAGTATCAAGTCATTCTTCACTTGTAGTATATGCTACTGTTTGTAATGCATGTATGTACTTATGGTTTTACAAACAGTTCATACCCTGCCACATTTGTAGTTGTGATGCCTACATCCATAGCCTTTAACTGCATGAAAATAGTGACTTTTAGGTGTTCAGGTACATGTATGAGTATTTAAATTGAGCTATGTTTTCTGAAGTTTGTCATAAACCAGATTGCATATCTTTAAGTGACATTTAGATGCTAGCACATTTGATGCCACTTCGGATCTTCTGCCCTACCCCTCAACATCTTCATAGGACTAGCAGGGATAACACAAGATGCACAGAAGATCTGCATCCTTCTGGAGAAGCAGCTTGAAGCCAGACAGGACATCCTGGCTTGTTCCTCATGTCTGTCTCAGTGTTTCCACAAGCACTATTGCATATGCATTATTTTGATCATATACAGGTGCAAGTCTGTATTGCTTGGTTACTTTTTTGTGGTGATGTTTGTAAAGCTTAAAACCTGAAGTATTTGAGGCCTCTAGTTACTTTCGTAATTCCCTTATTAAAATTAAAGGAACTTTATATTGTGCTATTTAGTACGGTGTCTCAGCTGTAGGTTTAAGATGATCATGTGCAGACTTACTATTAAGGTCATCCTTGTAACTAAAAGAAATTTTGATAAATCTTCAGTCTTCACTTACCAGAACTTACTTAGCTTTGTTTCTTCTTACCTTTTTCTGCAGAAATTTCCAATTGGCCTTAACAGAAAAATCTGAACTGTGTACAGTTAATGTCATAAACAGTTCCTCACAGTCTTCCTCATAACTGTTCATTCAAAATAAGTAGTTGTCCCGTCATATACTATACCTCCAGAGCATGGATTATAGAAGAACAGGGATGAATTCTCTTATACACAAAGCTTTGTCTACATATGCACATGAAGAGGTGACATCTTTTTTTCTGTTAAATGACAGAATTCAGCTTGGGCTGAAAGACTGAAAGTGTGGAAGTGTTGAAAATGCATCAACAACTGAGGATGCCAAAAAGGGTTGGGTAGTGGTTTGTTTGTTTTGTTTGTTTGTTTGTTTTTTATTTTTGGGTTTGTTTGTTTGTTTTTTTAAGTTGCCTGAGAGCAGTTATTTTGAAACTAGTGTGTCATCCCTTTAGATGTATTCATAGATTAAACCAGCAGTACATGTGTCTCTTCAGTTACCTTTATCTGTAAGAGGAGAAAACTTCATTTCAGTACATGTTGATAATCTGTGAGTTGCAGTATTACATTGCAGATACTTCTGTGATTTTCTTTTCCTAAATGTTTAAATAGTCCCGATACAGTTTGTTTGCTTTCAAAGAGTGGCTTTACAGTGGAGGCTCTCCGCCCCATTTGTCTGGGTTGATCTTAGGTTTGTGTGTCTTAGGGATTCAGTCTTTGTTTTCCCTCTTGGTAATGCAATATGCACATTTATGGATTCTGTCTTGTAAGACTGCAGAGTCCTCAAACCTCTCACAGCATAATGTGAGATGTATAATACATTAGTCTCTTTACATGCAAGCCTCCGAGTACTCAATTATTACTGAAATTAATATTCTATGTGATCTGTATTCAAGGGTTGTTCATTTTGCAGCAGCTTTGCTACTGATTGATTGTTATAAATTAACTATGCAGGTCAACTACCATGCAAACAGGCATAGGCTTCATCTTTTAAATAGAGATCTTGGGAATCTATTGTTTCCAGTATTAACGATAGAGTGTGGTGAGGCAGAAATAAACTTCCTTTGGTCTGTAGTAAAGATGCCTGCAAAATTGTCTGCCTCATAACTTTTTTTTTTTTTTAGTTAATTTTTAGGTTAAACCTAAGAATCTGCTGTTATGGTTGATGAATCCCTTTGGGAAACTTGTGTAGTTGGATATATAAGGAGGATTGTTTGTAGAGATCACCAGTTTTGAAATTAGCTGAGTAATATCTTCCAGTTTCTTCTCAAAAGTACAAGTAAATTACATTCTCTCTTTCCCTCTAATGGCTTGTGATTGCTGCCTGCATAAGAGATTGTAAGGGCTCAGAAAAGGGCAAGGTACTTTCTACATAGCTCTTTGTGTAGAACTCATATTGGCAGCATTAGGGAGCTTTAATTACAGAAGGATCATCAGTCGTGCCCTTGATCTGCATTCCGCAGGTTATATAATCCAGGGGAGAAAACGCACAGCAGGATCTGTCAGAGAATACAAAGAAGTAGCTTTACAATTATTTACTAATATACTAGATATAAAAGCAGCATTTCTTAAAAGATAAAATGTTGCATTTAATGCAGATTTCTGGTATTTGGAGAATTTAGGGAGTGCTCAAAACATCCTGCCATTCTAGGCTTTTGTTTCTTGTCAGAGTCGTGCCTTTTTGTGTGTGTTTAATTTGCTATTTAAGCCTATATTTGAAATTTCCATCTGTACTCATATTTGTTAGGTTGATGTGATTGTATTAATGAGTGCTCCTCCGGAAACAATTTCTGCATGTATGGCAGTCAAATGTAATATAATCTTTTAATGGTCAGATCTACAAAGCGTTTTCAGCTATTCACTAGGATTAATTTTTGTATTTTCTGTTACTTATTTTAAGTTAGAAAAATATTTTATTAGCTTGCTATATTAAGTGATTCAATATCTATGGATGCCTGAAAATCTTGCTGCTGTCAAGTATCAGCTGTTCAGAATTTCAGTGTCATCACATCTTAACGCAAGTTGATGCTTGAGCTGTGATCGTTACGTTATTTCAACTATTTCACTAAATGTTGCTTCATTGTAGTGGCTGCATTAATCAGCTCTCTTGAGATGTGCTAATGACATTCAACTCGAGTTGCATACTTTCATGCGTGCACATTTATTTGTGTTTCTAGAAGCTGATTATCCTAATGTCAGTCTTCTCTCGGCATCTTTCATGTCAAGGAAGGCCGCTGATACGCATCTACAGGCAGTGTTAGCTAAATTACTGAGTTATATTTCAGACATGAGATCAATGTTTAAGATTTTTGCACTGAAAATATCTTGAGCTTTTTGGCTTCTAATTGTCATGCCTCTCTGGTGAAAGTACTCTTCAGTATCAAAACCACTTTTTTGGAATCATGAGACTGAACAAATAAAACCTTGATGTCCCCCTTTCATCCTCTTTTGAAGGAGACTGAAAGGCATTCACCGTTTCTCCCTAAGATTGTTACAAAATCAGGAACATACTTGAAAAAGGAAACATTTGTTTTACAGAATCACAGAATGGTAGGGGTTGGAAGGGACCTTCACAGATCTTCACATCCAACCCCCCCACCAAAGCAGGATCATCTGGAGCAGGCTGGACAGGAAGGCATCCAGGCAGGTTCAGGTTATTTTTGAGTTTGCTTAGAATTCAGTGTGGAGGCATGGCCGTATTACAGAGAGACCTGTCAGAATGAATAGCAGGTTCTGTTAAGACCCATTGGGAGCTGGATACTGAGGAGGTGTCGCTGTGTTTGCTAATGCCAATGCATTTTAGCAGGACCCAACTTTTGCTAATACCTCCATCAGTGATATTTGGAGAGCAGCCACCGAGCATCTTCAGTAAATATTCAGAGAAAAACTGCATTCAGTAGGACTGTACTTACTACGCATATGCAAGGCTCCAGGGTTGACCACTGCTCCTTTTCATTCCCTTTTTTCGGATAAAAGGGAGACCATTTTGAAGATAGAATTTTTATAGGTATAGGCTGTGTATTCAGTCTTTCTTTTGTGGTGAAATTCTAGTAACTTTTTCTGAATTGCAGAGTATCAGGAGGAGGGACTGCAGGTTGAGATCAAGAAGTTTGTTCCACACACTCTTTTTTTCTATATATTACATTTAGAAAAATTCCTAATTCACCAGAGGAGAAATGAAAGATGTGACTATAGTTCCTAAGCTGTCTTTTGTCTTCTGCATTGTGGGATTGTGTGCACGATAATATATATTTGAGGGAGAAAAAGTTAAAAACGAACTTGGGCATTTAAGAAATACAATGTGTGATAATTTTGTGCTTCAGTGAGTAATAGTAATTGTTAAAAGATATAAAGCCAAAGCACTGTTTTGGGCCAAATTTGGTGACTTTTAAAAATAAAACTAACTAGCATACTGAAAGCTTATTAATAAGGATTAGAGTGAGATGAAAAAAAAGAACAATCCAGAGCTTTGAAATCTTCTAAAAATAATGACCATCCTACCAGACTGGAAGAAAAAAAAAAAAAGAAGTATAAAGCTGTTTGTGCAGGCTGATAGGGGCAGTCTGTTTTATACAGATTATCTGCCTGCACGTCCAACAAATGGCATCTGCTGGTGTTTATGCTGTATGTCAGATACAGCTGCATACATCAGAAAACGTTCATTCAACAAAAGACTTCTGTAACAAATGTACCTGTGATAATAGTTACAGCACGTGAATATTTGTCTTTAACTGCGCAAATGTCAACTTCAGTTTTGGAAATTGAGAAGGAATAATGTGAAAACACAGCTGCCATGTGTCCCAAAAGAATGAGAAATCTTGGGTTTATGGGGACGCTGAGTGTCATTCTCTGGAGTCCTGACTAATCCAGTCCCACTTTGGTGTTTCCCTTCAAGAGACCATGTGCTTTTCAAGGAGCTGCCACAAATCTTCCCTGGAGGACCCCGGCCTGCCTGCCACTTGCTCTGCTATAGTCTAGCATTGCAGCCACTTTTGAATGGATGCTGTGCCCCCAACATGAAGAGCACATAAAAATTCTATTTTATAAAATATTCATTGCAAAATCAGTGGTAAGACTGAGCAGAAGGCTATATAAGCTGATTGCCTGCTCTTCCGCTTGTGTGCAACAGGTACAGCAGCTTCTAGGGCTTCGGTGTTTCCTTGGTGTTTTTTATATTCAAGACCTCCTTGTTCTAACTTGCTCTATTTGGTGGTTTCTAACTGAGGGGTGTTTAGCATCTGCTCATGAGGATTATCTCATTAAACCGCAATTTGACTCCAATTTCCATTGGTGGCAGGGCAGGGATAGAAGGCACTTCCTGATGTTTGGTGGCTATTTACGGAAGTACTAAGAGCAGCACTGCATTTGCTGTTCAGTTCCCTCAAGGGGTCAGCATTCAGAGAGATTACAAAAATCCAATTCATCATTAGATTTAATAGGAGTTATGTATTTTCAATACTACCAAAGGTAGTATAGTGCAAAATCCATAGTAATTCCTGCGGAAGCAAACAGTGCTGAAAGCTTGTGGTCTTGAATATCTGAGAGAACGAACCTTCCAGGTGCTCCGCAAGAGTGTGTGGACCCTCAAGAAGCATCAGCTCTCCCTCAGCATTTCCTTGGAGATGCTGATTCAATGCAAATGGCTTAATTTTTCTGGTGAAATTAAAAGTAATGAAGCATTTTTTCCATTCTGTAAACAAGGTCTATGTAGATTTTGAGGCTGAAGATGTTCTTCATTGAAAATTAGTTTGATGTTTTATGACTAATAGTTTACTGAAGTGCTTCTCATAGGTGATTAAGTTAGGTGAATTAAAGTTCTAAGTCTCCTTATGTCAATGCTTGTTTCCCATTGTTGCTGTTATTTTTTTAAATATAGTAAGGAAGATGTGGAGATTAGAAGTCAGCTGTCACATTAGCATTCCATTTATTTGGCAGATTAGTCTGTTGTGGATGTCTAGATAATTATATGTAAATCACTGACTCTTGCTAATGGCCAACTTGAGGGGTTTTTTCCACAAACTTGTCAGTTCTTGAATGTTTCTGTTAAAGCGTGAGGAGGAATTAAAAAACATTTTGACACACTCGTGCAAATGTAAGCTGAATGTAGATATACAAATGCTTAAACTCTGCAGTATCTAAATATGGATGTTTTCAAACTGCTTCTTTATACTGGAAAAAAGGCTACGTATTTAAAAACAAAACCTCTTGAAATGCAAGTGCCTGGAGCTAATTGTCTCAATATGATTTAAAATTATAGTTGTCTTCTGAATATTTTTTCAGCTTTAACAGTAGAAGATCCCTAAAATGAAAAGGAGCTACAGAATCCCAATGTCTTTGCAAAGGTCATTTTGATGTAAATACCTAAAACAGAGTTGGAAGCCTAACTTTCTGCATAGCTTTGACAATTTTGGCCTGATTTATTAATAGAAGTTTTCAGTAGCTTCACATAAGGTAAAGAATGCATCTCATGGGTGATGGTGAAAATCTACAGTTCCATATAATTGAAAAGAATTTTTTGCATTATTAAATCATAGTTTTTTAAAATCACTGAAGCTAGTAATAGCAATGGTCAAAGCACTAGGAATGTTCTAAGTGTGACATAATAGCATCATGCATTCAAACCTATGCGAGCACAGATTTGTGTTTATGGATGATTAATGCTATTCATACAAAAATACCAACATCAACGGCAAGAGCTTTCACAGCTAAGTGTGGGAGAGAAGCTCTGTCTTCTTTAGTCTTTTGAAAACAGTCTTTGCTCATAACTTTACTGTGCTCAATTAATTACACAAATCTTTCACCAGAATTTAATCTAGTGTCCTTCAGATACCATTTGGGACTTGCAGAAAGAATTCACAATAAATTTGAATACCTTTATAAACTCAAATGAATGAGTTTCAAACTAAAACCAAGTTGACTAATTCAATCAAACATAGTTATGATTAGTTCATTCACAGTTCACTAATAGCTCTCTTTTTACATATAGAATTTTAAATCTTCAGAACTGAATTAGTAATACTTGGAGAACTGTGGTAATTCCATTTTCTTATACTGTTGACCTTAGGTTTTTTGGTTTTGATAAGCACACATGCTATTTGATAAGAAAAGACCCTTTCTATGAAATGTAATAAACTAAATTACAAATTTATATAAATATATACATGTAATTCTGCGAAACTGCTTATGTTGTTCATAAAATACTGAAATAAAGCGATTCTGAGCTACAGAATGGCTGGCTAACTGCAGGGTTTGGGGTTTTTGTTTTGTAAATCATGCTTTGGCTGCCAGATGTAAATAGTGGCCTTTCCCTAATGCCGGGCTTGTGCTCTCTTCAAAGAACACCGAGAAGAAAAACTAAATCTGATGTTCCCATTGCTGGATTAGAACTGATGAGCAAAGAGGAGTACGGGCACCCTACCTATTGCGGGTACTCAATTTCATGCAGACAATTTCATGTGTTGCCCTGTATTACTCGGGAACAAGGCAGACTGAAACACTGTGGTTATGGAACAGATTTATCCAAGTTCATGATTTCATAAAGAGGCAATTGAAGGTTCACCCCGGGACTAACCTTCAGTCACTCCCAAGTGATGCCAGCTGGAGAGAGCAAGTGGTCCTCCCGGGATGCCCCAGTACGTGGCTCTCTTGTGGGAGGACCAACATGACACTGCCACAGAATTAAAACACTCCTGTTAAACCAGTCCTCTCAAGGCAATATAAAATATGTGCTAAGTATTTGATTGTTATCAGGAATTTCACTGATGACTAGTGGTGTATGAGGGATTTGGGGGTTTAGAGTGCTGTTGTGAGGAACAGTGGTCGCATTCCTGTCAGTGATACATGCTTTTAAAAGCAGGGCTGCACGACCAGCTTTGTGAGAAGAGGGAGTCTAGTTCTGTTGAAACGCATTTCTCTTTTGGTGTCAGAAATGAAATCCAACAATCTGCTTGGGCAAACAATGGGATTAGAGGAGGGAGCTTTGAAGGGGCTCCAGCTTGTTGAGTGTGCAGTGGGCCACCTGCCGGGCAGCACTTGTCACAGTAAATGTAACACCCCAGCGCTCTGAGCCCTGTGCGAGCTTCCAGTAAGATACTGGCTCAGATCCATTGTGCTGTTCCTGGTCTTCAGAGCGCCAGTGGAATGTGCCTCAACTTTCTCAAATCCCATCCTTATCTCTCTGACTGGAGTCGACAGAATGGAGATCACCAAACTGTTGACGGCCCGGGTTAAAACGACTAGTAGGGTATGGCACCTTCTGAAGAGGGGCAGCTCCTATTGTATTTGTGCAGTTGTGTCTTCAGAGCTACAACTGGGTAGGAATTTTCCAGCAAAGATAATTTTGTCAGAAATCGGCGAGTTGTGAAAGCTGAAATGTTTTGTGGGAACGTCATTGACCAATTTGTGGTGAAACAGCTGCGGAGCGAAGAGAGCACTTGGTTTGCTTGCCTGCCAACTCATCAGACAAGTTTATGGGGAGTCCAGATTTTAGGACTTGAGCATAACTCTGCTGCGTGAACTCTTCAGTGGCAGGAGATCCCACCTCGTGGAGCCTTTGGCCCCCCAGGCTACAAGGTGGTCGTGAGGGTTCAAGACAACATAAGTATCTGAGGCTGCTGTGATGGTTTCAGGTCTTCACATGCTATGGTTCCCTCAGTCTAAGCATGTGGGTGTTCCTGCGTATTCACCAGGAGGCTGAGTCAGGATTGGCCCCATTTCTGCTCTCTGCATGCTTGACTTTACAAACTTGGTAGTATTCACTGGGGTTTGTTTATAGCTCTCTGGGTTTTAATGAAAGACAACAACAGGGGGAAGCAGAGGTGTTTTCTTGTGCTGGTAATTTATCAGTCCCTAGAAGGAATGGAAACTTTGGACCCCTCTAAAAAAAATGGAATTTGGGCTAACAGAGCAAGAGATAGGATGGCTGTCTTCTGAACAGTTTGATATGAAAAGAAATTATTCCAAGTGGGCTTCACAGAGAGTTTTTGAAGAAAATAGGTGACCTTGGAGCAAGCTTACAACTTCTCAGGCTGGAGGAGACTGTTTCCCACTTAACCCTTCGTTCTCTCATGCCTGTCCATGCCTAGTTTTTTTTAATTTGCTTTCCCATCCTATCCCCTTGTTTCCTTTAAACTCTGGGGAATGAAACAGTTGGTTAGTGAAAGAGTAGGAACTATTTCCTTCCCAAAGCTGTGTTCAGGCAGCATCCGTGGTCAGACCAGGTTGCTCAGGGCTTTCTCCATTTGGGTTTTGAAACTGCTCAAAGCAGAGACTCCACGGCCTCTCTGGGCAACATGTGCCACTGCTTGACTGTCCTTGCTCTGGAAGTTTCTCCTTGTGTGTCTGAACTTTTCTCTCTCCAATTTATGATTATCTCTCATCCTCCCACCAGATACCACAGAGAATAGCCTGTCTTCCATTTTCCGTGTTTTAGAACCAAATAACTAGTATTACTCAATGTGACCTCTTGTGTATGGCAGAACTATAAATTTCAACCATCTGCTCCTGTGGGACACCTCTAAGTAGTATACATGACTCTTCATTTAATGTACCTCTTGCTGTCATTTCTAACTAGGCTGCTTACTGGAACTCAGTACCCTTCTCTGCTGCTGCCTTCACGCTTCTCATGTTATCTCACATGTAGTCAGTCTGAACCAGCAATGTCCTCCCCTTCTGTCTCACTAGTCTCTCCTTCCCCATGTTTGCCTTCACCTCACTCTCCCTGACTCTAGTCCCAATTTCTCTGTGCGTCTGAGTCTCAGTTTCTGTATGACCTGCTCCCCACTGCTGAAATCTACCCGCATCTCAGGGTACAATGGTTCTGCTCTCCATTCCTCCCTCTGCCTTCCTCAGTCTTGACTCCCAGCCCCGACTCATCCCACCAGCTCCAGTCCTGCTCTCCTCTTGCTTCCTCTCCCTCCTTTTCTGTGGTTCGTCTGAGACTTCTTCCCTCTGCATTCAGACTAGAAATGCTTGGCCTCTCCCAAGAGCTCAGCAGCAGGATACTTCTGCTGCAGAGTCAAGTTTGACCCCCAACCTCAACATTTGGCTTGCGAGTTCCACCTTTGAGAGCTGCAGATTCCCAGACTCAAGGTAGTCCATGTAACCTGGGGTTACCCTTCACCAAGGTGTCATCCACACTGCCTACCAGAGGGGACACTACCATTTATTCAGTTTTCAGCCTGGAAACCCTCTCTCCTGTGCAGTGTTTTTTGTTTGTTATACTGTACAAAAGCAACATGCTTCAGTTCCAAGACTTCCTACCTGTCAGTGGTCTGTTCCTAGTCTCTATCTACACTCTGGCTTCAACAGCCATGTCAGCTTAATTTTCCTGACAAACTCACAATACCTTTTCCTCCATCTCCCTTTGTGCGTAATGTGAGTGCTCTACTTAAAATCAGTCATCTGTAAACTAAAAGCACTGTCAAGATGACTTCATTATCTCCTTCCTAAGCAAAATTATCCTTGAAACTCACCTGTAAAATCATCTGATATATTGTGTCTGCTGCTAATAATATCACAATTTTTCTGATTTTCTAGTTTTAAATTTGCATTTATACCTCCCAGTGAGTTACTGTGTTATCCTGAAGCTGTAGAGGGGAACAGGTCATTACTACTTATTTATACAGCATGAGTCCAGTGGGGCTGAGGCCCTGTATGCTGTGAAAGGGCAATCATAGCACTCGCTATCTATGGAGGGTATTAGACACTCAAATAGGAGGCATTCATTACTGTTGAGTTGCTCACACTTATATCCCCCAGGACAGCGATGGAAACTACTGTTTTGTGATGAAGTTAGTTCAGTATTATTTCTAATTCCATTATTTTTTCTTCCTTTGGTGGTGATGGTGATTTCCATCTGCCATGGGATTCCTCACTCTCAGCTCCACATAATGCATTGCCATTTTAATGTTCTGTTCTGCAATAGCAGCTACATTGGGGTCTCCCGCTGCTGTCATCAGGCCATGGTGGTGGAGGCCAGGGGGACTGGGGGGAGAGGGTTCCAGGGAGTTGGCCACAAGGTGCTGGGCTCTGCTTGCCCTGCTGTGACCCCCAGCTTCAAGGCAGGGTGATTTGCCTAAACAGCATCATCCATGAAACCCAAGAGATGCTGGGTAAGGCAAATGGGAAAAACCACACTGAAACAAACTCTGTTTCATCTTCTCTGTACACAGCTGTGTCCTGGTTTGAGTGACACAGGATTAATTTATCTTTCAGTAATTCTACTTTTAAGTAAGGTCTCTTCTAATGCCTGGCAAAACTGCATTTTTAGAAGAGTCTAGTGTCTGAATTTGTGAAAATATTTACTTTATAGCCAGCTCTGGTGTGTGGGTTTTGAGGTCTCAGTGCTTCCAAGCCTTGCCAGGTGCAGGGATAAGGAGGTGCAAGACCTGGGCACTTGACCCAAGCTGGCCAACAGGTTCATACCACGCACCTCACATTCGATATATATTGGAAAGTTTGCGGAGAAGTTCTCTCTCCCCCTTGATGTCTGTGATCCTGAGAACTTCTTGCCCCGGTGCTGGAGCCCTGAGCCCTTCTCTTCCTCCTGAAGCTGCAGCGCTCGCAGTGTCCCACGTTTGCTGTCCACTGCTGGGAGCACACAGCTCCCTGCTGATAGAGTGGGCTGAGTATGATCCTTGTGTATTTTATATTGGTATCAGGATCAATATCGGTTCTTTAGTATTATTAATGTTAACTGTTTAGTCTTATTCTATAAATCTGTTTCTATTTCAACCTTGTTTTTTCCTGATTCCCTTTCCCCAGTGGGGAGGGATCATTGGGTGATAGAATAATTGTCTAAATGACAATAAATTGTGGGTTCCTCAAACCATAACAAGCTGTCATACCACTGCTAGGTTAAACAGCAGGTCTGTCCCATCTCTTCTGTAATAATGAACCGAGCTTGCTAGAGGACCACTTTCTGCCTAACGAAAAGCATTGAACCAGTGCTGAGAAATTCTGATTTACTGTAGATGAGTAATGAGGGGATGCAGGATGGAGCCCTGAAAGTTGTCCCTTTGTGCTCTTGATGGGGGAATGAGTTGTTACCGTCCATCCAAACAACGCTCCAGTTTGACGCACTGGTTTTCAGTGAAGAGAGATGGAGTTTTCTCAGTCGCTTGCTCTCGGGATGCTGCTGCTTCTGCCTTAGGCTGCCTCTCCAGCCCCCAGCTATGGTGGCTCCCCAAGGATGGCTAACCACATCTCCCCAGAGGCCTCCCACCTCCCCTTTTCTTGTCAAAATATCAGCTCTTGTCCCCCCCCAGGGCGGGGCTGAACACCTTGGCAGCAAGGCAAAAAAACCCTCAGAAACAAATTCTTGAGGAAGGGTTTTATAAACATTGTGCTTATTCTTTACAAACCGGCATGAGGCTGTAATCAGGAGTAATGAGAGGAGGTGCAGTTCCAGCATGCCGCTAATTAGGTACTAAAAACCTGAGCACAGTTGTCAGCATCTCTCTCTCCAGTGCGGTATTCCTTCCTTGACAAATCCCCCTGATGAATAAATAAACTGACATTCGGTTGTAATCACCTAAAGTTACGGCAAAACCCATTCACTTTAAGCTGTTACACATCTAAGAACAGCCTGGCAAAGTGAAGAGGACTCATTCCAATTACACTGAAACAGGAAAATATATTGCTATCTTTTTTTATAAACAGTTACTGAAAATTGCACTTGTTATTTCCCCACAGCCGATGGCAGTAGCGGCGCTTCCTCGCTTGGCCGGGCTCCAGCCCCAGCCTGTGCTTTGTGCCTTGCTACGGCTTGTTTGGGAAATCAGCTCCCGAGCTGTAATTTATCCCTCCAGCTGGTGCCTGTGCAGCGTTACTGTAGGGATGTGCTAATTACCTGGTATTAATTCAAGCAGAGGCAAGCATGCTGCACTTTGTAATTTGTAGGTAGGATGAAGTTGTTGGACGTTGGTCCTACCTCCAACAGCCTGTTGGTTTGCTTTGGTGGTTGTTGCACTGGGCAAAACGAACGTTACCAGCTTGTGGGAGATTTTGATGTTGGGATTTTATTGCCTCTCTATCTCAGCTGAGAGCAAATACACAAATGTTGTAAACTTCCTCTGAGTCAGAAAGCCCCTACATGTCAATTTTTAGATTTAAAATTTTCCTGTGAAAGTGAATGTTATTTTGAGATTCATGTTTATGCTTTGTAGTGGTTTTGACAAAACATGATGCAAAGGGTGCAGACAGTCCATATTTATTGCTGAAATCTTGGGAGAAGGGAAAGCACATGCTTCTGTTTAGAAAATCTTTGCTTTTCTAGATCACACTCTCATCTTCTGTGTTTCCAAAGGGAAAGTGCACCCACCAAATGCCGGGCTGTGCAGAGAGAGATGTTGGGTGCCACCAAAGCCATCCGGCAAGTGAGGTCTGTCTGTGAGGCTCCAGGGATGCTCAGGAGGCTCCTGGTCCTCAGCCACTGCTGTGCTGAACCCTCCCCACTAGCCAGTGGCTCCCCAGGGGCCTGGGGTGACAGCCCACCCTGGCAAATCGAGTCTCCCAGCCTGGGGGAGACCCCACCATGAATGATAGGGAAAGGTTTCATCCTCGATCCCCCATGGATCAAAAATCTATGGAGATCCTGATAGTTGGCATTACTGTTCTTGGTAACAGGCTGGACTAACTGGAAGGTCTAAGGGGGCTGTGGCTGTTCAACATCCCTGCCTGTGGCTCCTTGGTGTCCTGCTGGGGGCTCAGGACCCCCCTCCATTCCTGCTACTGCCAACCATGTTCTGGGGGAGAAGTATATTTCCCAGAGCTTTGAAGGCTGGGAAAGTGAAGGTGTTTTTCACTTCCCCTGACGTTTGCCATAGAAGCAAGAACAAAATCCGGATCAGTGATGGCACACAGCTTGACAGGAGCTGCTTAACCCAGGAGTCTGAGGAGCTGAGAGGACAGGTTGCTTTTGCTTCAGAGAGGAGTGGGGTTTGGGCTCTCGACCCCCAGTGACATGCTGAGGTGCTGGCTGCTGTGCCAGTGGGCTCCAATGGGATCCTCTCTTCATCTTCTGCACCCAGTGGCTCCTCCTCGCTGCAGGGTGGATTTCCTCACCTGAGAGACCACACCATGGAAAAACTTTCCTGGAATTTTGTGCCTCACCTGCAGCCTTCTCTCTGTTTCTGTTTCTCCAGCACCTTTTGAATGACACCTGAGCAAAGTGCAGGAGACTCAAAGGTCATCAAGTTTCTCCACACCTCATGCGTGCTGATGTATGGGTAAAGGCAAAGACCCAAATAAATTTTTCCACTAGTTGTTTATTTTAAAGTTTTCATAACTTTCATTTTTCTTGAGGTATTGGGGAGTGAAAACCATCTCTGAGAGCTGAAGATGGAAAAAACAGTTCCCTGCCAAGTGTCAGTGGCTTTACCCCAAATCCCAGGGATGTCTCCTCAGTATCACTCCCCTCCCAAGCTCTTAAAATACTTCAGGTTTTTATTACAGCAGTTCCCCTGTACAGAGGGGACTATGCATTTTTTTTTTAGGCTAAATCTCATTTTATTTCCATCCTAGTTCGTATTTTCCACTTTAAAAAAAAAATTCTTCCTCCACAATAGCTCTACTAAAACACGTCAGTGCTCATTTTTGCTGATTATTTATAGTCCCTTCATTACGCTTATGCTGGGTCTTTTCTGAGAAGCTTCCATTAGGAGCCCTTAAACCTCAGCACGGGGAGGCTGGTCAGAGGTGGGGCAGGGTTAAATAATGGCAGGATGTTTTGATTCCAGGTATGACATGAAAATACCGACCCTGGTACCAGCGCTAGGGCCTTAGTTCAGGTCAATCTGCCTTACAGTGCTCTGCTGGTGTGTAACTCTCTAAGAAACATCCTAAACTAGGGCATAATCCTGATAGAAGCAAATATTCCAGGAGTTTGCAGCTGACCTGACCTCTGAGCCCTCTGCTCATTGAAATTAAGGTTGCCATCCGTAACTGAGTGTGATCCCTTGGCTCACCTGCCTTGGGGCAGCCCCGAGACTGTGCTGCACAAAGCCCAGAGCCAGCTCTGCTTCCCACCCGGCTTCGATCCCCAGCAGCCGCGTCCAGCCAGCATTTGCATTCCTTTAGGTGCTCTTCTAACCCATTAAATCGCGCTTCCTGCTTTGAGGCTAGACATAGGTATTAAAGCCCCACAAATATTTCAGCTGTCATCAAAGGCAGAGAGAAAGGAGCAGACAGTCATTTATTTTTAGAGCTGATGATAAACCCATGGAAAGGATTTTGCGGTTGCGTCCAATGAATACCGTTCCACTTAATATGAATTATTCACCCACTCTGCCAGAGTTTGCTTGTTTGGAGTAAATGGTGACTCGGACTTCCAGGCATAAATCCTCCCTCGCCATGTCTGAGGATCCCTCCTGGCATGGTTTAACACCGGCTGGCTTGGTGACGGGCTTGCGTCGGCCCCTCAAGGATGTCTGACTAAAGGCAGGGAAAGACAAGTGGTCTGTCGGCTGGCTGCCATCGGCAGGGAGGAGGGGGACTTGGCACGGCAGAGGCTGGGGGCCTAACTAATGAAAACATAGTTTTCATTAACTATGAAAAATATAACCCATTCTTCTGGCAAATGCTCCTAGAAAATCAATGAATGCAGGGAAGTACCAGGGAGAGGAAGAGAAGTTCTCCAGGCAGCGGTCTCCCTAGTAGATGGGCGTTATAGCACCAGGATGCTTCAGGTCCACGTGGTTAACCCATCTCTTAGTTAATTGATTGCTGTTTTACAAATTGCTAGAATGTAAAGATAGGTGATTCTGTTTTTCAAGGTAGAAATACTAGAAAGAAAGCAGGAAAAGTCCTCTGGGCTGCGATGAGCAGCAGGTATATGGGTAGCATGGGCAGCACAGGACACACAGCAGCTGCCAGCCGTGTTTTCCCATGGTAGTTAGGGCTTCTGTGAGACTCAGGTTGTACCGAAAATGCTAAAAAACTGCTTGCAAGCAGTCCTCACGGTGGTACTGAAACTTGAGCAGAGTTATGCTCGATCTGGAATAAAATGAAAAGTCCTTGGGGGTGGGGGTGAAGAGGGTCTCCGCCTCAAAGTGCTCCTACCCCATGCCCCAGAGTCTACCCAGGGTTTTTTGCAGGGAGCAGTGCTAAAGACAGCCATTGCTTCTATATCTAGATCTAACAGCCCTTTTAGATTTGTTTCTACCCAGGTCCATTACGCATAAACTATACAAAGAGACCAGGAGCCATCCTTCCCACTGAGAGGACAGTTGGCTGGGTGTGAGATTTCCCCTTTCTATGTTTCCACCTGTGTGCTGGGTTATTTGCTGTACCATGCCCCCGGGCAGCAGGAGGAGTTCTCACGCCACACTCTGAGATGGGCATCACCTGCAGACTGGAGACAGGAGCCTCGGAAAGGGATGGCAGGTTTGGGCCACTTGGTCTCTGCAGCGCTTTCTGATGGCTTGCTCTCTGCAGCTCCCTGCCCAGAGGGCAGGACTCTGGGTTTGAGCCTTTTCCCTGCTCTGTCTATGCCCCCATAGAGTGTATTTTATTTCCAGGGTGGAGGGGAGGGTAGGAAGAGAGGTAAGAGGGGACAGATGTTGGAAGTCTGCATCGCAAGTGCCCCGGCTGCTTACCAGACCTTTCTGTGAACTATTCCCACTTCACATGAAACGTCCTTATTCCAGGTATATTACATGAGAGGTGTAATTAAAGAATGAGAGGTGCCCAGATGTGGTGATGAGTGCCTGCAGTGGAGAGCAGGACGTGCTGCCTGCAGCCATGGGAACCCTGGGGAGTTCAATGCTGGGCAGCTGGACATGAACGTGGGCAGGCACCTAGTAAACATCTATCTACAGATCTGCAGATTCCCAGCTGCCCATGGCTCAGTAGCCAGGCTCTCATCTGGACAAGGGTGCTCATGTTCGCTGGCAGAAAGGGCAGAGATAACATGCCCTTCCAGAAGGTCAGACAGAACTTCCCCAAAGAGACCCAGCTCGGGTTGGCTAAAGCAGCACATTTATTTTAAGGCACAAATGAGTAAAATAATCAGCAAGACCTACAGGAAGGTTTTCAGAACTTTCTTTTTAAATCCAAGTCTGTAGGAGGTGAAGACATTACACCACAAGGCTCACATTGAGCTGTTTGGTTTAGTAGGTCAGATTGAGCACAAATGTAACTTCATTCTTCCCTCTTCTGCCTGCTGTCCCCAGATATAGGCCAACTTCCCTTGAGATACAGTCAAATGGTGAAAGATCTGATTGCCAAAGGTCCAGCCTACCTGTACCGCCTGCTGCCTTCAGCAAAGCTCAGGGGCTCCCGGTGTGTGTGAAGAGCACAGCCTTTGCACACAGCTTTTTCTCTGCAGGTCTGCAAGAGTCTCACATCAGCAGTCGTGTGAGATCCCTGTGGAGCAAGGGGTTCACCCCATTCAGTGACTGGTTGGGGGTTGTGCTTTGCTCTCCTGGCTGTGGCACACTGAAGTGTACGAAGGCTGGAAGAGTGCTCACCCATGTGCGGCTGTTTGGAAGGGAAGGAGAAGCCAGCTCTGCTGGTGTGGGTGCCATGGGAGCTCATGGCTACAGGTAATCATGGGCCCTCTGCGGTTATTTTTGGTAGGGATTGCAGAATAACTTGGAAAAACAACGTGCAAACACTGGGGCCTGTCAGTACCATCCAGGTACTCTCTGGGGGGTTCCCTGAGTCACCCCACTTGGGTCTCCTGCAAGAAAGGCTGCAGGCAGCACGTCCTGCTCTCCACTGCAGGCTGTTGCAAGGCCGGAGAGGCCCTGGGGGCTCTTCAGCTTGGGAAAAACAGCCACTGGAAAGAGGAAAGAGGAGGAACACCTTAAAAAGAAACATGAATAGAATATCCTACTACATCTCAACCGGAGGAGCAGCATGGTAGTGAGAAGACAGAAAGTCTTCACACTACCTCTCCACGGCCCACTTCAGCATCCCCCACACCTCTGGGGGAATAACTTTGTGGAATCACCTCAGAGAACTGGGCATTTCCTTCTTCAAAATGTGCAACTAAGCATCAAGGCTTTTATGAAACCCTCAGGCGTTACCATCTCCGCATGGGGAGTACAAGACAGCACAGTGAGCGTGGGCTGAGAACTCTTGCTACATGTATTTGCTGGAGGACCAGAGGGGAAATTTTGCAGTGTGCCAGAGAGGTGCAAAACCAATTATGTCCTGACCTTCTAGGAGGGTGGGAGCACTGGCAAGCCAGAGCTTTTGCCAGCATGAATACTTTCGATGAAAGGCTCTTGCTAAGAAAAGCAGACCCTGATCCTCTCCACCATCAGCTCACATGGGATGCTGACCTGCCTGCTGGGGTGGCATTAGTGTAGCTATAAATACTGTAGCAATATTATTTATTTCAATTCACCTGTTTTCCAATTTGAGCGATCAAGCCAGCAGTCACACATTTCATAGAAAGGGCCCTCAATATATTTTTTCCACCACTAATGCTGTCAGATGAAGAACCTGGGATTCAAGCACTGAAGTGTCCTGGGCTTGTCCAGGAGAGTGCACCCGCTCAGCTCCTGGGCTGAAACTGCAAGAGAAAGTTCATAGCATCATAGAATGGTTTATGTTGGAAGCAACCTTTGAAGTTCATCTAGTTTATGACAGACCATGGGCAGGGACACCCCCCACTAGACCAGGTTACTCAAAGCTCCATCCAACCTGGCCTTGAACACTTCCAGGGGTGGGGCAGCCACAACTTCTCTGGGCAACCTGTTCCAGTGTCTCACCACCCTCATCATAAAAAATTTATTCCTTATGCCCAATCTGTACTGAAATCTCTTTCAGTTTAAAGCCATTGCTCTTGTTCTGTCATCATAAGCCCTGGTAGAAAGTTGTGTCCCCCTCGTCATCTGCTGTATGTGGTATGTGGGTATGGGACTGAGGTCCCTCCTGTGCCCATACTGAGGTCAGTCCCTGTCTGCAGTTCAGGTGGGGAAGGACCAGGAGGCAGTGGCTGGGAGTTGTTGCAGCTCCTACCAGCGCTCCCCTGTGGGTGCTCACCCGAGGCTGGTCTGCAGGAAAACTGCTGGGGTGTCAGGAATATGCCTTGTGCCTACAGTCATGGTGAGAACCTGCATCTTGTTGCTTTTCTTCTCAACAAATTGTATGTAGGTGGAACCAATTATATGTAATGTACTTCAGCTTCCTAAATGCAAAGCATAGGAGGCTAAAATGTGCCCCAGATTGACGTCAGCAGTATTTCAAGTGTGTAGCTGAAGGCAGCATCCCTTTGATATCTGCCTATTAGTATCTGTTTTGCTGATGTCATGGTAGTTTTTTCTTCCATTCGTCTGTTTAGAGTTTTTTTTTTTTAACTGTATTTTAAGTAATGATTTTCACTAGCAGAGCGAAAGAGAATTAGCAAAGACCGAGGTGGGTGTGTGTGGAGCTGTTTCAAGAATATGATGCTGTAGAAAATATTCCTTTGAGCTTTCTGGGTTCAGAAATAAGCTCAGAGTCACATTTTCTGGAGATGCGAAGTACAGCATGCACAAGGCAGCGGACTTTAACCTGTGTCTCCCTGCTCTCAGGGATCCAGGTAATGGTTTTGCTTTCATAAGCACTTCCAGTCAGTGAGAAACAGTTTTTCAGCAGCTTCGGAAAGGCCAGAGCTGGGTCAAAGCTGGGCACTACTGATGTTTTCCCTGCTTGGGGGAAAAGATGGAGAAGAAGAACGAGAAGATTTGTCTGTCTTCAAAAAAGACCACACTTTCAGTAGCTGACGACCAACCTTCAGTCATATATTTCACGTGCTAATTGAATATCGATAGTAACACTTCGTGCCATGGATTTACTATTAGCAATAGCTCTACATATGCTGCTGCTTCTGAAAACTCATATCCACCAACTAATAAAGTGTAATTAGTAACTGGGGCCTTTAATGATGTTATTTTAGATAGATTGTTCTCTACGGACGATAACAATGTCAGTCTGTTCTCTGTATCATTTCCTTGAAAGCTCTAACAAGTACTTCTGCCCTCCTGATAAGGCCACTACTCAAGGAGTTGAGAAATGAGGAGCAAACCTGAGCACACAGGCAATTAGTTGAAAGTACATCTTATCCCTTCAAAAGCTGGTGCTATTAAGGGGCACTCAGCCCAACACACTCAGGCCTTACAGGAAATACCCTAAGAGATCATTCGTGAAAATTTGTTATGCAAAAAACAACATGTACCGAACCCACTCAGGTAAAAGGACATCTGGGTTCCTGAGAAGCCAGCAGCATCACCCTGAGGGCTGTCTATGCCAACAGCTCCCAGCAGCCCCCCTTCCTCCCAGTGCCCCTCCTTCCTTCTCAGCGTCCCACAGCCATCACACCCCACCAGCCCTATTTTCCCCACCTCTCTGGCACCACCTGCCTCCCACAGCCACTTCAACCGTCCTCTTGCCCAGTCCCCAGGGCCGTCCTCTAATCCCTGCCTGCAGGTCCGCTTAGTGCTGGGACAATTCACCCCTGCAGCAGCAGCAGTTGGGAGAGTCATGGGTGGCCGGGCAGAAACTAGATGGTGGGAACTAGATGATCTTTAAGGTTTCTTCCAACCTAAACCATTCTATGATTCTATGAAACTACTGCAGCTGTGAGTACATGTAGGGGAATGAAACTGTGCAAAGGGATGTGTCTGAATTTACCAGGCTCAGAGAGAAAGAAGATGGGGGCAACTGAGACCTCTCTGCCAAACAAGTGTGGTCTGAGGTTTAGAAGCAGACCAAAGCTGTGTGGGGCTCAAAAGAAGCATGAGTACTCCTGGCATGACAGTGACATGGGCCAGCAGCCTCTGGGGTGGAAACATTTCTCCAGAAGCAGGTTCTCTGAAGCTGCTAATGCTGAAAACTGTGGTAGTTCCCCTTATTTCATGTTTGCAAATGGAGAGGAGCAACTTTGGCTCAATCTGTTCCAAGTACACCTGAATTTCATACCTACCCTGGAAAAGGTATCACAGAGTAAAAGCTGATAATTTTAGACACAAATAAAACCTTCATTGCAGAAAGTGTCTGTACAGCGGAGAAAGGCTCAGTGTTACCTAGAGGGACTGTCCTGAGCTGGGGACCATCTGTCCTCAAACGAGTAGGAGGAAGATAAGTAGACTGCACTGATGCAAACTGAGCAATTTCGCTTTGCTCTGTCCCCTTGGGGAAATCACTAGCCATGCCATGCTTCATCCCCGAGAAGAATCCAGACATAGGCTTGCACTAGGTTTATTTTCTATCTATTGCTTCTTTCTCAGTCCCATCCTGCCTCACCCGGCTGATAAGAACCGCCACAAACCGCACCTTGTTTGGTGTTAAATGCAGGCAGATCGGATCGTTCCCTCGGCCTCGCTTCAGTGGTGGTCACACATGAGAGCCGGCAAAGGATTGGGCAGGAACGAGCAAGGCAGCAGAAAGATCAGGAGAGCAGGGATGCTGTGGCAGGGACTGTGGCATGAGAACCTCATTAGTCAGAGGGACAGTCATGCTGAGGTGACTCAGCTTGGAAAAAATGTGCTTTTTCTGATGACTTAATAAAAGGTTGTTTAGTTGTTTATTTATTTAAATAATTCCTGTTACTGACTCATTGCCAGTGGATGTCAAGGATGAAGGGAGCATGATGGCACTAGCTTGCCTAGCAGCCTTGTAGCTATCATTTCAAAGTGCACTCCACGTGGTGCCACCTGTAGCTTAGGCTCTCGTTTACGCCATCGCTGTGATTTTGGTGGGTTTACAATTTTGTCAAGTAGGCATCATTTGAACTGAGTTTCCCCATGCTGGTGGTCTGCCTTGAGCTTGTCAATAGTTACAGGATTGTGGCGTTTCCACTGTTTCCGAGAACTAAATTAGGCGGAAATGTTTTGCAGATGACTGTTGCGTACATCGCAGACCTAACAGTAAAAGATGTGGCCTCAAAACACGACAAATCATCAACGCTTTTGAAATTTATCAGCCTCTGCTTTCTCGGATCTCACATGTTCCCCAGAGACTTCTCTGAATTCAGCGTCTCTGCGGATGCTTTATGCCATCACTGAGCCTGCTCTGCCCCAGCACTTCCCTGGTGCGTTGCCCTTTCAGCACACAGGCCATCTCTAGGGGACACTGACCCATGCTTCATCCACAGGTCAACGTAAGAGCAGGACTTCCTCAGCAAGAGTTTATTTCAGCTGCTGGGTGCCATGGACCAGAGGCCAGGAGGCCTCTCAACCCTCTGCTTTTGAGACTTCTCCAGCTGGCACAGAGAAGCAAGGAGGGAAAGGAAGTGTCTTTATTCAAATGCCAGACAGAAACAAGTTCATCTGAGGATAAAAGGTATCGGGGGAGGAGGAGGAGGGCACTGGGAGACAGACAGACTGGAGACAGAAGGGGCAGAAGGGGTCAAGCTTGCTTGGAGGGGATAAGCAGTTCAAGAACAGCCTGTAACCAGTACAGCACACTCCTTTCTTGAAACCTGGAACAGGACCCAGCACTGGCAAGTCTTCACATTCCTCTGCAACCAGCAACACCTCTGCCATCGGCTGGCATGGAGATGGCGTTGGGTTAGCAGTCGGGATGCACAAGCACTGGCACATGGACGTCCCCTGTGGGCTCTGCAGTAGCTTGTTGGCGACCTGGCCGTGCAGCCAGCTGTCACCTCCCTGCTGAAAGCTGGTGTGAGGCCCCTGGGGTTCAGCAGAGGAGAATTACTGCTGGTAAGTGCTCTGGAGAGGGAGGGAAGGAAGGAAGGAAGGAAGGAAGAGAGGAGGGAGAGGGCTGTTCACACTGCTGTCCTACAAACCCTCTGCAATGACAGAGAAGACATCACTGAGAACACCAACAGCACCTGGGAAATGCCACCACCCTGCGACCTCCTCTCCATTCCTCAGAGAGTAGGAATGATCCTTTCTCATTTTGTTCCTCATCTGAGTAACCCCATGCCTAATCAGCAAACCTGGGTGGCTCCAGGAGCACAGCACATCCAGGAGCCTGCAGCACATCCCCTGCTGTCACAGCTGACGAACTCCTCATCCTTTCCGTAAGTCATTCAAGCCACCAAGGGATTCAACTCGGGTCCGGTTTTCCTGCTCATCCAGGAAGACTCTGTCCCAGGCTCTCACTTTTCAGAGCACTCTTCAAATTCTAATTGCCAGCATCGATTTAGTCAAGTTTTTATTTCAGGCTTTTCAAAGTCCAGGATACATCACGTACTATGCAAAGGGCAATCTCTATGCAAATAGGTGATTCCCCAAAGAAGCACCAACCTGAGAGTCAGAGTATGACTGATTTTTTTTATTACTTGTTCTCCTATTGCTTGTATTAGCAGCACTGAATATTTTGAGAGACATTACTCTATGTTAGCTGGAGTTATTGCGCCAGACTGAACTTAAACAACAGCAGCGTGTTGCCAATATTGAAGGTCCAAACTGACTGAGAACCCAGCTATGAGTCTACTCACTTTGTTCGTGTTTTGCTTAAACTTAAGCCCAGATTATCTCAAAGAGGACAAGAAATGTTTGTGAGAGCTGCAAAATTGAAACTTTTTTGCTGCATATCAGCAGAGCTTTCTGGAAGACGGATTAAACAGTGAATTTGTTTTATTGGCTGTTTAAAATGTAACTAAATAAAGCTATAAGAATGTGCTCTAAGAATAATTCAGCATTGTCGGAAAGGGCAATCGTAATATCTCCAGGCCTTCTCTTCAACAAGTTTTTATGATTCTCAAGAAAAGAATCCCAGGACCTGAGAATGAAAAATGGGTTTCTCAAGTACTCGCAGTTGCAGTTGTGTTGATCTAATTTTGTGGCAGCGCGGTGTTAGGAGCATGGCGACCTATGTCCAGAGTAACAGAGGAGTATCTCAGCCCATACGTACATACTGGCATCCTGGCACCTCCTCTCAGACAAAATTACCCTTTCTTTTGCCAAAGAAGCATCACTGAGCATAAAGCTGTTTGGGGAGGGTGGTGGGGTG